>OX621207.1:13510075-13932287 GCA_951640565.1 Petrophora chlorosata | reverse complement strand
AAAAAATAAATTAATATAATTATCATAAGCGCTACCCACTCATATATTTGAAGTCGGTGCCAGCCAAGTCTGTTCCTGCAACAGCTTAAGACCCTCGGGTAGTTGTAAGCGCAAGCATTTGTTTTGTGTCTGGGTATTGTGGGACCCGATCCTCATAGTTGGTTCCCTAGATACAGGGAATCCTAGTTAGGGGCCAGCATCTATGTACCTATGTGATCGTTGGGCGTATTTTTTTTTTTTTTTTTTATACTTTCGCACTACGGCTTG
Organism: Petrophora chlorosata; assembly: GCA_951640565.1. Lineage (NCBI taxonomy): Eukaryota > Metazoa > Arthropoda > Insecta > Lepidoptera > Geometridae > Petrophora > Petrophora chlorosata. Next base: position 13,932,020 of record OX621207.1, on the reverse strand, counting down.
GCAGAATAACTGTAAAAGCTGCGGTACCAACCAAGACGGCCTGTCGCATACGAGAAACCTACCAGTAATATATAAAACAACATATTTTTTGTCTTCGCTCTGCGCCGGACTAAGGCCAATAAGAAACCGTCTTGACCTTTACTATCCAGTCGGATCGATGGACACGAAATTATAGAAGAGGTCTTAATATTTTTAAAGAAATATATTGAAGACTAGTTTTTTCCGCGACTTCGTCCGCGTGAATGACAGAGAAAACCCACATCCATATTTTTAGACCATCATAGCAAGACCATAGTAACTGGTGGTAGGTTTCTCGTTTGCGAGAGGCCGTATGGGTGGGTACCACTGCTTTGTCAGTTATTCAACCGCCAGGCAGTAGTGCGCAAGCATTACTGTGTTCCGGTTTGAAGGGCATTGTAGCCAGCGAAATTACTGGGCATTATGAGACTCAATAGCTTATTGTCTCAGGGTGACGAGCGCATTGTAGTGCCGCGCAGGATTTTGCAAAACAAAGTTTTGGGTGGTGCTGCTATTGTTATGGGCTGGCGTATTGCTTACCATCAAGCAAACGACCAGCTCGTCTCATCATTCAGTTACATAAAAAAAAGACCATATTATATAAGAGCGCGCTATGAAAACGTCAAGCTGTATCTCCATAGTCACCTAACTGATTGTGATGACCATCTTAGTTGAGGCTAATGCTACCGAACTCTGAAAACCACATTAATTTTTTTATTATCTATAGACTCTGAAGTTACTGAAATTCAAAGTCTATAGATAATAAACATACATACAAACAAACAGACAATAATTCTTAACACCGTGGATTCGTGTTTAGTTAAATTGTCGACCACAGATAGTTTTTCAAAAATATCTTCAATGTAAAGAATTGGCTCATAATAGATTGAAATATTGAAAAATATGCACACGCAATGCCGATGGGTTAAAGTACAATAGAATACAATACAATACAGTAATACTTTCATTACTACATTGATCACCAAAACAGGAAACAGAAGTTTTTAGTTACAAATAATAGTGGTAGAACAATGGGCGGCCTTATCGCTATGTAAATTTTTTACAGGAAACCTTTGGATGGATAGGAATAAAATGGTAAAAAATTACTCATTATTTGGCCCATTTTCCACAACACCTAGACTCAAAACATACATTTGTCCCGTCCCGGAATCGAAACCGCAACCTCGATGGTGTATGAGCTTTGAGCCAACCTACTCAACCACCACAACACAGAAGCTGTCAAATTTATCAGTTAACGATATAATGTACTGAGTATCTGTCTCTATAATGTACTCAGCGTGTTAAGTAAATCTACTTGTAAAGGTCTTAGGGGACTTATACTGTGGCAGTTGCAACATACAAACAGTATGCAGTATAATATGTTTGATATTGAATGCATTAGCGCATACTAGGCGAACATTTTAGGATTGTATATAATAAGAAAGAAGAAAATACACTACTGATTTTCTTAAGTAATGTGCGGATTTAGCACTCTAAAATCGGTGAAGGAAAACATCTTGAGGAAACCGGTAAGACCAAGAATTAATCACAAAAATTCAAGGACATGTAACATCCCCGCACTGGGGCCAGCGTGATGAATTATGGCCCATACTCTCTCTATGAACCGATCTCTTTATGACCAGTGTCCCAGCAGTGGAAACGTGATGGGGCCAGCGAGATTCGAACTAAGTGCGTCGGATCGAAAGTCACTGCTCCCACTGAGCTCATTACCCCGCTCCCTCTCGTTATGGTTGCCCATACGGGAATTATATTCTACGGGAATTATATTCTGAGATGAAGCTAACTGACCTGGATTTCGTAACAGGGCTGGTTTCATCTAATTTGCAGGTGGACGCGTAAAACTCCCTCGGCCTCCACGTTAGCGCAATTTTAATAGTTGCTGACAAATTGCCGAGTCAGTTAAAATTGCAAGTTACGAAATAGAGATTTCAGTTTATTAAATGGAGGTTTTTTACTCCGTTTCAGTTATTCAGTAAATTGTATAAATCCTATCGAAAGTCATTTTCTCTCTTCCTCTTTCTTCCTCTAGATAGAGGGCTATCTCTCCCTCTATCTCTCCCTTTCTCTCCCTCCCTCTCTATCCCTACCTCTCTCTCTCTCTCTCTCTCTCTCTCTCAGTGTGTGTGTGTGTGGATGCGGGTGTGAGAGGGTGTGATGGTGTATTTGTGAGGGTGTTAGGGTGTGTGTGTGTGGGGGTGTGTGAGGGTGTGTGTGTGTAACACCTTAACTTCACGATTACTGACTGGATTTTGATGAAATTTGGTATGTAAGTACTTTAGATCCTAGAACAGGACACAAGTCAGTTTTCATCCCGGAAAAACGAACAGTTTCCGAGGGAGTAACAATAAACCGAATAGTACGCGGGTGAAACCGCGCCGCGCAGCTAGGTTTTTAATATAGGTACAAAAGCGCTACGACGGTTCGATATTTAAATATTTCTGTTCTGACTTGCCTTTGTCAATTGCTCTTTGACGTTTACTCGTCCAATAGTTCGATTCTGGCTGTCAAATGGCGATCACGATCGTTTTGTTAGCGATTAGGATTGCGAAATAGCCCCGCTAATTAATGAATTCATACTTAGCCTAATTTCATATTATACATGGGCTTTCGTTTGACAACAACTCACCTGATGGTAAGCGTAGTTGCGGTCTAAGCGAATGGTAAGCGTAGTTGCGGTTTAGCACGTTTGCCCATCAGGTGCATATTCACTCTTGTTTTGGAAAGAAATAAGGAAATTACATTTACATTATAAATAATATAGATATTGGAAGCCAACGCCTTGATCGATAACTAAATTAATAATTTGATTTGATTGTCTTTTCTGGTCTATTTTACTTGAAAGGTTTCGTTATTGATTTTCCTTATTGAAGTAGTTCTCATAAGAGCTTTTCCTTGTTCCAGGAAATTCATCCCTCTTCACATTATTGAAGAGGACAGTTATGAAAAGGACATGCTGTTTTACGTCAACCTTGGAGAACCGGAACTGCTTGGGGGTAAGAAATTGATGATTTGTCAAAAACTTATTATATTTATATGTAGCATTAACGAATGCCAAGAGGAAAAATCAAACAAGGTTCGAAAAGAAAAAAGAAAAGAAAAATTTCGATACCCGCTTGGTGGCCACCGTAGCTCAATTGGGCCGAGCACTTTCCGCGCTAAGGGAAGATTGAGATGCGGTTCAAGTCCCAGCCAATAGTCGTATTTTTTCTATTAAAAAAAATATATTTTTTAAGACTTTAATAAGCATGATTGGGCAACACAATGTTTCTTTCTATACTCCGACGACGCCTGGAAGCTATCCACGGGTCACGAGCTTACAGGGGAATTGTGTAACTCGAACACCGACCTCGATGGCTTTCAATTTCAAATTTGGAAGGCGTTAGAATCTTTCAAACTGCAATATCGATCATTTTTAGCGATCGTGATTGGGATAGGGAGTGGGACGCGGACTTTGAGTAAAAAAGTTTGACAATTCCACTGACAAATACCGATTACAAGACATGTCTGAAAGCGATTAGAATGGTGTTCGAGTAAGACGACCACCCTGCAGGTTAAAGTTTTAATAAATAGTCTTTGTTTTATAATAATTAATTTATTAAAAACTAAAGTAGACTATTTTTTAGAACTAAAATATATTAATTAATTATTAACACAATTATTTATTAAATTTATTTAAATTTAAGTAAACAATTACACATATATTTCTTCAAACATTTAAGAATTTTAATTATATTTTATTATTAACAAGCGAGCGAGTTTTATTATTAAGAGCTTTTCAATTAAAATACACAAGCATGACGTTGAAAACAAAACCTATTCTAATTTACTAATTTTTAGTTTTAATCAAAAGCTTATTTAATTGCATTATATGAAAATAATTTGGATTTTATTTTTGCATGCAGTTAATATAAAACTTAACAATTATGTGGGTAGTATTGAAATCAATACCACTTAAAAATAAACTTAAGCACCTTAACAGTATTGTATCTAATAAAAATACTTTCAAGGTTATGTAATTCTGGTACTAGAGTATAATACCTATTTGCTTTCATGTTCACATAAAGTAGAGTTTGCTCTACATTATGTGAACATTTTAGTTCTTTTTATTCAAGAATTTACTAGTATTTACTAACTATACTAGTAGACATAACTAGTATTTATTAACTATACTCGTACTAATAAAAATAACAGGTATTTAGTTTGATAACTAAAATTTAAGTGAATTTTATCGCAAGCCACTTTCAAAGATATATCCTACTTTAGGTAATCAATAACTAATTCACACTCAACAAATTATTGTTAACACAATCCAAATCACAATCACAATCTTTCTTTTGTTTTCTTGGCCTGGCGATAAGATTTTCTTTGTTTCTTCTGCCAACACAAAATAAACATATTATGACCCACTTGTGTTGAACCTTGCATTGATCTCGAAAAATAAATCTAAATAAAAATAAACAGTTATACTAATACGCGTATGTTTAATCATACGCGTATTAGTGTAACTGTTTCTTTTTTATCAGTTCTTGTTAATTTTATAGCGGCTTTGAGTCTGTGCGACTTTGTCAGCCCCACTGTTACTCGTATATCGTTAAATATTTATGAACTGTAAATTATTTTTAAATGTAAATAAATTACTTAGTTTACTCTTCTAAGTATATAGAGATCGTAGAGTCTAGAACGTTTGAACGTTTGTTGTGTACATGCAGTATCAATAATAAGCATACATACTAGTAATAAATATAGTTACTTGTAATAAGTATAAGTGGAAATTAGCACCAAGTGGCAATCATGATTTCATTAACAAGTAATTGTCAAACTATGCGCTAATACACATCCAAAAACACTAATTATATACACACACACCCTCTCTCACAAACACCCTCACACACACACAAAACACGCTCACATGCTTTAACAGTCAAAAATGTTTCAATCAAACTCAAAAAATTAAAAAACTGTTATTGGCTATCATTTCATTGTAATCAGTTAAATTACACTAAATTAGTCACTTAAGTTACTCATTAGTAGTAGTTAGTTTAACTTAAGTTAGTCACTTATTTTTTTTAGAGCTGTTGTTTTCGTTTTAAATAAATAAACTAGTCATTTTGACATGGCGCTAAATTATAAATAAGAAACAACGCCCAACGATCACATTCATAGATCCTGACCCCTAACTTGGATTCCCTGTATCTAGGGAACCAGGAACTATGAGGACCATGGTCCCACAACACCCAGACACGAAACAAATACTTGCGCTTTTTTTTCTGTGCACAAACATTTGTCCTGTCAAGGGAATCGAGCCCGCAACCTCAGTGGTGTATGAGATTTGAGCTAACCTGCCCAACCACTACACCACAGAGGCTATCAAAAATACTTGTATAAAAAAATGTGTATACTTACTATTGATGCTGGCTGTACATATAGGTATTTTTTTACTAACTATAGTTAGTTTTGCTTCCAGTTAACTCTTAGAGTAGGTTATTTCTAACACTAAATGTAAGCGGTATGACAAGAACAACTTAAAGAGGGAACGGCACGCTGAAATTTTCGTACAAAAAGAGAAAACGTTTTTCTACCCCTAAACATTAACCAAATTTTATGAAATTTGGACATGTAAGAGATGTTATCATTATTGAGGTTTGTAGGTTTTTATTTTTTCGATAATTCTTATAGCTTTTGAATAAATGGACCCAAAAAGCTCGATATTTACTCGAAATTTTTTTTGAAGTTTGGAAGCTGTTAACTTTCAAAATAGACATAAACTTAGAAAAAGGAAAACCTACAAACCTAGTTTATTCTCTATTTAAGAAATTGAGATTAAAATTACCAAATTTGGTTGAGATTTAGTGTGGGTGCGTTTTCTCCCGAAACGCTAATTTTAACAAAAATCTGAAAATGATACGAATTTAGTTAAATTATTATTATTATTTAGTTAATTCATTTAATTTAATTTACGCATTTTCTGCGAGACCTTAAACCATTATTCAAATACCTAGTGCTCGCTGGCCGCGGCTGTGCCATATCCTCTCAATGCCTTTTTGTTCGAATACCAGACGGGCCTGCTGCTTCTCCCGTGGCTATCCCGTTCTCCCGTGGGAAATCTATTTTTTTTTGTCGAATTAATGTCAATATAAAATGTCATTCACTTATATTAATGATTCATTTTATTACATCATCAACCGACTTCAATTCTGATGTATCTTCGAAGTCCAAGGTCGATCATCGATGAAATTTATATGTGACCACTTCGTAGTTATACAGAACCCAACGCAAAATTTCAAAATCAGTTTATAAATGACGGAGCTATGAGGTAACAAACATTAAAAAAAACGAATTGAGAACCTTTTCCTTTTTTGAAGTTAAAAAGTGTGTTTGCGTCATATCGCTCCCATTATTAGACATTTGAATAGTTTGTTATATCGCTTACTATTTCTTTGCATGAAACATAACACAGAGGTGTTCGAAACATTCCTGCCGGATGCTTCGGCGACCATCTCTGTACAGTTCCCACAAGGTAAGTGGTTACACGTTTGATCCGAAGTATTGGAGTTCGAATCCTCGGTCCGCCATGTGCAAATTTTCCATTCCCTCTACAACGGTAAGTAAAAACCACAGAAGACCACGGATAACATATTTCATATTGAATACATTAAGGCATGCTAGGCGAAAATCTTAAGATATTGAAATTATCATATATAAAATAAAGAAAAAAAAATATTTTTCGGTATCAGACCTGTATCTTTGGAATACTGTCCCGACGCCTTAAACATCCCCGTAAGTTGAAAATATATAGTAGTGAAAATGTATAGAAGGATACAAGAAATTGGGTTGCTCGCGCAGTTGGCTTGATGACCCAGTGATAAAAGCGTCAGGACGGTTTTCCGAAGACCCTGGTTTGATGCCTGCCCGACCAATTTTTCTTTTTTTTTTATGAGCCTGTTTCGTCCCACTGCTGGGCAAAGGCCTCCCTTCCCTCCTTCCATGAACCTCTGTCCATTACTGTTAAGGGCCATTCCTTGTCGTAGGCGTCTAGGTCATCGCGCCACCTACGGCGGGGCCGGCCCCGTGGTCGTGTTGCTCCGGCTGGAACCCAGTCTGTAAGGACTTTTGCCCAATTTTTCTTATTTCTTATTATTAAAAAATACCTTGAAAACCAATTTGGCCGACAATTGGTTTGGTTGCCCAGCAGTTGAATGTCAGCTAAAAGTTGTGTGAAGGAAACAGGTTGTGGGGATGGATATCAAAAATTTTGCTTAACTTAGACTTCATTAACGAAATGAAAGAAATAGCTCAAAATAGAATTCATATTAGAAAGAAAGAAAAAGAAAGAAAGAAACAATTTATTTTTGACAAAACTGCACACAACAAACAACGAACATACACATGTGCAGGAGGACAGAATAAAACAAACAGTTACAGCGTGTGTATGGAGATCGCTGCCGTGCACAGTGCAGTCAAAAAAGGTCTGTGCTCAGCATAATGTTGTGAAGAATCCACAATGCTGGTTTTCAGCACAGGCCCTTAGTTATATTCAAATGGCAATCGTTCAAATTAAATGAAAATTTCCTGATTTATATACTAGGTGTGCCCCGCGGTTCTCTAGGATAAATAGTTTCCTATGTGTTAATCCAAGGTAAAGGGAATTTCACTCAAATCCATTCAACCGTTGCGGCGTAAAGAAGTATCTTACAAACACACAAACACACAAACTTTCGCATCCTACTAATATTATAAATGCGAAAGTTTCTGATGATGCCTGTAAAGATGGATGGATAGATGTATGGGTGGATGGATGGATGTTCGTTACTCAATAACGCAAAGACTGGTCGGATTCTGACAAAATTATGAAGGTTCTTTAGGTCCTGGTAAAGGACATAGGCTACTATTCATCACAGGAAACCGCGGGTGAAACCGCGTGGCGCTACGAGTTTATAATATTAGTCGATTCGCGAGTACAAAAGAACCCTCCATTGGTAAATCATTTATCATGTTCAAGGTTTAATGATCCAGAAAAATAATGATTTAGCAAATGCCCTGCAAATAACCTATCGAGTACTTAATCTAGATCAAGGCTTCACGCCTCATTGGAAGGTGGAATTAAGTTCATGATTCAGCTATATGAAGGTCTTAGAAGTTTCTGATATTGAATGCATTCGCGCATGCTAGGCGAAAATTGTAAGATTTTATAATAATTAGGAAGAAGAAAAATGATATTGCTCGGGCAGGGATCGAACCTGCGTCTTCGGAATACCGTCCCGACGCCTTAACCACTGGGCCACCGAGCCTACTACTCGAGCAATCAAATTTCCTCTATCCTTCTTATATCGTCTTACGCAAAGACAAGGTTGTAAGAAAGTAAGAGAAAATTGTAAGATTTTAAATAATTAAGAAGAATAACAATAATTTTTTTGAAAAAAAAGAACTGCGTCAAGACTGATATTAAATTGAAATTATATTTTTTGTTATTGTTATTTTTTCAAAAAGTGCTGATTCAATTTCGATAAAAATTATATAGGACCACCTTTGAAGTATAACCTACCTAACAAAAAAAATATTTACAAATCAATTCATAATTGGCGGAGTAATCGCGTAACAAACATACAAAAATAAATAAATAAAATATGCCGTCAACATGATCAACAAACATGAAACATGTTGCTAATTGTAAAATTAGACTTGTTCGGTTGATCAATGTAAACATTGACGACAGATGAGGTAGAATCGTCCCCGTAAGACGATATAAGAAGGATAGAAGAAATTTGGTTGCTCGAGCAGCTGGCCCGGTGGCCCAGTGGTTAAGGCGTCGGGACGGTATTCCGAAGACGCAGGTTTGATGCCTGCCCGAGCAATATCATTTTTCTTTTTCCTAATTATCTAAAGTCTTAGAAGTTTTAGTGTTGCTTCTTATTATATTTGTACTAGCTGCGCCCTGCGGTTTAACCCGCGGTTTTCCGGGTTAAAAAGTAGCCCTTTTTCCTTCGTTGTCATTTGAGAAAGACATATTTATTTTATTTAATATTTATTTCAGGCAACATTATATAAGTTACAGAGAAGATTTACTTATGCTACGGCCCATAAAAATGTATACCTTAGAACTAGCATACATACAATGTATCTTCCTTCCTACTAATATTAAAAACGCGAAAGTTTGTAAGAATGTTTGTATGTTTGTTACTCTTTCACGCAAAAACTACTGAATGGATTTTGATGAAATTTGGTATGTAGGTACTTTAGGACTTGGAATAGCACATAGGCTACTTTTTATCCCGGGAAACCGCTGGTGGAACCGCAGGGCGCAGCTAGTATTAAAATATTTATGTGATACGGTTTGTCGGCGACGTGTGACGCAACTGCGCGGTGTCAGCGGTGAGGCTTGCAGCCGTCATCTGAACCGTCGAAACACGACACCTTTTGGCCAGAATTTCTCACTCAAACAGGTCGACAGATGCTCAGTGAGAACTCGCACCACAAATGAATTAAAATTCACGTTGTGGCGCGACTCCAGCCGCATTGGCTTTTTCACGACGTACTCAGTAACATCTATCTATTTATAACTTTGTATTTAACTTTTTTTTTACTATCGAGAATACCTACTGGAATATCTATAAATTCAAGCAACATTATCATATTACAGCTTTTTGCCTCTCACACGATAAAATGTCGTAAAAATATATAGGTACAATCGTTATTATTATCAAGTGCGGTTACGCCCTTATCCCTCTTGACATCCAAGGCCACAGAAGTTCTAATTACGTCATAAATTTACTAATAATATTGACTTGGTGTGACACAGAGGTTTAATTTAGTAGCTGTTGTGTTATTAGGGTGGTTTCACACTAGTGATTTATACGCGCGTATAAGCTCGTTTTTGGAAGCGCATGTAGGCGCGTATAGGCTCGCCTTTTGCCACACGCGTGACTCGTACGAACGTTGATGCGCTTATAAGCACGTATAAGCTCGCATCGTATAAGTATATAGTTTTTGAATTGTTTAGTATCACTTCACAGTTCTCGGTATAGTGTGTTAAACTGAACGGTTGTCAGTCTTGAAGCAACTATAGGTGACATCCAGCGTTGTTCGTCTTTTCAATCGACGGCGAAAAAGAAACGCAAATAGCAATGTTTCTTCGTCGGATTCCATGTTGATCACATCAACCCTCGAAGTTGATGTTCAAGCGAACACGCCGGAATAAGCCCGAGTACGCGAGTCCGGTTTTTTCAAGCGCGAAATGTAGCGCGCGTGTAAGCGATTATGCTGAAACGACCGTATACGCGCAGAAGAAACGCTAGTCTGAAATCACCTTAGTTGTATATAGCTATAGATAGATAGTAGAAGCTTTTAAAGGTGGTATATTGTGTTGTTTTGAATAGGGTATGAAGCTTACTAGATATATCTAAATCTTAACGCACACTTATGAAATAACAATGATCGATAAGACCGCCCATTGTACTGCAATAGTAAGGAATTTTGTGCTTTTATTATTTATTTAATTTCATTTTATTTTGTAAACTGGTATGCAATAAAGAGTTTTGTATTTGTAATGAAAATTTAATTGTTTTACCGGATTTTAAATCTAAACAAACTTCTTATATAAACAAACTTATGAAAACCAATATTAGGTGGTGTTTGTGTGAGGGTGTGTATGTGTGTGTATTATACCTATATATATTATACACTAAGCTCCATAATGATTAAACGGATTTCGATGAGGTGTGTATACAGGTTTATAATTAATTCAAATCCAAACATATAAGGAAACACGAAAAATGCCCAAATAAGTCTCGGGCCGATTTAAATGAAAACTAAAACTGAATTTTGAATTTTTGAAAATCCAAATTATCATATTGCCGGGAATTGAACATATTGTTTTTGAAAAAGAAAACAATCCCTGTATTATTGCACCAGCCGATAGTGTCGCTTATAAAGATCAAATTCTGGGAAGTAATGTTAAAAGGCAAACTACAGGAAAGTGCTCATTTTTTAAAAAACTGATTCGTATTTTAATTTTCATACATAAAGCGTTATCTAATCTAAGCTACATTTTGGAAAAAAGAACGTCGAAGAACAATTAAAAATCAAATTTTACACGGACGGAGTCGCAGGTATCGTCTAGTCTCCTACATCTCGAAGCCAATAAATAAACTAGTGGCACTCTAGGCACTAAAATAAATAAGTGGCACTCTAGGCACTAAAATTGCTCGTATGCTGTATAGGGGCTCCAAGTCATACAGGATATTTTCAACATTCTGGATATTGGTTTTCTCTAAAAATCGCTACAGGAAGCATCCCTTCCATCAAGTTTATTGCTAAGCTTGCATGCATAAAACATCCAGAATTTTTTGAGCGAAACCGGGTAAATCCAGATATATCCAGATTTCAAGGGACTTACATAGAGACAACAGCAGGGGGGCGGGGGGAATCGTGTAACTCGAATTCCGATCCCGATCGCTTTCAAATATGTCTTGTAATCGTTTTTTTGTCTGTGGAATTGTTCAACATTTTTAGTCAAAGTCCGCGTCCTAAAGGGCTATTCACACATTGTGACGACACAATACCGGCACCGTGATAAAACATCGGTGTCAGTGAAAAAATATTATTTCATATATTGTCTGTGAACGCGTCTACACTTGTCAGTGTCAATTCCGTCACAGTGTTCTCAGTGCCAGTACCAGCACCGGCAAGCACGAAAGGAAATCGTTGTTAACGATATTTTTTGCTGGATCACGGAAGCGAGCTTCGAAAACATAATGGAGGAAGAGCGATTGCCTGCAAAAATACTGAGAAATCACTGACCTGTGTGAATTGAAGGCACTGTAGTTACTGATATAGAACTGTGCGGACGCGGTGCCTGTACTGTATCGTCACTCAAATGTGTGAATAGGCCTTTATCCTTATCCCAATCACAATCGCTAAAAATGATCGATATCGCAGTTTGAAAGATGCTAACACCTTCCAAATTTAAAATTGATAGCAATCGGGATCGGTGTTCGGGTTACACGATGGCAATTGCTTGCAAATAAAGGGCCGGATCTTAAGTGGGGACTGCCCAATAACAATTTCGTGTAATGTAACGTGTGAAAAAGTGAACATTACATTAATTAGTACAGAGAAGAGATCCGTTTGCCACAATCTCGTAAGAAATGTTGCCAGCTCTCCCTGATTACGGTTGCCATTACGTTACGATTACCCAGTTACATATGGGTATCTTTAACAATTTTATATATGTATACAAATACAACGGTGAGGCAAAATATACGACCGCATTGACTCTCAACGTGAGGTGAGATAGCGGTCAATTGTAAGCCTTCTCTAAATAGTATTAAACAAAGTGGCTATCCGCGTCTTCATTTCTGTTTCTCCGCTTACTTCTTCTAAACCACCAGACGGATTTTCACTGTTATTTAGAGTACATGTCGTTAAATTTTTGTATAGTAGAGAAAATTTAATATTTTGTAATCAAGTCGTCAAAAAATTACACATTTAATTGTATCCGCGCAAAGCCGCGGCGGGTCGCTAGTTATTCAATAAATAAATTCCGACAGCGAAAGGTGTCTAATTATCAAAGAGAAATCTCGACCTGAAAGCAGATGCCTAGTTTCTTTATGTAAGCACCTTTTTACCAGATTTTAGGCGACCACCGGCTGCATACGAACGTATTTTAACAAAGACCGGGTTTTATGACAGAAACAGTTTTTTTTAGGACCTAGTAGGCTTATCTTAAGTAGGACAGTAGGATTTTCAAGAAAACCAGGAACCTAAATTGTATAAGAGAAGCTATTTTGTGTCACTTTATTTCTTCATTTCTTAAGAAGCCGGATTGGACCGTTGCGTGGCTTAAATTAAATTAAATTAAAATTCATTTATTTCAGGCAATTAATAAAAACCCATCAAAATCAATAATTACACACAGTCAGTCAAATTACAAATTTAAATACCATAAAATCAATCAAATAATTAATAAAGCTTAGTACAAGATATTATTCTCTGTTTATAACACTAAAAAGGTTTTTGTATAAAACTTCATGAGAATCTATTTGACTAGCTGCGACCCGCGGTTCCACTCGCGAGGCCAAACTGGGGACAAAAAGGATCCAATATTCTTTTCGAGGACCATGTATGATATGTTTGCACAAAAAAAACGTAAGCATATTTGTTTCGTGGGTGTTGTGGGAACATGATCCTCATAGTTTCTAGTTCTTTAGATACAGGGAATCCTAGTAAAGTGCTAGGATCTATGTGTGTGATCGTTGGGCGTATTTATTTATTTATATGGCCTCGTTAAGAGCCAGGATCTATGTATGTATATGATCGTTGGGTGTAACGTATATATTTGTGCTATTAATATTTCATCACAATCCATACAGTATTTTTTGCGAGATTAAGTAACAATCATCCACCATAGTTATAATAATTTAAATAAAATAAATTAAGAATAAACTTAATTAAAATAAATAAAAAAGATTAATTTCGAATAGAATAAAGTTTTATATTAGTAGGATTTGTTGATTACGGATACACTGACCCAGTGCTGTTATAACCATCTTCATTAAAAGTTACTATTGCAGCAGCTGACGACTTTCCTCTATTCCCTTCCTGCGGAAGGTCAATGGCCGATAAATTAGGAATCAGTGAACCTACGACCTAAACCTTAATCTGTACGGAACCCACGTTCGAAACAGTCTTCCATTTCGCAGTAACGTTGAATACTTTATTTTTATATGCGGGCCCCTTCTTAACGGCAGAAATATTGAGGTTAAATAAAGTTTAGGTACTCTTCAAGATTTTTTTCTCAGAGGAGGAACATGAGCGCCAATTAAAAATACCACGATATTTAATCGCAAAATATTTAAAGTTCAAATTTTTGAGGCAAGAAAAATAGAATCACGAGTCAATATATTCGGTATATTTATGATATTAGGTTAATGGGGTGAACTGTAATTAAAAGAAAATGTTTTTGATGTTGAATGCATTAGCGCAAAGATATTAAATAATTAGGAAGAAAAAATATTATACTGCTCGGGCAGGGATTGAACCTGCGTTTCGGAATACCGTCCCGACATTTTCACTGGGCCACCGACCCAACTGCTCAAGCAACCAAATTTCTTCTATCCTTCTTATATCGTATTACGGGGATGATTCTATGTCATCTGTCAATGTTGACATTTATCAACCGAACACGTCTAATGTTACAATAAGCAACATGATCCCTGCCCAAGCAATATCATTTTTCTTTTTTCTAATTATTTAAAAAAATAAAATTTGAAATATTCTTAGCTCTTAACAGCAAACAAAAACATGTTTCGAATTTATTTATCGATTGGTGCGACAACGGTGCCATGACATGGTGCCACAACGGCGAGCGCAGTTAAAAATATGTCAGAAATCAATAAAGCAATCATCAAAGCCGCCTAAAGATTTAAAATCGCTATTTATTTGATAGAGCGAGTGTGGCTCAATTGGAGAACGTGCGACTTTCGATCCGACGCACCCGAGTTCGAATCCCGCTGACCCCGCACCACTGACTTTCCTAAGTTATGTGTGGATTTTACACTTGCTATGAAAACGGTGAAGGAAAACATCGTGAGGAAACCGGCATGTCCAGAATTAATCAAAAAAATGTGACATCCACCAAATCGCACTAGGCCAGCGTGCTGGATTACGGCCTATACTCTCTCTATGAGAGAAGGCCCGTGTCCCAGCAGTAGGAATGTGATGGGCTGATGATGATGATGATCTATTTGATTATTTAAAACCAGTTCAAAACACATATGAATGAATGAATGAGCGAATGAAGATAGAACGAGTGTGGCTCAGCGGGAACTCGTGCGCCTTTCGATCCAACGCACCTGGGTTCGAATCCCGACTCGGCCCTGCACCAATGACTTATAGTTAAGTGCAGATTTTGCACGCTCGCCCTAAAACGTGATCGTGATCATCATCGCTCTGGCCGTGGTTGTAATACCACCCACCGAACAAAGCCATGCCGTCAAGCGACCTAGTCGTGTTTCTCAAAAATGTGAACGATCTCAACGAACCTCATCTCGTATGTATGTTTTTCGAGCTATTCCGCCCCGATAATTTAATACGGTTTCGGTTACAATATCGATATCGATTACATGTTGCATTTACGGAATTTGTTTTGTGTGCAATATTTTGCATCGCAAGATATGAAACCGAATCGATCGACAACGAGTAATCGTGAGGTTCTGAATCAGCCCACAGGTGAGATAGTGGCCAAACATAAATCTATTAAGCGTAAAAAATAAAAGAATAAACACCACAATACACAAAAAGTAACAATTTAGGACAACTTTAACAATATATTTATATTGTCACAGTGGTCACAGTGACCAGACAACAGCGGATAGAGAGGAATAACATAAAAAATGGAGGGTGACGTTTATTATCGTTTTCACAGACATACAGCCTAGAATACCTCTTTTCAAGAAGCTGTAATACCATATTTTTTATTTAATTTCAAGTTTAAGTTCAACATTTCTTTATTCGGTTTTCGCATCACAGACGCTCTTATGAACGTCAGTTATTACAATGACTATCACAGTATCTGAAAAAGAACCACTACCCAGAAGATACGGCAAGAAACTGGGGGCCATTTTTTTAACTTTTTGTTTCATAATATTTCTTTTTGACACTTGGCAGAAGCGGTAGGTACAAATGAGAGCTTTTCGTATCTAGGTAAAATGCTACATGCTAAAATTTTCACCTCATGCATATTTTAGTATAACTTTAAAATCTAAAGTAAAATTGCCAGATTAGTTAAAATAAACAATTACAATTAAGAAATTATTCCCTGCATTTCATAGCTTATCCGTTATTTATAATATTATATATATTTATACAGAATATTTTTAAAGTAAAATTTATACTTCGAGATCCATGCAGGCTAACTGCAAGCTGGTTTGAGATATTATTTACTTTACTGCTACTTTCCTGTTATTTTAAGATATTCTGTTTTTAGTTTTAATTTATTTCTTTTCCTGTCTGCTTCCTTGTGGATTATGTGTCTCTTCTTCTTTCTGTTGGACAAGTAAGATCGTTTTAGTTCATTTAAATATATAGATTGCGGTATGTTGTTGTATTATAATTAATTATATTTTGTGTTTATTAATTTATTACATTTTCTTTTTTAAACAATAACGAATGCTTGACTATAGTTTAACAAACTTTTTAGGTAAGCAAAATATTTCGCCGCAGCCGAGGTTTGAACTCGGGACATTTTCCTTCAGTACAGTTCATGTACTCGGGACCTTTTCCTTCAGTACAATTCCTGTACTTGGGACCTTTTCCTTCAGTACAGTTCCCGTACTCGGGACCTTTTCCATCAGTACAGTTCCTGTACTCGGGACCTTTTCCTTCAATACAGTTCCTGTACTGAAGGAAAATGTAAAGGTCCCAAGTTCAAACTTCGGCTGCGGCCAAATATTTTGCATACTTAAAAACCTTTTTAGTTTGCTATTTGTTTTTTGCTTTTATTATTGTTTTTTTTTTTTTTAATTTATTGTTTTCTTCTTGTTTATAGTACACTATTTTTGTTTGCTAGCAGTTTGATTTAGTAGATATTTATAGTTACAGAATAGATAATATAGTAGGCATCTACATATAGTGTAGAGTTTAGATTATGCCAAATTGTTTTGCTAGATTTGTGTTTATTATGTCCGTTTTTATTTCCCGATATAAATTTATGTATTTTAATATCTATATAATTTATCTAATAACATCTGATGTGAATACTATATATGTTATGAGTTAAGCATTATCGAATATTATTACTAGTAAAATAATAACTTAAAATAAATAATAATAATAATAATGAGAGAAAAATATAACCTTGTCATTATAATAGTGAGACCCACGTATGACAGATTTAATTATAATATGGCAATTATAAATGTCATATTGGCGCGATTGCTAAGTTACTCTCATAAATATGACATTTTTAGGTAAGAAGGCAATTATCCAATATAGCTTGTAATAGTTGGGCGAATTGACAAATTAAATTATTCCTGAGTTGGCGGGTTTTGGCTCGCCCTAAACGGATTACGGGGGTTAGCTCGGGCTTTAGGATTACAATGTTTGAGTTAGCTATTAGCTATTAGCTTTATAACTAGAAATTTAATATGGCTGCCTTTGTTTGTGTTATTCATATAAAATTTGATACAGCTGCAATACGAGTATTTAATAAATAATAACACAATTATAATATAGATTAGTACTTACATATAATTAACCTTTTGACCGCCAAGGTCAGCTGTACTGGACTAACGAAAGAGGGCTCTCTAAGCCGAGGTCGGCTTGAACTGATTAAAACGTATAAAAATTACGTTATGGCATGGGAGAGCATACCATAACGTGGCGGTCAAAAGACTAAAAGGGGATTGGGCCGGTCATATCTGCAGTAAGCAAACGAAACTGCCCCACGGTTTCACTTGAGGTTTCCCGGAATAAATAGCCTATGTCTTTTTCCAGGACCTAAAGTACCTACTCACAAAATTTCAACAAAATCAGTTTAGTATATTTTACGAGTTTGAGCTTCAAACGTCTATCCGAATTATTAATATATCTTTACAAACTTTTTGCATTTATAATATTAATAAGATTATCAACACTTTGGTTATTTTCTACTTTATGACACCTCCTTACTTAAAACCTAGTTTTCAATTGATTGGAATCACATTGGAATGGGATTGGACCTCAATTTGGTTGTCAATTTTTCGTAGGCTCAAACGAGCCGCCTCGATGCTTAGCCATGTCCGAGGCAGCACCAACAACATTCTGCGCGTTGTGGCTGGCAGATGTGAGTGCCCTATTATTGTGCACGCAGCTCGGCAACACATTATAAAATGAAATGGAAAAAATGATAATATTAATAATGGCGTATTTCTTTTATTTGACATGTTTATTGTATTTTACCATATTATTTTTATTTTTTATTAGATTTTATTAATTTTGATTACATATGTACGTATGTAATCAAAATTAATAAAATATGTACCTACATAGTCTGAAATAAATATCTTTAATTTGAATTTATCAATTTCCGGTTGGATCAGCAAACAGCTATTCAAACCATCAATGAGCAGCCCAAAAACTTATTCCATTTTCAAACATAGTTTTATACCACACTTGTACATTTCAATGCACCTCTTGCATGAAAAGACCCGGCTCTTCTTTTTAGAACGCAGCATATTTTCCCGAGTGCTTCGTGAATGGATGGCCTCGCAGTTTCCAAGGGCGGACCATTAAATCTTACCGTAGCTATACTTTAACACAGTGCAATAAATTGAAGATAAACTTTAAGCAGGCCGCGTAAAGCTGTAGCTAAGTGGCGTACTGACCTGGGCCTCGTGTAATGTAACAAATTGAAATTGCAAGCGTATAAACAACATGACTGGCTGAGCATTCGCTAATGCAACATATTCGTCATTGAATGTTACGCTATATCATTACTCGGAAAAATTGGTGGGTAATAAGAATATAATAATGATGAATTTATTATATAAACTTACTAAAAGTATGTACAAGGCTTTATGAATAAAAAATAACAAAACTATAAGGCAAACACGCAGTGGCAAAAATGGAAAAAAATACGCCCAACGATCACAAACATAGATCCTGGCCCTTAACTAGGATTCCCTGTATGTAATGAACCAGGATCTATGAGGACCATGGTCCAACACCCAGACATGAAACAAATACATGCGCATTTTTTCTGCCCCAAACATTGGTCCCGTCGCCGTCGCGAGAATCGAACTCGCAACCTCAGTGGTGTATGATGTTTGAGCCAACCTGTCCAACCACTACACCACAGAGGCAGCCCACAAGAGGTATGACAGCTGGGGCTACTACGTATGTGATTGTTGGACATTTTTTTTTAATTTTTTATATACTGAGACGATCTTACTAAAATGATCGACTATGAATTCAAAAAAGACTATGGCATAGATCTATTATCTACGTGAACGCAGCCCTTCCTTTTTACTATGCTGCTACTTTGGACTGGTTCAAGTTCGGATCTTGTTTCACGGTTGTTATTATCATGAATACTGCGAGTTCTTATTATTGTGAATAATACGGGTGGAGAGCGCAGTGCAGCGCCGCAGGATTTTGCAAAACAAAGTTCTGGGTGGTGCTGTTATTGTTATGGGCTGGCGTATTGCTTACCATCAGGCAAACGACCAGCTCGTCTCGTCATTCAGTTATATAAAAAAATAGGTCGCGGTATACAAGCGTTCTAACAATTGTTACAATTCTCATTTGTTCTTCTCACTGATGCTCGATTGTTATCGAATGTTCTCAACTTGCGAAAATGTTCGGTTATCCACCAAACTTTGGTTTAAGTCTTGCTGTTACAAAAGCTTTACTTCTGCACATTCATTACACTATGCCTCAAACGTCTGGGTTTAATTTTTCACACTCAACTTGCTACAATGCATCAAGCCAATGGACTGATGAATAGTGGATGAGCCTGTCGGTCTAACTATCGATAGCTATAGCCTTCTCATTGGATTGGATGTAGATCTCTTATCCCAGTAATTTGATTAGTAATGGAGATGAGATTTTTTTTGACTGAGCGAGTGTGGCTCAGTGGGAGCATGTGTGACTTTTGAACCGACGCACCTGAGTTCGAATCCTGCTGGCCCTGCACTGACTTCCTTAAGTTATGTGCGGATTTAACACTCGCTCTAAATGATGAAGGAAAACATCGTAAGGAAACCGGCATGTCTAAGAATGAAACACAAAAATTCAAGGACATTTGACATCTACCAACCCGCACTGGGCCAGCGTGGTGAATTATGGTCTATACTCTCTCTATGCGAGAAGGCCCGTGTCCCAGAAGTGGGAGCGTGATGGGCTGATGATGATGATGAGATTTTTTAGGGACTTCTAATAATATTTATACAAATTTATGAAACGCCGAAATACAAAATATATAAGCACACGAAGTAAGATAAAATTCATTAATTAAATACTGTTCATTATTTCACAGTTGTAAACAATGCGTGGGTTGAAAAGCATTCAGTGATAACAATGTACCTATGACAAAATGGCGCAGTTAATTTAACCAAGTTTTGACAGGCATTGTACAAATAATTTTACTATAGAATTTATTTTATAAAACGATCACTTGAAGCTGAAATTCGCAACAAAATGTTAATAATATGAAATTATATGAAGTCAGCATTAATTAAATTGCAAACTTATGTGCTTGTGCATGGTTGGAATTAAATGCTTAGAAGAGAAAAGAGAGCTAAGACTTTTGGCACTATTATAAATATATCTAATAAAAACTAACGTGTTCAGTCAGATGATGCACGGGCATCATCTTCTTAATAATAGTACCTAAAGCTTAAGGTACTATTATTTCAGACGAAACAGCTAAATAAAATATTCCTTTAGATTAGTCTAATAGGGGTAAAAGAACACACGTATGGTAGTCAAAAGACGTACCGCAAGGTCACGACATCTAAGAGCGGCGGAAACACCCGAAACTCTATCTCTCTGCCTTCATCGATTCGGTTAATAAAATCGACGAAGGCAGAAAGAGAGTCAAGGGTTCGGATGTTTCCGCAATTCTTCGATGACGGTATCGAGCTTGGTAGGTCTTCCAATCATTCTACCATGTGGCTGACGCTAAGTGGCATTTTTACTTATCTAAGACGACAGATGGTGAATAATAATAAACTGTTTCATGTTCTTTATATTTAGATATACATAAACGTCTGATTGGTATGATTGTTCGTGATGTTATGGACAGCGTTCCGACTGAAAATCAGAGCTAGGTACTTAAAAATACCTTAGCCTATGCTAAGTCGGAACCTTTTCGTAACATCACGCTACATGTCACTGTATTGTATTTATTGTTTTTGTTCTGTCTTTATTTTAGTATTTTCAGTGTAATGTTGTGTGATGTCCTGAATATATGTATTTCTTTTCTTCCTTTTTTTCTCTCTACAAACCTCCCGTAACCCTCTCTATCCCCGCAGACGATGACAATCCCAACCCGGTTGGTAATGAAGCTAACCACTTGGCGACGTTGCCGGAGGAAGAAGCCGTGGTCGCCATGATGGGCCTACCCAAAGCTGGGGACATCACCAGAGCGCAGCTAAGAATAAAAGAAAGCAAGGAGTTCAAGGTAAGATTCTATTTCTGTAACGTTTAAATGATGTGAAGATGTTTTTTTTTATTACTGAGTTGGCAAGCGTTCATCGTTTGACCGATGTCTCATGTGGGGGTCGACGATAGATCATACTTGCCTAGAAGATAATTCACTCGAGACTTGAAGACCCCCAGAATATAAGAATCGGGAAACAAAGACGCTGGTAACGTGTTCCATTCCTTAGCTGTTGGCATTATAAAAGTCGAAGCAAAACGCTTTGTTCGGGCATGAGAAATGTCAACCACGTACGGCCGAATTTGCGTGCGTTTTGTTGTCCGATGTTAGAAAGGAGATGGAGGAGTTACTGATGATATTATTTGTCTTAGAAAGAAAGAAAGAAAGAAAGAAAATACATTTATTCAAGACAGATACACGCAACATTACATAAAACTTGTGTAAAGCGGAAATGTAGAGCTATGGCCAGAGCCAGTTTGGATTGGTAGTCGAGGCGCGGATTGGGTTTAAAGTTGTTTACTGGTATTTCTGTATTTTGTTAAACAAAGTTCTGCGGTGCTGCAACTGTGCAAGCGCAGCTGTGGGTAGGCGTGTTGCGTACCAACAGGTAAACGCTAGTTCTTCCCAAAGGAATAAACTTCATTTATCCGAAAAGAAAAATTGTATTTTGACAACAATCTATCCCAAAATTTCATCCAAATCTATACCTTTTTTTATGGTATTGAGTGATGAGACGAGCAGGTTGTTTGCCTGATGGTAAGCGCCACGCCTGCCCATAGCAATTACAGTGCCACTCAGGACTTTTAATACCACAAAAATACTGCGTAGCGCTGCATTGCGGTCATCACATGCCCAGTAATTTCGCTGGCTACAATGCCCTCGAAACCGGAATACAGTGATGCTGTGCACAAGCAATCTACTTTAGAATAACGGCAGAATAACTGGCAAAACTGTTGTATACCTACTGAGACGGCCTCCCGCATACGAGAGACCTACCATGAGTAAATCTATAAATAAAATAGCGTTCTCCAGCTCTCCGTTATTTACTATCTATCCATAATATAGTTTTACAAGAGACTCTAAAGTGAACTATCCAATGATGCCACTTGGAAACACTACTTACAATAAAGGGGTTCAAACTACTATCGAGGGAGTAAGAGCTTCGCCAATTTGTAGTCTTGTTACCTATTTTGAACCTAATTGCATCGACTTAGTAATTAATATCGAATGTTCATCTATTGATCCGTAGTACATAATTTGCAGTGAAGGTGTACCCGAATTGTAAGTGGAGCGTCGAAGTTGAAGTTAAAATTTATTATAAATTGATTGAAAGGTACAAAGTGAAATTTTAAACTTCACAAATGAACACACGGTGCAAATAAATTAAAAATAAATTAAAGTATTTTTTTTTGCAGCGGTGATAATGGGAAAGAAAAAATATTATAAATGCGAAAGTTTGTGAGGATAGATGGTTGGTTTGATGGATGGATGGATGGATGGATGGATGGGTGGATGTTTGTTACTCAGTCACGCAAAAACTACTAAACGGATTTTGATGATATTTGGTATGTCCTAGAAAAGGACAACCCGGGAAACCGCGGGTGAAACAGCGGGGCGCAACTAGCACATAATAAGCTGACGATGATGAAAGTGTTGATACCTACTCAAATTCGTGACAGACTGAAGTAGCAACTCTTTTTATGTTATTGTTTGTCGTATAATAGGAAAGTAGTTTTGATATTTGATAAAATTGTGTGAGCCATATTTTAATGCAATATTTTTGTTTCAGAACACAGTAGACAAACTAGTACAAAGAGCCAACGCATCAATAATCATAGGAACTTCATCGTGGAAGGAGCAATTTTCAGAAGCATTAACTGCAAGTTCGGGTGAGTATTAAGATGACATATTTAGGAAAAAAGAAAGAAAGACATTGTAGATTGTTGACACTAGGCAGAAAAAAAAATAGATTGCGAGGTTGCCATAAGGGGTCGCTGAGATGTGATTTTGTTAGTGCAAAGTATATTAATAAAAAGTCAGACTACTATCTTTAAAAACAGCTATAATCTAAGTTAATATTAGATTAAGCACCGTGATAAAAATGTCCAGACAGACATTTTAAGGTTGCAGGTTGTTTATGAATGTTGGCAACGGTGAGTCAAGGTCACGCGCCACTTTTCGGTTTAGAAATTGCGAGTTCAATGAAAAAATAAATACACGGAATATCTCACTACACCCTCCCTCCCATGTGATATTTCTTTTTTTTTCCGAACCTTCCCCTTTCGAGCCTCACGATAATAAATCCATAGCGAAACAAAAGATTGAGTAATTCTTAAGTAAAATCCCATAGTCTAGAATTACATCGACATCGCTTGAGTTGAGAATAATGTTACTAAATTAATTATCTAGTCTTTACCTATGATAAACGATCGGTGTCCCTGCAGTGAGAACGAAAATGATGATGATGATGATGATAGATTCACTACGTACCAAAACTCGATGCTCGATGCGAATATCTATTCTAAAGTCATTAACCTTAGATTTGCAATACGCCCGAAACATAGTATTCACAGAAACTAATCCCAAGTTACATTTCCTACTCCATTTCATTCCAGTCACATCACGAATATCGCGTCTATCGTTTGTTCTCATAACGAAGAACGTGACGTCTGCGGTACTGCCACAACCTCATAGCTATTAAAGCTAAGAAGCGAAGTTAAACTTGAATAAAGCCGTTTCAAATCCTATTGTTATAATTCTGAATAGAAATCTCTAACAAAAGCCAGATTTCTAAAATCCCAGACTAGACGCCGTCTCAGGTGACGTGACATAACCTACCACAAGAAAAGTAAC
Organism: Petrophora chlorosata; assembly: GCA_951640565.1. Classification (NCBI taxonomy): domain Eukaryota; kingdom Metazoa; phylum Arthropoda; class Insecta; order Lepidoptera; family Geometridae; genus Petrophora; species Petrophora chlorosata. The sequence continues at coordinate 13,907,992 of OX621207.1, read as the reverse complement.
TGAACACTTTAAGGAAATTCAGTCGACCTTGTTTTGGCAAATTGCCATGACTCGTTATATTGGAAAACGCAATTTTTCGAGTATAAAAATAATGCAGGAACGGCCCAGTTTTGGTCGGAGCCAATTTTTCTATTGATTTTTGATATTTCCGTTAAACAGCATGTTAAAGTCATTATTCTTAAATCGCGTCTTTGCAATACAACATAAATAATATGTATTTTTAGACGATTGCCCATATTTTATACTGTAATGTTTTATAAACTAATGAGCGTGTTAAGATTATGATTATTAAGAGGTTGGAAATTCTTTTTCTCACAACTTTGGCGTAAACCTTAGTACTAGCAAGCCTTAGAGTTTTATTTAATCTAGATCAAAATAAAAGAAAATATTGTGTTTTTCTCTACTCACCATTACACACTTCAAACATACAATCTAGATTTACACTTTCCAACTTCTTTGACCCTTTGAGACTTATTACTCGTACTAAGTTTTTAAATAATGCTGCGAACCCTAAGAAAAGAAAATACTTCCTCGATCTAAAGCCGGCGTTCTGGCAAATCGCCATGAATCTTTTGGAATAGCAATCTCAGTATTAAATCATTAAATTTTGTTCATAAATGGCCCTACTTCAGAACTGAGCTAATTTTTTAATTCAAGCGTTGTTTTTCTTGTAGTGTAATTACATTTTGTGAGCAAAAAGCAACGCGCATAACTTAAGTACGTTATATGTATGGTATGTTAATAGTGCAACCAGAATTTTAGTGAACTCGATCAAATAGAATTTAATAGAAGCACAACTATTACTAAGCTAAAAAGTTTGGAAACTATCGTGAGTTGAAATATTCATTATAAATATAAACGGCTACACTCACGTTATGATTGTGTCGGAATAACTCCGACCAGGTTTCGGACAATTAGGCGCGATAGATTCGCGACGCAGACAAAATGTCTGCGCCGCGAATCCAAAGCGTAAACTCCCGGAAGAAGGACATCCTAATTGTCCGAAACCTGGTCGGAGTTATTCCGACACAATCATAACGTGAGTGTAGCCGTTTATATTTATAATGAATATTACTAAGCTCTTATAATTATCTTTGGCGCATCAATTCTGTACTCAATTTAAGCATTATAGATGCACTTATGAATGTCATTTTATTACTATGATGACTCTACTGCCATATCAGAAAAATAACCATTAACCAGAAGATATGGAAAGAATTGCAATATCTGTATACCAATTGTATTATGGTTGAGTTATAAGAGATGGAGCATTTGATCTTTCTTTCATTATACAGGTTCAGATGACCCTGATGAGCCACCGTCGTGGTCGGACTACATCCTTCACGTCGTAACGCTCTTCTGGAAAATCATCTTCGCTTTCGTGCCACCTACAGGTAAGTTCTGTGACATCCATTCACTGGTAAAAATAGAAGATAATGCCAACTTTAAATTATATATAACATACAGCGGAATAGCATAATATGTATAGCAATCTCTATATACGTATGGTGGAAGAAACAGATAAGGACGCTACAAAAAGAGAACGGACAGAAAATCATCTACTTAGTTTCAATCGATTGCATTTTCGATAATTGGTAAGATTTATGAGCAATTGTTATCAATCAATATCTTTTCCTTGAATTGATTGTTTCTTACCTAAAAATTTACTATGACCTTTTTGTTCACAGATATAGGAGGCGGTTACGTTTGCTTTGTAGTGTCGATCATTTGCATCGGCCTCGTCACCGCCGTCATTGGCGACGTGGCTTCTCACTTCGGCTGCACCCTTGGCATTAAGGATTCAGTCACCGCCATCGTATTCGTTGCTTTGGGGACGAGTATACCTGGTGAGTTTATTAATACTGCTTTCTTTTAGCATAGTAATTTGGTATTTTACTCAAAGGAAACATTCCTTTATTATTTAAAATATACAAACGTGCATTCAAAGATTTCCGAAACTCGCTTGCCACACTCGGGAATCGAACCGGCTTAATCTGAAAAAATAACACCTGTATTTTTCTGGTATCATAGATGGATTAAATATGTACCTATTTGTTAAGGGTAGTTGTACACGCAAGTTGAATTTCCCATCTTACGAGAACAGTAAAATTGTTGTTATAATTCGCTATAGATACATTGAAATAAGATGTGCACTTATTCATGTTTTACGATTCATAAATTTTATGGTAATATCTTTTAGATACGAAAATGATGTACCGAAGGGCTTCCATAAATAAAATTATGTTCAAAGGGGCCATAAACTTGTGATTGAGATATTTTGTAACAAATGTTGCATGTAGTTGAAACTGGTAAAGCTCTTTCACAGGAACTTTTCTTGCTTTCATACCACTCCAGTGTCAGCTATTTTGACGTCTTTTCATGGAACTGATTGATGAGACGAGCATGTCGTTCGCCTGATGTTAAGCGAATAATGTTATTCCTACCAATAACAATTGCAGTACCACCCAGAACTTTTGATTCCATAAAAAGCACTGCGTAGGACTGCACTGCGCTCATCACGCCGAAACATCAAATATTAAGTCTCATATATGCCCAGTAGGTAATTTTGCTGGCTACAATGCCCTGCAAACCAGAACACAGAAATGCTTGCGCACTATTGCTTGGCGGCAGAATAAATGGAAAAGCTGTGCCTACCCAGGACTCTCGTCTCGCGCAGCTAGTAGACTATAGATCTCGAAGCTCCTTTCGTGTTTCTTCTTCACATTGTTTTGTACCAACAGATACATTCGCCAGCAAAGTAGCAGCTATCCAGGACAAGTACGCTGACGCTTCCGTGGGCAACGTCACTGGCTCCAACGCTGTCAACGTGTTCTTGGGCATAGGAGTCGCGTGGACCGTGGCTGCAATCGTCCATTGGAGCAAGGGGGAGAAATTTCTTGTTGATCCTGGAAAGTCAGTATACCTTGTAACACCTTCTTTCTTTCTTTCAAACACAAAATTAGAGCATAGAGTGACTTTTTTGTGTTGCTGAATGATGAGACGAGCTGGTCGTTTGCCTGATGGTAAGCAATACGCCAGCCCATAACAATAACAGCACTACCCAGAACTTTTTGCAAAATCCTGCGCGGCGCTGCACTGCGCTCGTAACCCTGCCCTGAGACAATTAGCTTTCACATCAACATACATAGACTTTGAGATTAGAGATTGTGACATCAACATGCATAGTGTAATGTAGTAATAAATTTATTGCTACTTTTAAATCGTATAATTGATCATATCCTATCACACTGACATTATAAATGCGAAAGTTTGTTTGTCTTCTCGCTGTAACGGCTAAACAGATTTAAGTGAAATTTAGAATGGACATAGCTTATACCAGGATATACTTTTTATCCCGAGAAACCGCGGCTATTAGGTATTATTTTAAATGTGAAAGTTTGTGACGATAGATGGATAGATAGATGTATGTTTGTTACTAAATCACGCAAAATATACTAAACGGATTTTGATGAAATTTAGTAAATAGATAGATCCAAAAAAACGATATATCCTGGAAAATTAATTAATTTTTACTGGTGGTAGGTTTCTCGTATGCGAGGGGCCGTCTGGGTGGGTACCACCGCTTTGCCAGTTGTTCAGCCGCTAAGCAGTAGTGCGCAAGCATTACTGTGTTCCGGTTTAAAGGGCATTGTAGCTAGCGAAATTACTGGGCATTGTGAGACCCAACAGCTAATTAGGGGAGATTTAATTGAAACGTACAAGATACGACGACCGTTAGAGACTTTGAAAACCTGTACAGAATGAATCCAAATACACACTTAAGAGGACACTCACTGAAACTTTCCAAGTACTAACAACCCTATGTCACACTTTTTGCCAAGTCACGTAGTAAACCACTGGAATAACCTACCAGTCAGTGATCAGTGCGCCATCAGTGAACAGTTTTAAAAACAGACTTGACAAACATTTAAAAATAAATCAAAAGTGCAACGATATGCACACATCAGCTCAACAAGCTGCTAGTGCATCATAAAATAATAATAATAATAATTGTCTCAGGGTGATGAGCGCGGTGTAGCTTCGCGCAAAATTTTGAAAAACAAAGTTCCTGCATTGCTTACCATCAGGCTTTAGACCAGCTCGTCTCGTCATAAAAAAAAAACGAATCGGGCGCAAAAATTGACTATTTTCTCGCTGTTGATATGTCCAAATCAGTGAATAACTTCAAAGCATATGTAGAGTCTCTTGAGATCTTGTCGCTCCAACGATTCTAGTAGGTGCCCTTCATTAATCTACAACCATATAACTATAAGAGATATATAACCAAAATGTCATCATTTACATTCAAGTGGAGAAAGAGGGTCAATCTTGTCGTAACTGAAGCTTATCGTAGTAGTTAAACAACTGGTCCCTTTAATGTAATGGCCTATGCTTTTAAATTTTAAACATGTTGCGTAGTTTGTTTATTTAAGTTGCATAGTTATATTGCACGCAGTATAATTTCCTTACAAACTTTTACATTTCTAATATAAGTAGAGCGAGTGTGGCTTCTGAAACACACTCGCTGTACTTATATTAGAAATGAACATGGGACATGGGAGAACATGCGACTTTCGATCCGAAACACCTGAGTTCGAATCCCGCTGGCTCCGCACCACTGACTTTCTTAAATTTTTTTGAGCGAGTGTTAAATCTGCACATAGATTTAACACTCGCTCTAAAAACGGTGAAGGAAAAGATCGCGAGGAAACCGGCATGTCCAAGAATTATTCACAATAATTCAAGAACATGTGACATCCACCAACCCGCACTGGGCCAGTGTGTTGGATTATGGCCCATACTCTATGAGAGAAGGCCCGTATCCTAGCAGTGGAAACGTAATGGGCTGATGATGATGATGATTAGTAATATGTGAGAGTAATTAATATTAGAGATAAGCAACCGCGTTTAGTAATTTGTATTTTCTTTTACAGTCTAGCGTTCAGCGTGACAATGTTCTGCTCCGAAGCAGTTATAGCGGTCCTGGTGCTGGTCCTCCGAAGACGGAAGAGTATTGGAGGCGAGCTCGGAGGCCCTCGAGGAGTCAAGATCGTCACCTCCTGCTTCTTCTTCTCGTTGTGGCTGGTCTACCTCACCATGTCTAGTTTAGAAGCGTATGGTTTTATTGAAGGATTCTAGAATTATTTTAAGTTTTTATCAAAGGGTTCTAGACTTTTTTGTTACAAGTTTTTAGCAAAGGATTCTAGACTTCTTTTGTTACTAGTTTTTATTTATATAAATTCTAGAATTTTAGGATTTCTAGAAATTCTAGGATTATAGAATTCTTTTGTTACAAGATTGTGTTAAAGAATCCTAGACTTCTTTTGTTAAAATATTTTAGTAAAAGATTCTATTCTCTTTTGTTACAAAAAATCAATAAAAGAAGATTCTAGGCTTTTAGTGACAAATAAAAATTATTCCAAGTTAATAGAAAAGTAAGAAATAGAATAATAGATTTTGTTAATGTTAAATAACTTAAAAAAGGAACATTAGCTGTCATTGTTAATGTAAACTTTTATTTTTTTAAAGCAGTGTTTCTCACAGTTTATCAAAATTTAAGACATACCAAATTGGTACCAAACTCTTAAAATAAAAATTCCGCTGATCCAAATTTGAGATGTAATTATAAGTAGAAAATGAGTGTTTTAATAAAAATAAGAACCCTCAATGCATTATTTGAGCCTATTCAAAAAGTTTCAGTAATATAAAAGTTTTAATGAAGAGGCAGAGCTTTAGACATTCTGATCCCCGCTCTTAGAAATAATAAGTTTTGATGGATATAAAAACCTTCGTTCAAAGGGCTTATTGTTTTTAAGAAGGTATAGATAGAAGGAAAAGTATATGTGCTCAAATGTACAGATTTAGGCATCCTTCGATGTTTCTCATTCTTCCTCTAAATTTCTTGTATCGCGATTTTCCTAATAACGCTGATAATAAATGTTAAAGTTAGCCTTAAAGGCTGTGGTAAGTATAGTAAAAGTATATAACATTTAACGAAAATATAATGCTTCTATATCGTAGAATAATAGACTAAAATTTAGAGCGTGCAGAATTATTGAAATATAATGTTGAGAATGTTGAATTTATTTATTTATTCAGTATCAAATTATATTAGTATCAAAAATTATTTATATAAATTTTATTTATTTAAGGACGAATTTTTTATATTATTTCCCTAGACAACGAACCATGACGATTTTAAAGGACTACCTTTTATAAAATAGAAGTCATTATTTATTTTAAAAATTGTTAGAGTATTAAGGTCTCAAGAAGATTCGTAATTACGAATTAGAGTAAGGCACTCTAATTCGTAATTACGAATCTTCATGCCGTCGGATGAAAGGGACAGCGCTATACAACAGGCATAAGAGTGTCTCTTTCAGTACGTATAAACGAACGAATATAAGCAACTAAAGTGAGGCCCTCTGAACTGGTCGCCTTTAAGACCAACTTTAGAGAGTCCTTTCTCTTTACGCTTAAGAACAGTGAAACTTAGCTGCACGAAGAAATTTCTTAGTTTAACGTTAAGTTTGGCTATTTTACTCAAGAAAGCTAAGATTTATATTAGTTTCTACACGAACGGATTCCATTTAAAATATCAACGTAGAATTTCTAGAAGAAAGAAAATAAAAGAGGTATTTGCGTTGTCAACATAGGCTTAAAAATAATTCGTATAATTTATTCGTTGTATATATAGCGAGATATGCATGTTTATTATAAATGAAGTTAATAATTATTATTTACGGATGTTACAGCAATTATTTTATTAATGCGCGTGATCGCTAGAAAACATACATTTCTTGTGTAAATAAGAATATTAGGCGTAATTATTTTTATTTTTAATCACGGTGTTCAATTTGTAGTTATTCGTAATTATATGTAACTTTATTGCGATATTATATTAAAATGTATCACAATACATAATTATATATATATAATTTACTAAAACGATTTTTTTACATAAATTTATTATTTATTTATTAACAACAATTTTTTTTGAAGTTATATTCAATTCTGACGAATAAATAAACTACCGTAGCCGATTTGAATGTTTATGACATATTTATAAAATTATAATATTTCAGTCGTTTTATTTGATAATTTTCAGTAGTTTTTTTTTAAATTAAGAAGTATATATTGTTTACTTTACTTATATTTATAGTGCTTCTTTTTTATAAAGGCGTTATGTAAAAGTTAATTTAAGTTTAATATTATTTTTGAAGAAATATTAAATATATTAATATTGTGTCGCAATATAGTTAAGCAATTAGTAATAAATATCATAGTCAGTAGCGTTGTATTTTGTAAATAAAAAAATATGACAGAAGCAGATTTATGTAGCTTAGATAAGGCTTAAAATAGGCGCAGTTTATAAAAATATTAATATAGAAAATATACAACAGTGAAGTTTCATAAACAAAACATTGTTTACTGCCGTAATATTAAGCATTGATACGATGTTTATTTTTAGAAAGCTTGTGTTTTATTTGTGCCGTCGAATATATTATATTTATAAAAATAGACCAAAATGGTCTTAAATTATTAAAAAAATAATAATAAAAAACTTTCATAGGACACGCATTGAAGATAAATCAATTTCATTAATCACAAAAAATAATTGAAAAATATTCGTATAACATATAAATCTTACATAACTAAATAACAACCCTGCCCAGATACATTTACTATTTATTCGAATTGCACGCATTTTATTACTTTTAAATTACCTAAAGCGTTAGACACTAGTTTCCAATTTATAACGATTGTACTAAAGCGAGTTATTGTCCCCTTTCCAATTTCTGTAGACATTTTAACCTTCTTTATATTTAGAGAATAAAATTTCAAACTGTCCTATTTCTATCTATTTATGAATTTTATAAACGTATGCCTCTATTCGGACCAATGTTTCTTCGTTTCGAATTTATTTATTAATAGAGTTTTCTAAGCTTTTCACTTTCTCTAAACGGTAGATTTTCTATATCTAGTATTTTATAGTACACGCTTCATCTAGGACGTTGATTTTTTTATTTCCATGCACACAAATGAAATTAAAAAGCCTGTGGCAAGGCCTTAAGTCACCATATCGCTTTCAAAAACCCCCCCCCCTGGACTCAATCTGCCTTGGCCGACATGGGAGTCTTTAAACAGACTCCGGACTCAAGTCAGGCTACAACGCGGATAGTGAACGCGAGTGCGGTGTCTCTCCCCAGACTATGGCACACATTTGCCTTGCCCTGCGTGTGCCGCCTGTACACGCGATGACCTTTACAATGCGGCTAATGCTGTGCTTGTGGCGGAGTACTGGTCCAAAAAATATAAAGCCGAAGGATCCAGTCGCTAAGAAGATCATATTGCTTGAAATAATCATCAAAACTACGACTATGAACCTATCACTATTAGAAAATATAATCCATATATTTGAAACAAGGCAAACATAAAAAAATAAAATTTATTTGAATTTTGTAAACAAACGTACCACTTTATAATGCACGCTGTTACAAATATCGAGTAAAACACACGAATAACTGATATGACCAAAAAATATTATAAACACAATTATTTTGCTACTCACGATTCAAATCGATCCCATAAAAATAATCTAACGAAAAACGCCGTCTCAGACACATAAAACATAAAACTTAACTAAATATATTTATATTGTCTAAGATTATATCGGACTATATTCGTGCGCTCTGAACTTTAAGCTTTGATAAAACATGATAAATATAATACGATAGCTTACAAACCTTACTTTGACAAATATTTTGAAAGGATAGAACAACAGATTGTATAAAACTCCTAAAAGTGACAAGTCAAGAAGACAAGTGGCTAGCCTGTCGATCTTCTAAAGACTACATTTCAAGGAGTGTGCACAAGACCTGCATCAGCTGATTCCTTCTTCCCCATTCCATCTTAAGACCACCAGGCGCGGAGAGACACTTCACCCTTATGTTGTGCACATACCACCAGTCCGCACAAAGCGCTTCGCTGACTCTTTCATTGTACGTACTGCTGGAATTCTTTACCAGAATACTTATTTCCTTCCAATTACAACCTGGGTCTCTTTAAGACAAGAGTGAATGGGCACCTCATGGGCAAACGTGCTGCACCTTAGACCGCAACTACGCTTACCATCAGGTGAGATGTTGTCAAACGTGAGCCCATTTAATCATAAAAAAAAGTAATTAAAGTTTGACAGTTTATGAGCGCATGAAAATATTCTTTGAATTCTATCTATAAATTAAAGTCTACAATCAACACTGTTTTAATAAAAATGCTGTTTACTAAATGGAAATTCATTATGCTTTTATAATGTCGAAAAGTGTTAATAAGTTCACTTTGATCTAAACTAAAATTTTTAGGTCCCATATCACCTTGCATTTTCAAGATTACTTGAACTAAATAAGCAACTAACGTTAACAGCAGTTGTAAGGACGATGTCATCATCGATTATTTATTTATATAAATTATCTGAGCTTTAGCATAATGAGTTTAGCTACATTATCATTATCTTAATCCTTTAAGATAATTTAATTAAAGATTGTTCTGCAAAACGTTGAACAGTATATTTAACAAGCTACCTTCGCCTATAATGTCGTCACAGAAACACAAATTCAGTAGTTCAAGTACACGCATAGAAGAAATAAAAATAAAAAGTTTTAAGGTTCGGTACGAAGGATGTTTTTATAAAAACAGTGTTGTTTAAAGAATTTTATATTTCTATATCTATTTGTCGTTCGTGTTAGATTTCTCCTCTTGTATTCTATGTAACATACGCCATTGTAGTTGTAATGACAAACAGTGTACATAAAATGTTATATTTTATTGTTCATACTTAAATTGTTTTACATATTTATCTAAGAGTATATTAATTTGATTATAAATATTATATACAAAATGTAGCAATTTCAAAAATGCTTTCGTTTACCGTCCATGAAAATACAAGTATATTTAAATTATTTTATTAAAAAGTATTTTATTTGATGATTTTGCTTGTTTAGTAAAAAAAATTGATTACATCATTAGCTAAATTTATAACGAAAAAGATTAAATGAGATGTTACTCCTGTGTTCACAAATAATATTTATTTTTCAAAATTTACTTTTGTTATCACGACTTTATTACAAAATAACAAAACTAATTTATAAAATCATAGAAGTCTTTTTATTCTATACGGTTCCTAATTCTAGTTACTGGCCTAAAACATGGATGCCCACAAAAAAAAAGCTTCTATTTAAATAAAATTATAACATGTCTTAACTCTGTTGCAGTCAGTGGACATTTATTATTCTCTTTAAAATAATTATGTTGATGATATTTTACTCTTAATTAGTATTTGTTAAATTCTATGTATAATGTTTTAACGACAAATTTCTACGTTGTTGAGTGTCAAAACTTTATCAAATCTCTATTTTAATTAAATAATAACCTACTCTTGACAGCTTTTAAAGTATGAGTTAACCTTCTGTCTTTTAACCGTGACACCAAAATGAGAGAGAGATCAAATTCACGTACTGATAATTTTGATACATATATTTAAAGTTTTGACACTTTAAAATTATTTTGTAGGAAATGAATTAAAACCGCACGCCGACCGATCGTTATTAATTAATTATGTTATTTTGATAAATTATTGTTATAATAAAGTGTTTGTTAAGTACGTAATAGTCTGTGTTTCATTTAAACTTTCATGTTGACATGGCAAAACTATGCAGGTGTACGCGTTAATTATTTTATAATTAATGGGTATATGAACAGACTTGACAGAGAAATAGAGAATTAAAAATACTAGCATTATTTCCCAGAATTTAAGAAATACTAAGCACCTAGGGGAACATTTTTCTTTTATTGAACTGAGTGATGAGACGAACGAGTCGTTCGCCTGATCGTTAGCTCCACGCCTGCCCATAACAATTGCATTGCTACCCATAATTTTTAATACCATAAAAAGCACAGCGTAGCACTGCATTGCGCTCATCACCCCGAGACATCAGATATTAAGTCTCATATGACCAGAGTAATTTCTGACTGAGTTACTTAAGTGCGGATTTAACAGGACGTACGGAGGAAACCAGCATGTCCAATCACAAAATTTCAAAGAGATGTGACATCCACCAACCCGCACTGGGCAAGCGGGGCGGATTATAGCCCATACTCTCTATGAAAGAAGACCCTTGTTCTAGCAGTGAAACATGATGGTGTGACTTGATGGTGTGACTTGACTTGACATAGTGAAACTGATGATGATGATAAGAGATAGAGAAATAGCCAATATAATATGATAGGGATGATGTTCGGTGAACCATTGGGGAGACGAGTCTGAGCAGCCGCTCTACTGCCGTCTCTCTCTAGATCTATGTGCTCCATCATAGGCCACATCATCGCTTCACATCAGGCGAGATAGTGGCCAAACATAGATCTATTAAGAGTAAAAAAAAAATGGAGAGTTCATGTTAAGCTAACGGTTGTACCAAATTGGGATCATTATCATCATCAGCCCATTATGTTTCCACTGCTGGGAATCGGGCCTTCCCTCGTAGAGAGAGTGTGGGCCATAATCCACCACGCTGGCCCGGTGCGGGTTGGTGCATGTCACACGTCCATTCGTTGTGATCAACTCTTGGACATGCCGGTGTCCTCACGATGTGTTAGATCCGCACATAACTTCAGAAAGTCAGTGGTGCGGGGCCAGTGGGGTTCGAACTGGGGTGCGTTGGATCGAACGTCACACGTGCTCCTACTGGACCGCACTCGATCTCGCTCCAAATTGCGATAATCTCATAAAAACATACAATACAAAATACTCCAGAAAAACTTTATTATTCTGACGAGAAGATAGCTCTGCATTATGTTTTACTGCAAAATTATGCCACATTTAACTAGAAAAAAACGTTCTCACAAACTCAGCTCGTATTTTCACAACAGAAAGTTGTGCAACAGCGCTTGTTTTTTGTTTTTAACGAGCACATATTTTTGTTTGTCACAGTGCAGCGAAAATAAATGTGGATGAAAAAAGGGGGATATTTTTAGACAGTTTGTCGTGAAAATTGTGACTCTGAAAATTGGAACTGTGGTAGTTAACAGGCGTTTTAAAATTAATAAATAATCCGACTATCTTTGACATTATGTTGATAAATCATATATATAAAATTCTCGTGTCACAATGTTAGTTACCTTACTCCTTCGAAACGGCTTTACTGATTTTTACCAAATTTTATATGCATATTCAGTAGGTCTGAGAATCGGCTACTATCTATTTTTCACACCCCTAAGTGATAAGGGTTGTTCACCCTTAACATTTTTTTTTATTATTTATATGGCATAACGTTTGCCGGGTCAGCTAGTAATATATAATATTGATAATTAATTATTACCTTTTGTGATACTGACATCGCAACATTTTTGTAGTTAAAATTTAAAGTACAATATCTATTACTATTGTTTGGGTGTTGTCTTTTATTATTTTATGACATTTATTATTAATTACCTATAATTTAAATTTTATGACGTGTAACAATGTAATTATCAATAAATCATTTTGACTATGATAATCCTTCGAATTTTGCGAGTGTGGCTCAGTGGACTTTCGATCCGACCAAAATGGCCCTACACCACTAACTTTCTTAAGTTATGTGCAGATTTAACACTTGCTCTAAAAACGGTGAAGGAAAACATCGTGAGGAAACCGGCATGTCCAAAGTACTCTGGAATATCACTTAATATCTTGGAATAGAAAGAAAGAAAGAGAGAAAAAAACATTTGTTTGACGACCACAGTCATACTCTAACAAAATAAAGAAAGAAAAGAAAACAAAATTACAAAAAGAAATAATAAATATATAAACAGTATAAAGAGATAATTAAGCTTAAAGTTCGCTCAGCCCAAATGTCAAGTGTCAGTATTTTGACACCCGACGCTGGTTTTCAGCTAAACTCCAAGGCGTGCGGATTTTAGGCTTTAAATTTAAAATAGAAGATAATTATGAATAAATATATATATGTCGCGTCAGCGGTGGCCGGGCGCAACATCGTTTTGTCATCTTCGTTATTTTTCATTCCTACAGTGGGGAGTTGGTGGTAAGGTAATAAAACACTCAGTAATTGACTATTCGGGCGGTCACAGACAAGTCCTTGGTGCACGTGCGCTCTCAACCAAGCCACGAAAACATCTTTCCGTATATACAATTTTTATCTAGGAAAACATCTGTCTGGAATATTTCAAATGAAAACGTCACTAAGGCCTTGTCCAGGCGCATAGATAATCGCTACTCTATGCTGCCTGCCATTCCGCCCACTTTATTGCCATTGCAAAAATCAAATAACATCTTACAAAGAAAATAATTAAACACTAGGCTTAATCAAAACATGAATAAAGCCTAATTAAATTGAAACCAAAAATAAAGAAACCGTTAATCAAAATCAAAATAATTGAATCGAAAAATCAAAAAATCATTATTGCGACATTTATATACTCGTATATTATTAAGAGCGAGTGTGGCGCAGTGGGAGAACGTGCGACTTTCGATCCGACGCCCCCAAGTTCGAATCCCGCAAGCCTAGGCACTGACTTTCTTAAGTTATGTGCGGATTTAACACTCGCTCTAAAATAGCGAAGGAAAACATCGCGAGGAAACCGACATGTACAAGAATTTATCACAAAAATTCAAGGATATGTGACATCCATCAACCCGCACTGGGCCAGCGTGGTGGATCATGGCCCATACTCCCTCTATGAGAGAAGGCCCGAGTCCCAGCAGTGGGAACGTGATGGTGATATATATTGTACTATTTGGAAAATACCAATAAAACACCAAATATAAGATTGTCACACTCGTCAGCTCCACGGCCAACCCGAGAGTGCGCGGGATGCACGCTGCGCACGTGATGTACATTCAGCCCGCGCCCTCTTGATCGCTCGCTTCACCAGTTCGAGTGACTGTATTTATTATAGTACATTACATCTGCCTTTTACAAAAAATTAAAAAATTAAATATTTTTTTCTTTTAAGATAATCATTTAACATATTATTACAATCTAACCGAATAGGTACTTGCAGGTTTCATTTCAACAAAATCATAAATATAGAACATAACGAGTACGTTTCCTGATATTAACATAAATAAATTTATGGTTTAAACTAATATTCTTCCAACATAGGTAATAGGTATTAAGAACTTATTCTTAACTTATCCTTGAACCCAGAAGCCACTACCAATATTCAACAAGGTCATCGTTATCAGTGACGGTCGTAGTAGTGGAATCATGGACACTTGCACAAATCTTCCAGTGCCATTCAACTCGTTTTAGGTGTACTACGTTTCTACGCAATCGTAGTCCGTTATGGTAATTTTCTACTTTTACATCATTTCCTTTCTTATTAATTACTGTGTGTGTAGCATCGTCAAATGTGATCGCTTACTTATTCTCCTTTGTCATTCCTTCTCTCTAATTTCAATATTTGATTCTACTGCTTGTCTTTTCCTGTCTGCATATTCTTTACCCTTCGCTTTCATTTCTGAGTCTCTATGTTTGGTTTCCTGATGCAACTGCGAATTCAATGTCCAGGGCAGAAGGTAACTTATCTTTAAATAGACTTCTATAAAAAGGTTCCGCAGGACATTTACGTCCGTTAACTGTTATGATCATGGAGCTAAAGGCATACAGGCCATGCATTTTTGTCATTAATATATTCATTTATTGTGTAATATCATTTCTTCATAATATATGATTTGAATCTACGCATTTATCAAATCCCTCAGTTAATTTAGTATAAAAGCGTATACAGTTCCCCATAAACGAACCATTACTCTCTGCAACCTGAGTCTACGTACATACAATTTATTCTTATGTCTAGTGTTATAATTAGGAATGCACTGTTTTTATTAAAGTTGCAGCATTAAATTGCATTAAATTTTCATAAATGTATTGACAAGCCACTTTAAGAATGTTGATATCTTTAAAGCGTTTCCTAAGAGAGACACGAGCTTTCATGTTATAAATGGAACAAATTGCACTTTTTTATAAAACAAATATGAACAGTAAATATGGCTTTACCCCATAGTAATATTCCGTAAGACATGATACTATGGAAGTAACTAAAATATATTAATCTTGTAGTGGCTTCGTCAGTAAACTGTCTGATTTTACGTACTGCATAGGTTGCTGAGCTCAAACTCTCAGCTATAGGAATTATATGTGGACCCCACTGTAATTTAGAGTCCAAGTTGATGCCCAGGAATATCGTTGAGTCAACAAGGTCTAAAGAGTCACCATTAGTTTACTAATGTGTTAGTAAAAGCTGAAACTCCTTTAACGTGGGTAGTGAGAATTTAATACATTTTGTTTTCTTTGAGTTCAATAGTAAATCATTAGTGGTAAATCAATGTAGAACTTAGTGAGATGGCTTTATTCACATCATAAAAGTTATATTTTGTTCTATCAATCTTAAATATAAGAGATGTATCATCTGCGAACAAAACAATATCACATAGGTTCTTTACAAAAAAAAAAGGCAGGTCTAATGTTACATAAGAATAGAAATGGCCCCTATATTGAACCCTTAGGGACTCCCATTTTAGTGAGAGCTCCGGACGACCTTACCCCGTTAACGTCAACTTTTTGGATTCTATTGATAAGACACGAGAATACAAGATCAAAAGCTTTCCCATGAATTTCGTAATGTTTTAATTTACGAATTGGTGTTTCATGATTAACGCAGTCAAATGCTTTAGATAGGTCACAGAAAACTCCAATAGCATCCTGCGACCTTTCCCAAGCATCAAAATTGATTGATTGATAACACTCTATTGTACACCAATAACAACAAAAACAAATAAAAATTAATAGTACAAAAATGTGCTTTAGGAGCTCTATTCTTGCATCCGTAGTCGAGCGACCTTTAGTAAAGCCATACTATTGATCTTGAAATAGTCCATTTAATTTGCAATGTGACAACAGTTAGCTGAATATAATTTACTTTTCAAAAATTTTGCTTAGTGCTGCCAATATAGAAATAGGTATGTTATTTGTCAGATCACTCTTATCGCCTGACCTAAATAATGGAATCAGTTTAAACTATATTTCATTAAATGAGGTAAGACCCCTTCATCTATTCATTCGTTGAATATCATAACTAGCAAGGAAGCAATCGGATTTTTGATGCTAGTTAAAAATTTTGTGGATATTCCCCAAAGATCCTCGGTATTTTTATATTAAACAACTTGAATGTCTTCGCCATCGTATGAACATTAACGTTATTAAATGCAAATACTTTATTACATTTATTGACGTTATTAGACAGTAAAAGGGAAGCCTCTGTCGAAAATGAATTTAAGGACTGGGTAGGTAGTTGAGATTGGTTTGTTTGATAAGAAGCCTTCAAAAGTGTCAGCAACTTCACAATCTTTAGATGCTAATTTATCATTTATTTTTAGCATAAAGCACGGGTTCCTTGGTTTGATTTTGCCGATTTCAGTGCTGATTATTTTCCATGTTGTTTTAATTTTGTCGTCAGATTATTTAATTTTTCTACTCAAATAAAAAGATTTTGCAGTTTGGAAAACTGTTTTAAACATTTTTGAATAAGCCTTTATATATTGAAAAAAAAAAGGTGCATTGTGTGCATTTATACTTTTTTGAGAATATAAATAGTACAATCTGTTTCTACTTTTATAAATGTCTGTGGTAGCCCAGTCAGTAAACCTTGGGCTGACGCTTCCTTCAAAATACATTTTTAGACATAGTCCACTTTATCAGATTTTGTCTTGAGTTCTTTTGCAGCACCATCTTTGATGGGAATATCATCAACATTACGTTTTGCCGCCCTTGTTCTACAATAGTTTCGAAAATGTCCCACATATCCATTTCAATCATTTTTTTGGCTCGCACTGGGCAAAACTTGATAACTCTGAATCTCTCTGAGCTCTACTACAACGACCATATGAAACAAGATTAAATTTATTTTTCGTAGCTTCCAATCTGTTTACTGACAATTCTTTACCAGGCACAAGCGAATTGAAGTTATAAAGTTGTCGTTGGACAGTCTCTAAGGCATTGGCTTCAAAAATAATTTTATCATGCGTGACGACATCCCCACGAGTTAATATTTTTTCCATAGCTCAACTGACTCACACGTTTCAGTAATTTGGTCAATCATGTGCTCCTCAGAAGAAGTACACTTGCACTTTGAGCACTGCTGCCTGTCTAACAAAAATTTGACAATTTTTTCTCCGATTTCCTATTTAGTAAGCCTAAATAAGCGTCGTTCGTAAACTGAACTTTGTTTCGGAGATAAGTATGCATCTAACTTTTTATCTGCATACACGTAGACATCATTTCTATCAACAGCTTTTTACCGACTTCAAAAAAGGAAGAGGTTCTATGTTCCACTGTATATATATATATATATATATTTTATGTATGTTCACCGGTTTCGCCGCCAACTTGGACTTCGACACATTGAGATACATTGAAGTCGGTTTTTTTTTTTTTTGTAAACCGTGTACTTGTTCTACATGTGCACCTGGGATGTTATAATAAATTTCTTGTATTCAGTCCACCTATATGCAAATAATTGCTCTTTTTGACTTGGGCATAGTAACATTTGTTGCTGTCAGATATAATTCGAGTGCTCGTTTCCACTTTTCCCAGCGCAAGCCAATCGCAACTGACTGCCCTCACAGTCCAAAAACTGAATTGGTGGTACGTGCGACATATTTTGAACTATCTGTGAATAAGGAATTTTCCTTTGCGAGTTGGTACCGTTTGATTTTCATCAAACTACCTCTTATTTTTGTTTGTATTTGGTACAGTTCCGATTTTATCGAACTACCACTTGATCCTTTGTCTCTTTTTAATATGACATTTGTCATATATTCAGCTGTTTACAGCACAAAGGATCATTTAGGTACCGTTTGGTTGCCCAAACTACCTCTGACATCCAGCATTAACCTCAAATTGTTGTCAAAATAAGTAAAACCAATTTTATTTTGTTAACGCGTTTTAATAAATAACCATGAATATAATAAAAAGAAAAACGAGGTTAAAATGTATGATGGCAAATATTATTATTAGAAAAACAAAAAAAAAAAATTGGGCGGAATGAAAATATTTCCTTCGCCGCGCTGGTTATACTGGAATAAAAAAGTTGAATAGCGGGAAAAATAAATGACGCGGGAATGGACATGAGCTTATTTTGGTTCTTGTGACATCAAGGTCATTGACCTTAGTCACCCCAATTACGTTTAACTAGATTTACATTAGGCTTTATTTTCTGACAACAATATTGCGAGGCATCACTGATGTGTATATTTTAGGTACCAATCAACGTTACGTGACCAGTTTTGTTGTAAACATTACTGTAATAGAAGCTGTCTGAAGTTACGGCTATGGCCATCAAATCTAATCTAAATCAATAGAACTTTTTCTTTTTACGATAGCCAAGAAAACATAATATTCTGTGTTTAGGATTCTGTGACCTAGGTCGCATCAAGTAGCTAGTAGGTGTCTCTAATGGCGGGATGGGGGAGAGAAAATATTGAAAAAGTATCGAACAAAACTGGTCTTAGTCGTCGATTTACCTCTTATGGTGTATTCATTGGTACATACCTCAACGAAATAACTTATTTACTGGCAGGGTCGCCACATGTACTATTTGGAAAATACCAATAAAACACCAAATATAAGATTGTCACACTCGTCAGCTCCACGGCCAACCCGAGAGTGCGCGGGATGCACGCTGCGCACGTGATGTACATTCAGCCCGCGCCCTCTTGATCGCTCGCTTCACCAGTTCGAGTGACTGTATTTATTATAGTACATTACATATATTATTTGAATAGGATGGATAGAGGATATAAAGTGTCCCAAACACTTTATATCCTGGAAAATTGTTTACGCGGGCGAATCCGCGGGGTGAAACACGTAGTATTTCTAAATGCATATGTTTTTATATCTTTGAGATGTCTGTTACTAAAATTTAATAACGACTGAATTGATTTGAATAAAATTGGCATTTTAAACCAGGAAATAAATGAACAGTTTCAAAAAAGCTTTTAATCTTATTCTACGCGGGCCAAGTCACTGGATACAACTAGTAAATCTAAATTTTGAAAAACCCCCGACACAAAAAAACCTGTAAAAAGTAAAAATGGCTGAACCGTTTTGATAAAACACGTCTAAGAACCACCGTTGGAATACCTGCTTTCAAATAAAAAAACTGCATCCAACTCGGTTCTTTCGTTTAAGAGCTACGGTGCCACAGACAGACACACATATTGGTCAAACTTATAACACCCCTCCTTTTTGCGTCGGGGGCTAAAAATTGGTACCTATATCATTATCTTTTTAGGAAATAATAATTTTTTTGAAAAAACAAGAACCGTCTTCAAGACTAAACTTATATTTTTTATTTTTTTCCAAAAATGCTGAATCAATTACTATAAAATTTATATGGGACTACCTATGAAGTATGACCTATCAAAAAAAAAGAATCATCAAAATAAATTCATGATTGGCGGAGTAACCGCGTAAACGAGTAACAAACATACAAAAAGAAACATACCGTCTAATTGAGAACCTTCTCCTTTTTTGAAGTCGGTAAAAAAATCGGAAAACTTCTGAATTCAAAATGGATTAAAAATTCTGTCTAATTTCATGGTCTAAAACCTCCAAATTTCTCGACATTCACACCCAAATTCAGGGTGGAATGAAGCTCACAGATATCTAAGCCACTGTCAGCTTCTGATAGCGTAAGGCTGTGTTCACTGCAGCAGCGACGAGCGCAGAGATCAGCGGAAGCGGTGGCGTACAGTACAGAATGCGATGCAATGGTGTAAGTGTCCGTAACGAAATTATTCGCCAGACAACTAAAGATACCGACATAGCTCAGTGGATTATCAAGCTGATGTGGCAGTGGGCTGGTCATATTTGCCGCAGAACCGATAACCGCTGGGGTAGACATGTTCTAGAGTGGAGACCGCAAATCGGCAAACGTAGTGTAGGACGCCCTGCGACTAGATGGAGCGACGATATACGCATGATTACTGGTAGCGACTGGAGAAGGAAAGCCGAAGGTCGGGCTCAGTGACGTGTCCAGCAGTGGCCTGATGTAGGCTGATGATGATGACGATGATGATGATGAAGTATCGTTTGTATACATACTCAATTTATCGTATTACGTATTGAGTGTTTAGTTTCGATTATTATTAGTTGTTGTTCGTAGTTCTGTCCCAATGATACTGGTGCAATTTTTTGTCTTAATTCTACTTCCTAAATTCAACTAACTAAGTTGTAATCTAGTGGAATTAGGCGTGACGTTGCGGAAATTCATTTCAAATATGAAACGCCATGAAAATGTCTAGTTCCATTAATGCTGCTGAATATTATGTAGGTTGTCGTTGAATAATGAGTAAAAATTTATTTAGAAACAATTATGTACAAATATATACAGTGATTAAAACCAAACTAAACTACAACAAATAAAAAAAATGAAATTAAAGATAAATTACAAAGGTCACCGTCCGCAGGCAAGGTGCATATGAAATAATGAAATGAAATGAAATAACTCTTTATTGAAACACACACATAAAATTATAAATAATAAAAACAACGTAACAAAAGTGTAACAATTGGCGATCTTATCGCTTAAAGCGATCTCTTCCAGACAACCGTGCAGGGAGAGGAATTACGCAAAAATAAGGGACGGTGGTTTTCAATATCTCAATACACTTATATAAACCAATTACATAAAATACACACTAATAAAATAGTAAATAATCTTAATACATACAATACAATTAAAATATAATAAACATACATAAACATTAAAATAAATATATATTAAATACATTACAATAACATGATAAAGATGATTGTAGCTATAGCGAATGGTAAAAGACTTTTACTTGGTGCTTAAAAGTATATGCATGTATGCATAATAATATAATTATATATTATAATCCTGATGGTCGTACAGGAAGGGTTGTTGTTAGGATCAGTTTAAGGCTTTCTTTATTTATTTTACATTATCGTATTGGGATGTCCTGACAAGGTATTATAAATGTGTTTTAATAAATAAATAATTTACTAAATTATTTTTTATATTTATGTACCTTATTTTTTATACAATATTAAACTCACTATCATATAAATAAAAAAAATAGCGAAATAAAATTTTATTTATACTATTATTATTAAATTATTTAACATTTACTATTTACCCCCATACATATTATATTATTCAACAGCAACCTACATCATATTCAGCGGAATTACACTAGATATTTTCATTGAGTTTCAGACTAACTTGTGCCCAGTCTGTAAGCTCCCATATTTCTTTGAGATTCGGAAAATTTTGTACGTCATTGTATCTATTCGTAAGACTCAATTTCCTACGAAAACGTGTACAAAGTGCGCTCGGCCTTATAGCTATTATAGGCCCATTCGAAGAGCCTGGCCGATGCGGCCTGGCCAATTTTCTGGCGAGATTACGCGTCTATCACATCTCGGACTGCGGTTAGGATCCGTTGGGTTTCGGATGGGATTTGCGCTCGATTAGTTTTGGAATTAACTTGGATTTCCGTTTCGAGTTCCATGTTTTGCAGTATCTACCATTCATGGAAAATTACTGGGCATATGAGACTTAATATCTGATATTTCGGGGTAATGAGCGCAATGAAGCGCTACGCAGTAATTATTATGGCATTAAATGTTCTGGGTGGCACTGCAATTGTTATAGGAAGGGCGTGGCGCTTAACATCAGATGAACGACCAGCTCGTCTCAAAACTCTTGATTTGTCATTAATTCTTAGCCATGACGGTTTCCTCACGATGTTTTCCTTGGCCGTTTTTAGAGCGAGTTAAATACGCACATAACTTAAGAAAGTCAGTGGTGCGAGCGGGATTCAAACTCGAGGGCATCAGATCGAAAGAAGCGCATGCTCCCACTGAGCCACACTTGCTTTCACTTAAAACAATGTTTTACTTAAAGTTTAATCTCTTTAGAGCAAGTTTAACGTCTAGTTTCCGCTAGCTATTTGTCTACCGTCAGTTGCACATGCGACACAAACAAAAGTTAATTAGAACTGAACTATGCTCTGAGTTGCAGCGACGTCGCGTTGACATCGCTCTGTGATTAAGGCAGTGTTTTTAATTGATGCAAACTGCGAGATTTGAAAACATTTATTCGTTGATTTAAATTAAAACTTAGTGTAGGTACTTTAACTGTGACTTAAAGAAGTACCTAACTTTAAAAATTATGTTTTTTAGTTTTTAAATTGGTATAGCGGGCGGTGGCTAGAAGCTGGATTAGAATGGAATAGAATGGAATAGAATGGAATATAATGGAATATAATGGAATATAATATAATTGAATAGAATAGAATAGAATAGAATGGAACAGAATGGAACAGAATGTAATAGAATGTAATAGAATGGAACATAATGGAATAGAATGAATAAAATTGAATAGAATGTAATATAACGGAATAGAATGGAATAGAATGGAATAGAACGGAATAGAACGGAATATAATGGAATAGAACGGAATATAATGGAATAGAATGGAAAATAATAGAATATACAGGCATGGAAAAGAATATAATAGAATGGAATAGAATAGAATGGAATAGCATGGAATAGAATAGAATGGAATGGAATAGAATAGAATGGAATATATTTTATATATGTGGTTGCTATTCGTCTGAAGTTTATGTACTGTCTTTGTAAATCCTTAAAAAAATAAAGTCAAGGTGTTAAGAACAATGAATTATGTCAAGCACCAGGCAGGTCGCTGACTTTAATAGTTAACTTTAGCAATAATATTTTAGAGTAAAAATCGTTATGAAAGTTTTGTGGATTTATGGATTTAATTAGTGGTCGGTAATTTAGTGCACTTGTGAAGTCAAAATCAGATTTTTACTACTATTATAACTGGAAGCTGCGTAGGACGTACACATAATATTTTTGTTTAAAACAATGACGCATGCATTCATAATTTTGCATAATTTTGTATCAAGATTGCGAGGCTGCCTCGCGAGGCATGTTTAACGAGGCAGCCTGGCGATGTGTAGACGCGTTTGTCTCCCGAGGCGAAGTGCGAGAGCGTGTCTCGCGATCCGGCGCAGTGTTCGTAAAGTGCGGTTCTCAAAGGTAGCTCTGTGTGAGCCGCTCAGTTGCAAGGGACGTACCTAGATTGCTTCGCTCGCTCAGCTCGCTTCAGCGTCAGTATTTATACAAAAGTATACTAGACGGACATTGAGCTTATCGTGTGGGTGCCTCGTGATTTACCGCTCAATGCGAGCGTTTGATAAGCAGCCTCGCGAGAGGCCTCGAATGTCGAAACCCAGCTAAAATAGTTTTTTAAAATACATTTTAATCATAGAGATTCTGACATACCTTTACCATAATTTTCTTAGTTTTTAGGAACTACGAATACCATGGTTCCACAGCAGCTAGCCAAACTTTGCTGCGGTAAAATGTTTTGCATACCTAAAAGTTTGGTAAACTATAGCTAAGCATGCGTTATTGCTTAAAAAAAAAAAATAAGCAACATATTAGGTATCTAAGTCTAGATCCAGAGGTATAATCTACGTGTAGATTAGTATTCCTTCTCCGCGTGTAACATTATGTAGAAAACGTGCCTAGATATAGTTTTATTTGAGGTTTCATCGCGTAGTCTTGCGGTCTACAGGGGCTGTGTTTGGTGATAAACGACGAGGGAGCGGGAACGTTAGACTTGTGAAAGGGGCGTTTTATTCGAGGTTTTGCGGCGCGCAAGCCATCAGATGGGTCTGGGCGTGGTGATAAGCGAGGAGGTAGCGGGAGCGATTAGAAAAGAAGGGAATGGTCCTTATAAATGCTCATAAAGCGCTTTTGATTGACTTCTGGACATTGAATTTAAAAGAAGAAGAGCCTTCTTCTTCTTTTTCTTCTCTTGTGTGGGTCTGTGGCCATCCTTGGTGTCGGAGTTTTTAGACCGCCCGAAGGCCTCCGACATGGCCTAACGACTGTTGTGCTAAGGCAACAATCGGGATCGATGACTTAACGTGTCCTCCGAAGCTCGGTAGCGCTCAGATGTAAATACCACATAAACGGTCACCCATCCAAGTGGTGTCTTTTGCGAACGATGCGATCTGTTACAAACGATAAACGTTATTGGCTTATTTATAGTCAATTTATTTGTAGTTTTGAATGCCGCTCTTTTCTATATGTATTAGGTACATTTCTCAAATACAATAAATACTGGGTAGGCACCTACTTCAAGATATGTTAGTAAAACTGGACCCCAAAATCCAAAAGTTAAAGTCTATTTTTCTTAATTTTTGATAGTTAACATAAAATCCATTTTGTTACGATACAAGTATACATTTTATAATAAAAAAAACTTCAATTCTGATTTATCTTGTTCGTTTGTGATGAGCTACCTGTCGAAATTAAACGCTGTCAAACATTGGCTACTTTCAAAGATCGCGTCAAAACTTATTACCTCGCTTAATATACTGTATTATTATTATGTCCTTTTTCTCCTCTTTCTGCTATTAATGTTTCCTTTTGATTATGTTTTATATATATTAATTTATATATATGTACATATATATTTATATGTGTTATTATCATATTATGCTTTTATATGTATATGTCATATATACATATTTTTATAATTTAATTTACATTTCTAGTTGTTAGTCCTTTCTGTTCAAAGGTTGTCTGGAGAGATCGCTTTGAGCGATAAGACCGCCTATTGTTATGCTGATTACTGTGAAATTTACTTATTTTTCATGTACCTATATCTAAGGTTTTTTAACAATAAAGTGTTTATCTATATAATAAGTGTTTTTTTTTGTGTGGGGTTTTTTATTTTAATTTTTAAGTCGGTTTAAAATTAACAGTATTAATAATCGCTTCACCTTATAACATAACCACCGCCTTATTCCTACACTGAGTGGAAGGAGTTCGCGAGTGTTTGCCGTTCGCCGTGAGATAGCAAGCCGCAACTAGCTGGTGATTTGTAGCCGCCTCTTGATGTATAGTGTGAACGGCGCTTTATTTCTTTAAGATGTTAAGTTTAATTACTACGTGGTCTTTTATAAGTAGGTATTATATTTATTATATTAAATAAATATATAACGCCTAACGATCACATACGTATATCCTGACCCCTAACTAGGATTCCCTGTATCTAGGGAACCAGAAACTATGAGGACCTTGGTCTCACAACACCCAGACACGAAACAAATGCTTGCGTTTTTTTTCCGTGCACAAACATTTGTCACCTTCATATAGGCACCTATCGGCCTCAGGTGCCCGCGGGTACATTAAAATAAATTGGATTCATATAGCAGCGCGTCTTTTGTTTGAATTTGGAATATTCGGTATTTTGAATTGTTAGTTGTTCAATGGCGGTCAATTCGAGATCGACTTTCTAGAATTAATTACGGTTTGAATTTGTTTAGCGAAATCAATTACTGAACGAACGAAAAGTTTGGAAAAGTTCTATATGGTACTTGTTTTCGAATAAAATTTCGTTGAATGTTCAGTTTGTTTTTTTAGCTTTATTATTCCATCATGAGTTTTAATATTCAATCATTAGTTTACATAATTTATCAAAAAATATCTTGTATTTTCAACATAATATACCTATCAAACAATATAAATACATATTTAGAGATAAATAAACAGCTACAAAAAAAATCGACGTTATTTTTCTAAATAAGTATCTATGTAGTAAGTGTACCTACTGAGAGGTATATTACGGAATGTCATAGATCTTAAACAAGCATATATAACATACCGATAGATCGAGTGTGTCTCAGCGGGGAGTCGTGCGCTTTTCGATCCGACGCACCTGGGTTCGAATCCCGACTCGGCCCTGCACCAATGACTTATAGTTAAGTGCAGATTTTGCACGCTCGCTCTAAAACGGTGAAGGAAAACATCGTGATGTAACCCGCTTACGCGCTTTGGAGTGGTAAGCTCTGGCCGTGGTTGCAATACCACCCACCGAACAAAGCCCTGCCGTCAAACGACCTAGTCGTGTTTCGGGATGATGTTCGGTGAACCATCGGGGAGACGGGTCTGAGCAGCCGCTCAACTGCCGTCTCTCTCTAGATCTATGTGCTTCATCTTAGGCCACATCATCGCTTCACATCAGGCAAGACAGTGGCCAAACATGGATCTATTAAGCGTAAAAAAAAACCTTTGGTATGTAAGATGCCAAAACGGGTGGGCCAATGTTTTAATTATTAAACAGCATAATGGCGTTAAAACATTAGGTTTGGGGGTGTAATATGACACAAAGAAAGAAAGAAAGAAACGTTTATTTGCAACAACTTATTACACATGACATAGAAAAAAAAAAACAGAAAACAAAAAAGACATTAAAAGAGTAACATATTAAATAATAAACCTTATACATAAATATAGGAAGGGTTAGTTGGTAATATTAGATAAAATTTGTGCGATATAATAAATAGTATTTTTGTGTACTAAATCAGGACTAACATAGCCAATTTTCGTCACCCGTCTTAGATGACGTTACACGAGATCAGGAGCAGATCCTATTTGAATAATGTATACCTTATTCTAATTTCAATACGTTCCCAAAACCCAGAATATTTTCACCATCTTATCTAACCAAGTAACAAAAACATAGCTAAAAGACGCGCCGTTCGCACTGCCTTCGCGCCTTTATTGGACATTCGCAAAGATAAGCGGGATAGAACTATTAGGATTTACTAAAGGATATGCAAATAGACGTGTATCTCTCTGACCCATATGGCCAGTTTAACCATGTACGTTTTAATGGAGTGACAGTTCATTTATAAAATTAAATGCTGTGACGTTTGTTATTTTCATCATCATCATCATCATCATCAGCCCATCACGTTCCCACTGCTAGGACACGGGCCTTCTCTCATAGAGAGAGAATGGGCCATAATCCACCACGCTGGCCCAGTGCGGGTTGGTGGATGTCACATGTCCTCGACTTTTTGTGAAAAATTCTTGGACATGCCGCTTTCCTCACGATGTTTTTCCTTCACCGTTTTTAGAGCGAGTGTTAAATCCGCACATAACTTAAGAAAGTCAGTGGTGCGGGGCCAGCGGGATTCGAACTCGGGTGCGTCGGATCGAAAGTCGCACGAGATTCCACTGAGCCACACTCGCCCCCTGGTTATTTTGCCACGTTTTTATTAAGTCACTTTCTTGATTGTCTGTGGATACGGGTGGAACTCAAATTTTGATCTCCCCGATAGTTCATTGAACATCATCCCGAAACACGACTAGGAGTCCTTAATTGATGTTATGACACGCTTCAAAACGCGTCGCCAATTTATTCTGCTGGCTGCCTGTCTCTTGTCTCTTTTAGAGGAGACCTCTTTTTCTCCTTTAGTAGTGACACAAAAATATGTTTGGATCATTATCGCGTTGTCATCTCCTTTGATATATCCTCAAAGGGGTAGGGTGAGACTCGATTTGTATTCTCGCGCGGGTGCCCGCAGAATTTTGGTAACGTAGAAGACAGTGGTAAAGATTCGGATTAACAGGTTCATAAAATGAAGAATCCATGACCCCTAGCACCTCGTCACGTAAGCTTAGCACCCACAGTTAAGTAAGTCAAGTTCGAAATGACGTCTAATCTTATAGGAACACCATGCTTTCTTTCAGTTCAATGAATAACTTCGATCCAGTCATCATCATCATCATCATCAGCCCATTACGTTCCTACTGCTGGGACACGGGTCTTCTCTCGTAGAGAGAGAATGGGCCATAATCCACCACGCTGGCCCAGTGCGGTTTGGTGGATGTCACATGTCCTTGAATTTTTGTGAAAAATTCTTGTACATGCCGGTTTCCGTTCGATCCAGTATAATGTTTTATTTTACACCCAAGGATCACATAATATAATGCATAGATTATAGATCCTGTCCCCTAACTAAGATTTCCTGTATCTAGGGAACCAGAAATTACGAGGACCATGGTCCTACAACACCCAGACACGAAACAAATGCTTGCGCTTTCTTTTGCACAAACGTTTGTCCCGTTACGGGAATCGGGCCCGTAAGCTCGGTGGTGTATAAGACTTGAGCCAACCTGCCCAACCACTACACCGCAGAGGCTGTCAAGATAAAAAGATAGTCGGAGAATACATTAATAAGATTATATATATTAATAAGATTATATATATGATAAGAGACTTAATGGGCAAACGCCTACCACAATTTACTTCTTGTCACAAACATAAAAAAAAAAAAAAAAAATCCTCCTCCATTTTGAAGTTGGTTAATAACGCTTTCACTCGAATGGAATTGAATATTATTTATATCAATGTCGATACCATTATGAAATTGAAATTCAAATCGTCTTGATGGAAACGTTTTACATTACCATGTTACTTAATGCAGAGACGAATACCGAATATGGAATGGATTCGTAAGTATTGTAAGAGAATAACGAAATAGTAATATTTTTTTTATGTAACTGGATGATGAGACGAGCTGGTCGTTTGCCTGATGGTAAGCAATATGCCTACGCATAACAATAACAGCACCATCTAGAACTTTGTTTTGCAAAATCCTGCGCGACGCTGCATTGCGCTCGTCACCCTGGTTCAATTAGCTGTCGAGTCTCATAATGCCCAGTACAATTACACTACGCTGGCTACAATGCCGGAAACCGGAACACGGATGATTTTTAATATAAGAATAATCTATATAAGAATAATAAATCTTTTAATGTATTTTATAAATAAATTAAAACAAAAATATCGTATTTTTATTATGTGCTCTATGTTTAATTAATAAATATGTATCATTCGTAAGCCTAAAATTTCATTTAAAAAACATGAAAAATTTAATTTTAACTATATTAAATTTTTCATGTTTGTTATATGAAATTTTTGTTTTTGTTATTTAATGATATTCTTATGAGAAAGTAAATATAAACCCTATAATATTAAATAATGTAGCGAATTTCAGTGAACTAAAATGTAAAAACCCCCGACACAAAAACCATAAAAAGTTAAAAACGGCTGAACCGATTTTGATAAAATATGTCTAAGAACCATCGCTAAAAAAGTTGCTTTATGCTATATGATATATAATAAAAAAACCACATCCAAATCGGTTCACCCGTTTAAGAGCTACGGTGCCACTGACAGACACACATAGTGATCAAACTTATAACACCTCTCCTTTTTGCGTCGGGCGTTAATTAAAGTAAACACTATAAATATACATATATATATATATATATATATATATATATATATATATATATCATATTCTTAGTACCTACCTACTAGAACATTGAATTTACTAATGACACTCTCCTAACCTCCATTCAAATTCGGAATTTGTAAATTGTCCGCTGTCAGAAACGTTTCAAAGAATAATGTTTTTATTCAATTGAATTTATCTCGGAACGTGAGACAGACGGGTCGTTTGTTGAACGCCGCCGGGCTTGGACTAAAAGTTCAGAATCGTCCGCTAGATGTCTGACAATGTATAAGGTCAAGTGGGACAAAAAATGTGTGGAATAAAAACGTTTATTGCTTGACACAACCATTTAGCGTTAACCTAAAGCGTAACGGGAGCGAAAAATCTTCTACAACACTGGCTACAATTAGGAGTTTTTTCTCCACCGGAACTCTATTCATTTCAAAGGCTGATTAAGCCAATTATAGGGAGAGTTGGCTACTTGGCAGAAACGGAATATTCCATGCATCTCTGTCTTCTATGTATTTACTAACTGTATAGTATGTTTTTTACATTCATATTTTTCACACGCAATTTGAATCTACTTTCTGTGAGCTCCTTTATACATTTTGGAATTTTATTGTAGAAACGTACGAAATTGACCATGAAATACTTATTTGTTTTACTCAGTCTAAAGCTAGGTACTGCAATTCCATCATTAATTGTAGTATTTATGTTGTGATGGTCACTATTCACCTTGAATTTGTGCAGATGTTTACGAACATACATTATATTTTTATAAATATACAGAGAAGGTTAAGTTAATAACCACCGGTAGTGTTACGAAAATAGTACATAACAGAATTCAGCGCCATTCACTTTAATAGATACTTTATTTAATAAGAATAAAGTATCTATTTAATTCTTATTGAATAAAGCTTTCTTGCAACTTGATTTAACAGAATACCAATTTGGACACCAACGACAGCTGAATCGTAGTAGTATCTCAGTAGGATAAGAGTCTGTCAATAGTTAAGATAATTGAGGCCCTGATAATGACATGTACGGTCTGGTAGGATGGCACTCTGTGGGTCCTTTTAAATATAATTAATTTTTAGAAAAAAACAAAAACCGACTTCGATATATCTTCGAAGTCCAAGGTCAAATATCGATGAAATTTATATGGGACCACTTCGTAGCTATACTAAACCCAACGCAAATTTCAAGAATTTACCAAATCAGTTCATAAATGACGGAGTAAAAAAAACATAAAAAAATGAAAAAAATTAATACAATCAAACATAGAACTTTTTAAAGTCGGTAAAAAAACGTTTTTTTTTTTAAACTGACGCGTATTCCTGAGACTTTACTAAAGTCTCATTTACTCACATCTAAATCAAGTCTGCTTTAAAGTATGTAAAAAATGCTTACCTACATATGTATAACCTCGGGTGCAATACGCGGCCGCGAGGGCTTTTTTTTTATGCTTAAGATATCCATGTTTGGCCACTATCTCGCCTGATGTGAAGCAATGATGTGGCCTAAGATGAAGCACATAGATCTAGAGAGAGACGGTAGCTGAGCGGCTGCTCAGACCCGTCTCCCCGATGGTTCACTGAACAACATCCCGAAACACGACTAGGTCGCTTGACGGCATGGCTTTGTTCGGTGGGTGGTATTAGAACCACGGCTGGAGCCTACCACTCCAAAAAACAGGGTTACTGCTTAGTTGCAGTAATTTAATTAGCTAGTTCATTGACTTCGATTATAACAGGTTGTGAGCTAGGAAATTTAAAATGTGTAGCATAAAAAGATTCGACAACGGTGCGTAGTACCAGCGCCGGTTTTAAGCACCGTCAAAGATTTTCGCAAAGCATTCACGTTTCCACCGTTATTAACTGTTTCTTATTATATTAGTAGCTGCACCCCGCGGTTTTGCCAGTGGTTTTCCTGGATAAAAAGTAGCGTGTTTGTTAATCCAGGGTATAAGCTATGTCCATTCCGAATTTCACTCTTATTCGTTGAGCCGTTATAACGTGAAGAAGTAACAAACACTTACACACTAACATATACAAACTTTCGCATTTAAAAATATTAATAGAAAATTTATAAATAATAATAATAAGTTTCAGAAGTCTCATATCATAGACCGGTTCTCATCCATTAAAAATCCACCTCAATAGCCCACTCATTTGTAATTTCCATATCTCCAATAATAGTCCTCGCACTTATCGGGGGCTGTCTTTGATTGCATCTTCTTAATGATGCACATAGAGACAGTCCCCGATAAGTGTTGCCTATTACATATCTAAATTAAATGCTCTAAGAGGCCTCTACGTGTTGGACTCATGCCCCGCGCAAGCCTTCCAAAGGATCGGGTGTATAACCCGTGAGAAAGAGCGAAATAATAATGATAATAATTAATGCTTTATTGTACACCAAACGAAATTAACAAGATACACAAAATTCTCTTAGGATAGTGTGATACCATTAAATAATCTTTTGCTGAATAAGATTAAAATAAAAATTCAGGTGGTGAGCGTCAGAGAGAAGTCAAGTGTAATAAGATAATCTTTCGCGAGCCGAGACGGCGACAATGTAATTTTCTAGGGGTTGTATATTTAACGAACGTCGAATTTTTTCTTGAAGATTTTCTGCCTGCGATTTTTGTAGCTTCCACGTCGTTTGTCTTGAACTACGTGATTTAAATATTTTTTAGGCTAATGTTCCCACTGGAACCTGGAGCGCGTAGGACTTTATGTCAGTGGTCCTAATCTGCTCCAGCCGCGACAAACTCACGTTGATGGGCTCCTCACGCAAATTCCGGTACATGATTATTCTCTCCCGGACGTATCGAAGGACTTCTTCACCCTTCGTCTCTTTGTTCAGGCGGGAGAGGTATATCTTGATGGTCGGGGTTACAACACGCAACGTTGAAGTTGTTACCGTGGCGGTGCCTCGATGATTATGGCTAATCTGTCGAAGCCGGCGCTTTTTCTCTACGAGGGTGAAGCCGTAGTTATAGATACAAACATACATATAAGGTGAAGGCGACGCGCGATTACCTATAGTATTTTTTGTTAATTTTTATTAGTTTTGTTTACTACTTTTAATATTTCAAAATTCTATTTTGCCTTAATTTTGGAACTGAATTGAAACTTATATGTAAATTATTATTGCAATAAACTACGGGCGAAGGCGCGGGAGACGCACAGTGAGTCTAAAGGCCGGAGAGGTGAGGGGCGGAAAGCCCGGTTGACAAACCTTTTGTTTTTAGTACTCCAATAGCTGCACCGCGCGCGGGACGTATGTGCCTCTCCTACCCGCTTTCAACCTTTCGTTTTGAACATTTTCGCCTTTTTCTTCGCGTCCTCAACAGTGCGAATGTGTACATCCTTCTAGTTGTGAACACAGCATGCGTTGAAATACAACAGAAGGTTGTATACTTATATGACTTACTAGCTGCGCCCTGCGGTTCCCCGGGATAAAAAGTAGCCTATGTGTTAATCCAGGGTATAAGCTATCTCCATACCAAATTTCATCAAAATCCATTCAGTAGTTATTGCGTGAAAGAGTAACAAAGGTACATCCATACATCCATACATCCATTCTTACAAACTTTCGCGTTTATAATATTAGTAGGATATGATATTTATATTTTATGTAATTAATTTATCATGTCATCAATTTGTGCTTTGGCATTTAATTAAAAATTAAATAGTAAAAGAAAAGTTCAAAGTCAAATGACGTTTCAGAGAACATCAGGGTCTACGAGCTACGGCGTAGCAGCCTCGTAGCGCCACGAGGGTGCTACAGATGTGGCTACGAGATATTAAAGTACTAAATTTTATTAAAAATACTTTGCAATTTCTGTTTTCCTTTTACGTTGTCGTTTTACGGTTTTCTGTTTAGATAATGTTCAAGTTCTATTCAAGATATAAAATAAAGATAGCAGCTGTTCTTCGTTTAAAATATTACCCAATTTTCAAGTATGTTGTTGAATGTTAATGCAACGTCGATTACACAGCTGTACTATTTGAAGATATATAAATTTCATTTTATTTACACGGATAATTCATAATTATTTTTAGAAAAAAAACAAAAACCGACTTCAATGTATCTTCGAAGTTCAAGGTCACATATCGATGAAATTTATATGGGACCACTTCGTAGCTATACTAAACCCAAAACAAAAAAAATTTTCCAAATCGGTTCATAAATGACGGAGTTCTGAGGTAAAAAACATAAAAAAAAACAATCGAACAGAGAACCTCCTCCTTTTTGGAAATCGGTTAAAAATATACATACACACATACAAACATACAAAAGCATAGCATTACCCTGCTCAGTCAATCAAGCCTGCTATCCTACTAATATTATGAATGCGAAAGTTTGAGAGGATGGATGGATGGATGTTACTTAATCACGCAAAAACTATTGAACGGATTTTGATCAAATTTCGTATGTCAGTAGTTTAGGTTCCGGAAAAGGACAAAGGCTACGTTTATTTAACGAATTCCAAAAAAAGAGAAAGTTCTCTATTCGATTGTTTTGATTGTTTTTTAAATCGCTTCATGAATGACCTCCGTCATTCATGAAGCGACTTAAAAAAAAATATTTTTGCTTTGGGTTCAGTATAGCTACGAAGTGGTTCCATATAAATTTCATCAACATTTGATCTTGGACTTCGAAGATAAATTGAAGTCGGTTTCTTTGTTTGTTAAAACGTATACCTACTAGTAAAAAAATTGCGATTGAAACCGCTAGTTTTGAACAAAATACGCTACAAGCCATTATAGTTCATTTTTTAACACATCCGATAGCAAACTTTCCGCATTTACCGGATAATTGAATGGAAAGAGCGCCTTTTGTCCGGATTCAAAGTCTATAAATTAGCGGCGCCATTGAACGATCGACGCTTTAAAGACAAAGAGCTTGGTGATCGTGAAAAATACGGCTTCGTTTTATATCGATGAATTAAAGTTATTCAGATATAAGATAAAAAAATAATATTCTCTTGAACAAACTCGTTCGTAAAGCCCTCACTGCTTTAGCACCCAATTATTTTATTTATCCTTTTTCATTTAATTTCATATATTTTCACTGGTGGTCGGTTTTTCGTATCCGAGAGGCCGTTTGGGTGGGTACCACCGCTTTGCCAGTTATTCAGCCGCCAAGCAGAAGTGGGCGAGCATTACAAAAAAAAAAATACTCTGAAGTCACTTAAGAAAACGCATCTGTATTGTAGTTTAAAAAAAAATTGAAAAAGCTTAAACACACTTAGACAACAACTTAGATCGTAACTACGCTTACCATCAGGTGAGTTGTTGTCAAACGTGAGCCCATTTCATCATAAAAAAAAGTTTTTGACTGAAGGAGATCACTCTTAACGATATGTGCTAGAAGCAGTTCTTCTATATTTTAAAGAAAATTATGCTTTTTCGTTTTGTTTATAATGCTGGTGCACAATAAAGTTTAGTAGGTATTCAGTATAATTTCTCTGCT
Source organism: Petrophora chlorosata (assembly GCA_951640565.1). NCBI lineage: Eukaryota > Metazoa > Arthropoda > Insecta > Lepidoptera > Geometridae > Petrophora > Petrophora chlorosata. The sequence continues at coordinate 13,873,296 of OX621207.1, read as the reverse complement.
AAACTTATATTGTTTATTTCCTTAAATATGTTGCAATGTATAATGTACGCAACTGGTATAAACATGTATGTACATATATTCAAATATTAAGTGTTAATTTAATTTACAACTGTTAGTGTACATAAGCAAATAAATAAATGAAATTATTGTGTTCTGGTTTGAATGGCATTGTAGCCAGCGAAATTACTGGGCATTATGAAACTCAATAGCTCCGCTTGTCTCCGGGTAACGAGCGCAGTGCAGCGCCGCGCAGGAATTTGCAAAACAGAGTTCTGTGTGGTGCTGTTATTTTTATGGGTTGCCGTATTGCTTACCGTCAGGCAAACAACCAGATCGTCACGTCATTCAGTTACATAAAAATATCCTTTATTTCTGTCAACTAAAAATTTATGAAACAATTAGCCTTTATAAATACATACTAGCATTAAACTCAGTGGAACTGAATTCGATATTTTCCGAAATAAATGTACTCAGTCCATGCTTTAGAATAAGTCTTAATGCCTACTTACTTTTTCTCTAAATTACTAAATTATTGGTAGGGACATGACCAAGCTGGGAATTGAACTCTCTTGCCTTATATCTAAGACGTAAAGTCAGGAAATACACTTATTGTACGCCACATCACTATTAATTTAATCAGTATTCTTACCACATGCTGTTAAGGTATAAAATGTTATGTGGATGCCATAAAAGTCAAGAAGGGTTCAGATATGGTTCAGATCGTGCCACTAGACGTAAACGTGGTAGTGACAGCTCACATTTCCACTGACACCAAAAAAAGATGGCTGCCCTATACGTGAGTGGAATGATGCCCCACACATCGCGAAATATATTAAAAAATCTTTTTGTTACACTTTTCAAGCACGTAATCAGTAAAATCAGCAGATTACAAGGTACCGCATTTTTTGAATGTAACTTTTTTTTGACGCTGAATAGATGATGTGGCCTAAGATGAAACACATAGATTTAGAGAGAGACGGTAGTTGTGCGGCTACTCAGACCCGTCTACCCGATGGTTCACCGAACTGATAATACGAGCAAGTCGTTTGCCTGATGGTAAGCGCCATGATTGCCCATAACAATGGCACCTAGAAGTTTGAATACCATAAAAAGTACTTCGTAGCACTGCATTGTCTCACCCCGAGACATGATATTAAGTCTCACATGGTTATTGCATACTAAGAGTATTATTATACAACATTATTATTGTTATTGTCATTTATTTATTTAATTTCTATTATTTAAGATTTTTACAATATTTCTATAAAAATATATATATAAAAACACTATAAAAAACCTAAACCTAGAGCGCCGCCGGCAGCGGGGCAGGGCCCAAACTACCGGTGGTTAGGACTGCGGAGTGGGAACCGAGGCACACTTTAGAGCGAGTGTGGCTCAGCGGGAACTCATGCGCCTTTCGATCCGACGCACCCGGGTTCGAATCCCGACTCGGCCCTGCACCAATGACTTATAGTTAAGTGCAGATTTTGCACGCTCGCTCTGAAACGGTGAAGGAAAACATCGTGATGAAACCCACATACGCGCTTCGGAGTGGTAGGCTTTGGCCGTGGTTGTAACACACCCATCGAACAAAGCCATGCCGTCAAGCGACCTAGTCGTATTTCGGGATGATGTTCGGTGAACCATCGGGGAGACGGGTCTGAGCAGCCGCTCAACTGCCGTCTCTCTCTAGATCTATGTGCTCCATCTTAGGCCACATCATCGCTTCACATCAGGCGATAGTAGACAAACATAGATCTATTAGGCGTAAAAAAAAACCTATATTATCATTATTATTACAAGTATTAATATTATTGTATAACAGCAACTAAGATAAAGATGATCAGAACTCGTGCCCGTATGTTTTCAAAGTCCTACAAGTCGATTGTCTGCAGCTAGACGATGAAATATCACCGCGGGACGAGGAATCACGTTTCATTCCTCATTATCGCGTGTTCTGTTAAGGATTGCTTTTTTTTAATTAAAAAACTCGCTGCATTGGTCTTTTGTTTTTTCATTTATTTTCTTAGCTTCAAAGTATAGTATTTAGAACTTAAGAAAAAATATTCTCATTATGTTAATTAAAAATTTAGGTAGTGTAAATTATTGCGAGAATAGGAGTGACAAATGATGGTGATAAAAAGTGTCATATCGGTTTCTTTTTTATTGTGGCGAGCAAATCGATTACTTGACGATAAGCCCGTTCATAACAATTGCCACCGAAACTTTTAATACCGTAAAAAGTATTTGCATTGCGCTCATCACCCCGAGAGATCAGATATGTCTAGTAATTTTGTTGGCTACAATGCTCTTCAAACCAGAACACAGTAATGCTTGCACACTACGTCTTAGCGACAGAATAACTGGGAAAGCAGTGGTACCTACCTAGGCGGCCTCCCGCAAACGAGACCTATCACAAATATCTGACGTCTGCGAACGCAATTAGAAATCGGAATGAAATACATAAGGGAATGGCATAAAAAAAATAAAGGCATTATAAAAGCATTCGCCAGTTGAAAAAAAAATGAAATACATTTATAAGTTATAGTTACCGAGGTACTACGAGTACATAGACGTGGTATCAACATTCTGCTCACTTTGGACGTGTACTATAAAATCAAAAAGAAAAAACCGGCCAAGTGCGAGTCGCATTCATGCACGAAGGGTTCCGTACCATCATCTATAAAAACGGCAAAAAATATTATGTCTGTTGTATGGGAAACCCCTTATACCTATATTTATTTTATTCTGTTTTTATAGCAGCAACAGAATTACATCATCTGTGAAAATTTCAACTGACTAACTATCACGGTTCATGAGATACAGCCTGGTGACGGACGGACATACAGACAGACTGATAGACAGATAGACGGACAGACGGACAGCGGAGTCTAAGTAATAGGGTCCTTATTACCCTTTGGGTACAGAACCCTAAAAAATTATTTTTCAAAAAAAACTAAACCGACTTCAAAACCACAAATGGCACTCAAAAGTAAAAAATAAATTAATATAATTATCATAAGCGCTACCCACTCATATATTTGAAGTCGGTGCCAGCCAAGTCTAATAGGTAGCAGATAAATATGTATATAGTAAGTACTACTTGTAGGTAGTATCTATCTACTACCTTTTAGACTTGGCTGGCACCGACTTCAAATATATGAGTGGGTAGCGCTTATGATAATTATATTAATTTATTTTTTACTTTTGAGTGCCATTTGTGGTTTTGAAGTCGGTTTAGTTTTTTTTGAAAAATAATTTATTTTACCCTTTTTAGTGAAAAACAAGTTTTAATTAATTCAAAAAGTTTTTAAAGACAAGCTTTTATGATCTAGAAGCCACATCATGACGAAGTTTAAAACGGGCTATCACAATTAAATGCATGTACAAAAAAATTTCATGTCTATCCTATATCTCTGTTGAAGAGTTCCCTCGCCGGAAGTCAATCCTGGGTGTATCTGCCATGTCATGATGGAATTTAGAACAGGCTATTATGGTTAAATCCATTTACGAAATGTTGTGTCTGTACTATTCACCGTTGAGGAGTTCCCTCACCGGAAGTCAACCCTGGGTGAAGCAGGGGAAGCAGTCGAATACAAACCTCCACCTTTAGAAAGTTGGTTACGAAAAAAACAAGAACCGACTTGAAGATTAAACTTATATTTTTTGTTTTTGCTATTTTTTTCAAAAACTACTGAATGAATTTCGATAAAATTTATATGGGACCACCTTTGAAGTATTACCTACCAATCAAAAAAAGAATCATCGAAATCAATGCATAATTGGCGGAGAAATCGCGTAACAAACACACAAAAAAAAATAAAAAAAAAAACATACCGTCGAACATGCCTCCTTTTTGGAGTCGGTTAAAAACTACAATAAATTCAATATCAAAACTAGTGTACCATGACTGTACCATACGGCTTCAGATGCTCGCACCGGAAATGGAAACGTCGTTCCCTGCTCCTGGCCCCGACAGCTCAATTGGCATTCACTGTACATTTGACCGATGCTCTCCGATACTGTTGGGGTGAACCAATCGAGCATGAAGAATAATAAAGTTGTGTAAGTATTCCGACTGTATTGATATATAATATTAATGACTGTTTACTTTCACCACTTTTTACAAGCTTTTATTTATCTTGCAATGTTTGTTTGTTTGGGTCAAATCTTGAACTTGAATCAGAACCATTTCCAAGAGGAAGTGGCTCTAATTCAACTATAATATGATAAGAATCCTACGGAGTTGAAATATTGCATAGGTACTTGTCAAAGTCTGGTGACAATGCAATATTACGATGACAGTCAGCCAGCTGATCGCTTTTTGTTGATTTTTTTTTTGAGAGATCGCTTTGATCGCTTATAAGACCGCCCATTGTTACACCATTGTAAACATTTAACTTGTACTTAATTTCTGTGTTTAAGGTGAATAATAAAGGGTTTTTCTATCTATCTGATTTGATGATGGAGATGGAAGGTGGGCAACGTAACTCCTTGACGGATAATCGTAAACTACTAGTGTTTGGGCTTATTTTAATCTGCTAGCTCCGATCACGAATTTGTACAAAACTTGTAAAAGTATATATTTTTCATCAAAAATCTTGTTTAAGATTTTTGATGAAAAATTGCATGCATTGTCTAATAATAACTAATTACTAATTATCTCAGTGACAAGCGCAGTGCAGTGCCGTGCAAAATTCTGCATGACAAAGTTCTGGTTGGTGCTCCAACTGCTATGGGCAGGCTTATTGCTTACCATCAAGATAACGACATTTGACTAGTAGTATAAAACCAGATCGTAAATTGGGTCCAGCTGGCAGATATTGGGTTGAGTCTAACCCTAGTCTAAACCAGTGCGCAAGAACCCTCGAGGTGTATTCTCTGAGTTATTCAATTCAATTCAATTCAATTCAATTCAATTCATTTATTCATTCAGATAAAATTCAATCCAGTTTTGTTAGTCAAATTAAAATTAAAATTATGTTAGTAAATCTTAAATATTTTCCATCAATAAATAATAAATTATAATAATAAAAATAAAATTGATATAATTAATAAATACTATTATAATTATCATTTGGCGGCCCGATTTGACGGCAGCACATGCGTCTTGATCCAGTGCGTGAGAATAGGCCCGTCAGCCCTCTCTGCTACCACAGTCAGGAAGCTGTTGGTGCTGGAGCGGACGCGCGACATCAGGGACGCCACTCTCTTTCGCGTTATGGCCGCAAAGTCATCGACGCGGGCGTCCGCGAACATCCCTGATGCGCTGCAGAACCGTGGCAGCCCCAACAGCATCCTAAACGCGTTGTTATATTGTACACGTAGGGCGCCTAAAGCCTTTTGAGTACAGTTGATCCATAAGCTGCAAGTGTAAAATGCCTGGCAATATGCTCTAAATAGAGTTACTTTAACGTCGGCTGTACATCTTGCAAACCTACGAATCAACATGTTACTCCTAACTGCAAGCGCCCTACGTTCCCTCTCTATGTCCATATCATCTCTGAGCGAATCCGTGACCCAGTGCCCCAGGTATTTGAAGTGGAAGACTTGCTTGAGAGGAGAACCAGCTAACTTGAGAACCGGTAACAAGGGGTAGCATTTTGCACCGGCCTTGAACACCATATACTCACTCTTGGTGGCATTATACCTGAGGCCATGGGCTTCCGCATATCGCTCACAGATACCCAACAGCTTCCTCATGGCGCTTATCGACGGGGTTAACAACACCATGTCATCAGCATAGCTGATGTTGTTCATGACAGTACCATCAACTGAGCATCCTACCATTGCCTTACTGAGCTGCTCAATCAGTCGGTTCACGTATAAGTTGAAGAGCCTGGGTGAGGTCAACCCTCCCTGTCTCACCCCGCACTCCAACCCATACGGCTCCGAAAGAGAGTTAGTCCACCTGACTACATTTTGCTGATGACCATACCAGTACCTAAAAACCTCAATCAGTTCGGCTGGTAATGTTGTATCTAGGTAGAGCTTCTTCCAGAGTTCATTGTAGGAGACCAGGTCGAACGCCTTAGAAAGGTCTAAAAAACATGCGTAAACTGGCGTTTTTCTATCAGTGTAATATCGTACTGTATGCTTAAGACAAAGAACTGCAGCCTCAGTGGAAAGTCCCGGCTTAAAGCCAAATTGAGCATCATGTAGTTTGAGATGTTTCTCCAGTTCCTTGTCAAGCACACGGTCGAACACTTTTGCTATAGTTGTTGCTAGCGATATAGGCCTGTAATTGTTTACATCAGAAGCGTCTCCTGTTCTATTTTTTATTAGAGGTACGACTACAGTCTTTGTCATGTTATCCGGCATATAACTGTGTCCTATACAAAAGTTAAATATCGAAGCGAGTACTCTGGGCAAATGAGGCCCCGCATGCTGCAGGTGCTCAATGCTAAGAGAATCATGGCCTGGAGATTTGCCCCTTTTCACACCCCTTATTGCCGCCGCAATCTCTTTAGCCGTGAACACATGCAGCCGCTCAGTGGGCTTTCTACATTGAGGTATTTCTTCGGTCGATAAGAAAGATGTTTGTACTTTAAAATGCTTTCTGAACAACTCAGCGATTTCCCCAGTTCCACTAATTCCTTCCACGCTAACTGGCAGACTCGACCTGACGTTCAATTTACTGGTCTGTTTCCAAAATTTAGGAAAATTTTTATTAGAATGGTGACTAGCTAAAATGTCCATTTTTATTTGTTCAGCATGTTCTTGACACCATTTTAATTTCTTTTTGAAAACCCGTTTCGTGGTTACCATAGCCTCATAAATAAGGCCGCGATTCGGTTTACCGTATAAGACCCAGTTCTGAAATTCAAGTCGAGCCGCCGCATGTGCCTGCCTTACATGTTTATTCCAGCCGATTACAACTTTTTTTCTTATTGGTAGTTTTTTGCCGTAACTATAGCTTGCCGCCTTACTTAAAATGTCAATAACATTGTCATAAATTGTGTTAATTAAAATCCTGTGGTCAACATTATCACATAGCCTATCCCAACAGCATTCCTGACATTCTATTGGAAAATCTATATTCATCATATTATTATTGCAATACTCTTTATAAATCAGTATTTGTTGCTCATCTCTTTCCCCCCATTTAACCGTATTCCGATCGTTATTACTATCACATAAGGTCTTAGCTCTAAGTACATTTAAATCGCACGATATTTCTAACGGAAAATGGTCAGACCAATAAACATTATAGTGTATCTTAGCGTCCGTCACCGCTCGCCACGCAGCCTCCGATAAAATACAGTGGTCTAACCAACTCGAAGTACCATGTACATCGCTTACATAAGTATAAGAGTCCGATTCCAGAAGTTCCAGGTCAGCGCACCGCCAACTTTGCTCCTCACAAAAGTTCTTGGTCTCATCACCGAACCGTTTTCCTGGTTGAGCATTAAAATCTCCCAACACAAATACTGAATCTATGTTGCATTCTTCTACAATCGCACTTATTTCACCCAAGCACTCGGTAAACTCGGTAAGATTATCGGCCGAATCCGTAGGCATGTATACGGAAAACACTAAAAGCGACCGCTGCGACAATACTATCTTGATTGCCGTTATTCGCGCACTTTTACACCTTATCACTGAGACAGATTTGAAAGTGTTTGAAATTATTATCGTAATCTGATTACTACATCCAACATCTAACGTAATTTAGATCCAGTTTGATTCGACCCTAAGAGTGCTTGCATTAGGTAGGATGTAGCTGATTTTTCGTAGGGACACTTTTTATTGCATAAAAGCTTTTGCCCGCGACTTCATTCGCGTAACCACTGGAAATAAGTTAACAGTTACGTAAGAAAAAAAATTGAGAATTCGCTTTTCCCGCATGACTTCGTACGTATGTAAAGATTTGAAGTAGATTGGACCAAGGAATCACGTTGTCCCATCCAAACTTTGCCCCCTTAGGGGTAGAATTTCGGAAAATCCTTTCTTATCGGATGCCTACGTCGTACAAAGAACATACCCTCCAAGTTTTAGCTCTCTACGATCGGTCGTTCAGGAGTAAGCATTTTATGTATAGATTTTTTACGCTTAATAACATTGGATTGACATTCGCAGCGTAAGCTGCCAAACGATGAATTTTAGCATAAATCAAATTAATCGTAGTTGCAAAATTCGATGAATGCTAAAATTAGTTAGCACGCGTTGGCGTAGTATGGCAACAAGCGTACTCCTTCATTCCCGCACGATTGCAAACTGTTTTAAAGCGTGCAAGAGGAAAAAATATACGCTATGTTCTAAAATTAACGTTTTTTTTTTTTATTGGTAAATGGGCATACGTTTGACGACAACGTGTTCCAATTTGGGCATTAAGCAGGCAACCTGTTTTCCTTACGTAACCACCCTAATCCATACAAAAGGGTTGGGCATTTCGGCATCTGTCGGAAAATTAAGATGTAGCCTTTGAATGATACTTTTCCGGGCGAGAAAATAAAGATAAGAAAAGTATATTGAAGCGGTATTTCTTTTTTGTGAGCTAGAATTGCTGAAAATATAAAGTATTACGTTTATTTCTATGCGTATTGCTTGGACTTTTTTAACCATAAAAAGATGGTTTATTTTATGGGGCACATTGATCTAGAGAGAGACGGTAGTTGAGCGGCTGCTCAGACCCGTCTTCCTGATGGTTCACCGAACATCATCCCGAAACACGACTAGGCCGCTTGACGGCATGGCTTTGTTTGGTGGGTGGTATTACAACCACGGCCAGAGCCTACCACTCCAAAATATTTATCTTAGTGTCCAGCAAAATTATAGGAAGAATACAGAAGGTATATAGGTATAAACATGTAGAATACCTTACGATAAATAGTTGCTAATAGACGGTTGTACTAGGTGGTAGGTCTCTTGTATACAAGAGGCCGTCTGGGTAGGTACCACCGCTTTGCCAATTATTCTGCCGCCACACAGTAGTGCGCAAGCATTACTGTGCTCCGGTTTCAAGGGCATTCTGAATAATTACTAGAAATACCTAAATAAATTAATTATTAGTATGTAAATACTTCATTTTCTGTGTTGTGCTGCAACATGCGACATGTACAGCACCACCCAGAAGAACGTTATGTAAAAAAATGGTTTACAAAATCTTGTGGGGCACTGCTCTGCGCTCGTCACCCTGAGACAATTCTAGCTCAATGACCAATTAGTCAAAAGTTTTTCATTACAGACGCACTTATGAACGTCAATTATTACAATGACTCTACCGCCGTATCGGAAAAAGAACCACTACTCAGAAGATACGGCAAGAAACTGAGGGGTATTTTTTAGTACTTTTGTTACAATATTTTGTTTTTTTTTTTGACAATATTATGTTTCTTATGTGCCAGTTGGCTACTTGACAAAAGCGGAATGTTCCATGCATCTTTGTCTTTTATGTGATTACTAACTGTAACTTCTGTGGTGTGGTGGTTGAGCAGGTTGGCTCAAATCTCATGCACCACTGAGGTTGCAAGTTGAATTCCCGCGAAGGGACAAATGTTTGTACACAGAAAAAAAACAGCGCAAGCATTTGTTTCGTGTCGTGGTGTTGTGGGACCATGATCCCAATACATTCCCTAGAGCCTAGATACAGGGAATCCTAGTTAGGGGCCAAGATCTATGTATGTGATCGTTGGGTGTATTTATTTATTTTATTTTTATTTTTATTTTTGACATGAAACAAATGTTTGTGCACAGAAAAAATAATGCAAGTATTTGTCCGGGACGCAATGGTCTAGTTCGCTGTTTTTTACGTTTCTTTGTTATAAATGCTGTCGTGTTCGGACAAATATAAGATCCATGAATACGTCCACCGTGACAGATGGCGGGGTAGTATTGCCCATTCTTTGTTACCATTGTGGGACGAAATATTGGACACGTCGCTCGAAGCGCGTGAAGGAATGGGACGGTTGAATACGTGTGACACTTTATAGGCCTTCCGGGACTATAAATATAATTGCTGGAGGTATAGCAGTACTTTATAACAACAGAATGAAAGAATGAGAGCGAGTGTGGTTCAGTGGGAGAACGTGCGACTTTCGATCCGACGCACCCGAGTTTGAATCCCGCTGGCCCCGCACCACTGAATTTCTGAAGTTACGTGCAGATTTAGCACTAGCTCTAAAAACGGTGAAGGAAAACATCGTGAGGAAACCGGCATATCCAAGAATTTTTTACAAAAATTCAAGGACATGTGACATCCACCAACCCGTACTGGGCCAGCGTGGTGGATCATGGCCCATATTCTCTCTATGAGAGAGCAGCAGTGGGAACGTGATGGGCTGATGATAATAACGATAACGATATAAAAGAATAATTTGTTAGGTAACTCGTAAAAATATTCGACATTAATAAATTAATTAAATCGAGGTAGGTCTCTCGTATGCGGGATCCATTCTGGGGTTTATCTCTAAAGAGGACAAAATGAAGTCACGGTTATGATTAGTAGGTAGGACTTCTAAACTGCTCGTGGATTACGATGCGGACAAACTCTCTAACACACATACAAACTTTCACATAATATTAGTGTAAAAGATTTATTTAGTAGAATCGGAGTGGCAGATACAAAATGGAGTAACATCCGGCCACCTTCTAGTACTTGCAATATCAAGTGATGAAATCTCACACACTTCATTCATTGTTGACCTTTAACCACAATACATATTGTCACGTGTATGTATAGGTTCCCTACCTCCTAACTACCCTGTGTATTTGGGAGTTTAAGTGAGAAGGCAGAGTTCGTGCAACAAATTTATTAAAGGCGGTAAGCTCGGCCAGAGGGGTCACAAGTGTGGGTTTCGTACAATAGGTACGCTGATTCTATTTTCCTTCACTGGTCCAGTACTATCCTGAAGGCGGCCGCAGATATAGGTGGGCGCTCGTCGTGAAGACCAGGATCAGGGTTGCAGCTTCTGCTCGCTGTATTGTCCAGTCGGAAGCGAAGCAGGATGGTGATGGTGGGTTCAAATTTTGGAGTCCCATCTTTGAACCCTGGAACGCGCCATTAAAAAAAGCGTTAAGGCCTGTCCCAGTACTTCTGTGAGCGCCCACGGCAACCGCAGATGGAAGCACTAGGAAAGTAGTGGTGTTGCCGTGGATGTTCACAATCAGAAACGGAGATTACAATAATGATTGTGAGATAAAAACAAAAGGAAATACTACATTAAATTAATTTGTGAAAATGCGAGGGTGGATATAAAATGAAGTGAAAAGAAATGAAGAGAGTGAATAAGCCACTTGCATAGAAAACCATTATCTGCTGTAGCAATAATATGTAAATGATGGATTTAATGGTAACTACGAAATGGTTATTACTTTATAAAGAATTGCTAAAAAATCCCAAGCAAAGAAAAGAAACTACGTTAAGTCACACAATCTACCTATCATTTAGAAAAATGTGCACCACTTACCCAATCTGGGGTTGAAAATTACACCTACCACATATATTTAGGTTTCGAGGAACGTTAAGTGACGACAACTAATAAATTTCGGTTACGAACACAATAAAAAAGGGTATTGCGAACGTATTAGAGACCGAGCATCAAAGTGACGTACGTTCGAAATGAAAGGTATCGGGCGTCTGTGGGCCGGGCGGCGACCAGTGCGGCGCACGGCCGGTGTGCCTGCGCAGCGTACATTAAACTGTGACTCCACCGATGACGCAAGATCGCGCGATGCGGAGAACAATAGATTCGTCCATTGGACGTTTTAAAATGCTACTTTCAATATAGAACGTGTTGATGATGTATTAAATTATTATTTAGTAAGTAGTTTTTAAGTTTAATTGTAAATATTTAGTTAAATGTAAATAATTTCGTAGGTATTTAAGCTTCTAATTTAAGATTAATATACCTTACGATGACTTAGAAATATACATGTACGTATAAAACGCTACAATATAAACATTAAATATGCACCAATTATTTAAATAGTCACCAGAATACTACGAGCCGAAAATCAAACCGGAAATTGGTTCCGTAGATATTATACACTTTTGCTAATGTGCAAGAAAGACACAGTATTTTGGTACTTCAGTGTCGAATTGCATCACGAATAGGGAATCGGACAGTAATCGAGAAAAAATCTAAAATTTAGTTAAAACGAATGTTCGTCGAACCAGAAAGATCATTCAATCAATATTTATGTGAAATAATAATGATTTATATTTTTAAATCAATAAATAATTCTGACATTTTTAATTTGTTCTTCATGCAATGGAATCAGGCGTGACGTTGCGGAAATTCATCTCAAAACTGAAACGCAATGAAAATATATAGTGTAATCCCGCTGAATATTATGTAGGTTGTTGTTAGTTCCTAACAACAACACTCTTCGTACGACACGTGTTTCGCCGTCTGCACTCGACACCTGATGATGCCTCGTGCAGACGGCGAAACACGTGTCGTACAAAGAGTGTTGTTGTTAGGAACTAACAACAACCTACATAATATTCAGCGGGATTACACTATATATTTTCATTGCGTTTCAGTTTTGTTCTTCATCTCAAACGACAACAATCACAGCGCATGACGTCATTTGTAGGCAAATGCCGTGAGTCAAGCTTGTGTTTATTTTACGTATTTGCTTTTTATAAAATGTATTTTTGTTAATTTTTTCGTTCTATTACTACAATATAGTCCCCAAACTTCACAAAATGTATTAGAATCTCTTTGCAAGTTTTATTTCGAAGACTTTGTCGTTTTCTACCTACATATGATATATGACATCACAAGTTTTGAGATGACCTTTTGCGCGGCAATATTAGAAACATAATATTTAAACATAGTTTTAGGTACTTTTAGATCGTTATTTAATGAAAATAGTATTTTTCATGGATATATATATTCATTGTAGTTAATTTAAAACACTTTCTAAAAAGTTGTCCGATCCCCTATTGTATAACACTCAAATGTATAGACGCATGTTACTTCTTCTTCTCCTCTACTTCTTCTGATCTCTTTATACGAAAATTATAATTTGAATATTAGCAGAATACCATTTTTTCTTCAGTTCACAATTTAGTTTCGATCCGGTCAAATTTCATTTAAATATAGTGGAATTGGCCTTCAAATTATAGGTATTGGGCTTGGGCTTCAAGTTATTCTTAATATATGTATATATATATTATAATCGGTTTTTTATAATCCTTAATATATATATATGTATATATACATTCGTCCGTCTGTCACCAAGCTTTATCTCATGAACCGTGATAGTAAGACAGTTGAAATTTTCACAGATGATGTATTTTTGTTGCCGCTGTAACAACAAATAAACTAAATAATGGAATAAAATAAATATTTAAGGGGGCTCCCATACAATAAACGTGTTTTTTTTGCCATTTTTATAGATAATGGTACGAAGCCCATCGTGCGCGAGTCCGACTCGCACTTGGCCGGTTTTTTATAATCTTTAATATATATGTATATATACATATATATATATAAATATTTATTTTATTCCGTTATTTAGTTTATTTGTTGTTACAGCGGCAACAAAAATACATCATCTGTGAAAATTTCAACTGTCTTACTATCACGGTTCATGAGATAAAGCTTGGTGACAGACGGACAGACAGACAGATGGACAGCGGAGTCTTAGTAATAGGGTCTACCCTTTGGGTACGGAACCCTAAAAACATCTACCAATGTCTATATGGTAAAAGTTTTGCTATAAAATCTAAACGCGTAAAATATATACTTATACCATTTTTACGATCGTTTCGCAACCAGAAGCTGACCTTTAGACCCCAAAGTTATCATTCTAAGTAAATAAAGTAAAGTTAGCGTTAAGCCGGCACGTCTCTTGACTGTTCCCGGGTCAACTTCAAAGGCATATAAAACTTTCTCGAACTCTGTAGAACGTTTTTTATAGATCTTGGGTACAAGACTTTTAGATTTAGTTGCAAAATTGACGCAAATAATCGGTATTTCATTATTCTGTGCCTATATAACTAACAAGAATCAGTACCTAATAGATTAAAAAAATAATCAAAAAAAACCGTGTTTTATGGATTTAGAATGTATTGTCATCGAGTTGTGAGCTACCGTGAAAGTTTCAGCCGGATAAATAATCGGGAAATGCTCGAAATTTGAGTTGCAAGATTCTACCCTGAACGACAGACTGAAAGACAGACACAAGTAAAGTAAAGTGATAAAATTAAATTTTATTTCAAGATTAAATTTTTAAGGAACTGAGGGATGAGACGAGCAAGTCGTTCGCTTGATGGTAAGCGCCACGCCTGCCCATAACAATTGCAGTGCCACCCAGAACTTGTTAATACCATAAAAAGCACTGCGTAGCACTGCATTGCGCTCATCACCTCTAGACATTAGATATTAAGTCACATATGCCCAGTAATTTTGCTGGCTACAATGCCTTTCAAACCGGAACACAGTAATGCTTATAGTCATGCTTGCTTACAAGTGTTATGGGATCGTTGTTTGGCGTACAAAAAATGTAAGAAAAACTAACACAAAATATTTGTTAATCCTATTTCCTTCTGCCACTGAAAATTAAATCATAATCAGCAGCGCAACACTTCTGAACCCTCCCTGTGCAGAGCGTTAATTTATGAAATGTCAAGAGTCTCTCGAAACTCGCGGCCAACTCGACAACACGCTTTATTTTGCAGACAGATATAAAAATGGCGGATTTTGTGCTGTTTTTGAAATATTATTTTTTTTTGTTAAAACGTAGATTCAAGTTTTATTGGAACAAAATGTTTTGAATCATCCAACACAGTATTTTCGCCGGAAAAAGATTTGTAAACAGATGTCTGATGGTGATGCAGGAGTTGCAGGATACAGATACGAACACGGACACGGACACGGACACGGACACGGACACGGACACGGACACGGACACGGACACGGACACGGACACGGACACGGACACGGACACGGACACGGACACGGACACGGACACGGACACGGACACGGACACGGACACGGACACGGACACGGACACGGACACGGACACGGACACGGACACGGACACGGACACGGACACGGACACGGACACGGACACGGACACGGACACGGACACGGACACGGACACGGACACGGACACGGACACGGACACGGACACGGACACGGACACGGACACGGACACGGACACGGACACGGACATGGACACGGACACGGACACGGACACGCGGGTGACACTTAATAGATAGTTGCTAATGATTTATGTTGCTGGCAAAACTGAAATACATGATTATTTTCATTGCTTTTAGATGCTATAATCTGATCTGACAGGATTTTTGTTAAACACACAAACTCTTACTGTAAAATGTAGTTTTTAATGTACCTATTTTTAAGGTTTTCTAACAATAAAGTTTTAATCTATCTATCTCTTTGATGGCTGAAACTTAAATTCTGATGAAATTTACATGGCCTTGAAGCTATACTGAACCCAACACAAAATTAATTTTCCGAATCAGTTTATAAATGACAGAGTTCGATGTAGCAAACATAAAACTATACAATCGAATTGAGAACCTTCTCCTTTTCTTCAAGCCGGTTAAAAACTGAACTACCAAGAGAAAAGACGAAATATTAATTGAAGATGAAGTTTCATCTTTAAATTCCACTTAAACTGCAGCGATCTGTGCTAGCAATCAAACTTGATTACTCGAGTTTCCACGCCATTTTACTCGATTAAGTAGAGTATTGAAACCGCAGTGGAAACAAGCTTTGCAATGTTACTTCATATTTTTTAATGAAACTGAGCAGAGAGCTGTTCATGTCGTTCGCCTAATGTTAAGCGCCACGCTTGCCTATAACAATTCCAGTGTCACCTAGACCCACTTTCGACATGCTTTCGATAGGGTGACTGTCACTTTCGACAGTCACTCTTGGACACTTTTGGACACACACAAAATGGATTGTCAGGCTTCGCTAGTGGCGGTTAAGTACGAGTGTACAATACTGTACTAACCTAACGCGGCGAAAAAAAAGGTAAGCATGTCTACCCATGTATTCTTGCATGTATTTCTTTCCCATAAACAAATTGAAGTCCGCGCCCAGAAATGCGAAAACTGACTCTACGAGTGCTTCGGAAATACGCCTGCTAGAGAAGATATCACCAAGAAACTTTGCAGGGATGTCTCTTATTTTTAAACGATTGCAAATCGCCAGTGTGATATACGCTATTACGTTTTAGATTTTCCTATAGATTATGTCAACCCTTTTCCGTTTTTACTATTTCGAATCCTTCACACATCACACACTTACAAGGTCTGCCGTCTATGAAGGGTTTGTCCTTTGCAATTTCCGTCGGGTACTCAACATAAAGGAAAACGACCAATAGTGGCCTCCATCCGTCACGGAAGGATCTGACGTCGATTTATATCTCGGGGACAAATTGAGTTCTCCTCGTTTCGAGGCGATTGAGAACGTTACTCGTTCGGCTTTGTTCGACGTCTGATACGAGTATAGATGTTCTGATGGCTTTTTCGGTAAGAGTTTGCACATTGTAATTTAAATATAATTTTCATTTCATTTATTTATTAATGTAATGTACCAGACAGGTGTTAAAGATGTCTTATAGACTAGATACATGTGCCCTGTGAAGGCGCTGCACAATTTTTGAATGGAGTTACAGAGTCAGATTTCGATTAATTATTAAGCATACATTTATCACATTGTTACTTATTTATATATTATATATCTACGTTAAAGTCACATTATTAATTACATTTAATAATATATAAAACTAAATAATTACAATTTTCATTCGAATTATTAATAAGCTTATGAATGTTATTAAACTTTTATTTTATTTATTTAATCCTAAATATTTGCATGTCACTAACAATTTACTAAGTGTTTTGGATCCACTTGAATTTAAAAGACCATATTTAATGTTTGTCCCAACACGTATTGCAAATCATTTCATTTCATTTTATGGCTCAATCATTTGAGTGAAATTTAGAATAGAGATAGCTAAAACAATAAAACAGGCTTTTTATCCCGGAAAACCGCTGGCTAAACCACGGGGCGCAGCTAGTTCTTTTAAAATATTTTAATATTCTTAACAATTTACGTTCTCAGTCAGCCAACTCATCACGCCGAGATGAAATACTCTAATTGGTGCAAATTATAAATTGAATTTCATCCCGGCAAAAGCTCGGAGCGACGACGATCTTGGATAGGTTTTCTTATTCGAAGACTTGTGGTCAAAACCCACCGAGAATAAATAATAATAATAATAAAGTTTCTTTAATTTCTTAAATTTATTTATTATTTACATATAAAATATAAAATAACAAGTAAAATACAAATTAAATAAAATTACAAATACAAAAATAAAATAAAGTTGATACAATATTTGTACACGTACACATACGCATTAGGTTGCGACTTGCAACTACCGTCTATACATATCTGTGAAAAAAACTCTTTCTGACAGACTTCTTATAGTAGAGTTTTTACACTTAAAAACTCTGGACAAAAATCTCGCTATTCGGTTTCTCTGTATGGCATTGAAGGACGCGCGCTTCTAAGAACATGCCAGAGGCACTACAGTAACGCTTGAGCCCCATTAGTTGCCTAAAGATTATTATAGGCAACTCGAATACCATCAAGCGATTTTTTCGAGTAATTTGTCCATTGACGATAAAGTAATTCGATACAAGAATCTGCTTTTCTACCGCGTAGATTCGGGAGCAATTTTTTAACTCATCTATTTTTTTTTTATATTGAATGCATTAGCGCATGCTAGGCGAAAAATCTGAAGATTTATTATTTTTTTAGATTTTCTTTTCTTCTTCCTAATTATTTATAATCTATTCTTTATCAAAAAATTACTATATCTACCTATGTAGTATATCAAGTTTATTATTATAGCTTATTCTATGTAATCGAGTGACAAAGACGAGCAGGTGGTTCGCCTGATGGTAAGCAAATTCGAATATAATAATAAATTTGATCTGCCGTTATATTTTTTATGTGTGGGGATCTCAAAGATTATATTGATGATCATTAGGTATGTTTTTTCCTATTTAATTTCGATCTTAAGATCTTAAGAGCGAGTGTGGCTCAGCGGGAACTCGTGCGCCTTTCGATCCGACGCACCTGGGTTCGTATCCTGACTGGGCCCTGCACCAATGACTTATAGTTAAGTGCAGATTTTGCACGCTTGCACTAAAACGGTGAAGGAAAACATCGTGATAAAACCCGCTTACGCGCTTTGGAGTGGTAGGCTCTGGCCGTGGTTGTAATACCACCCACCGAACAAAGCCATGCCGTCAAGCGACCAAGTCGTGTTTCGGGATGATGTTCGGTGAACCATCGGGGAGACGGGTCTGAGCAGCCGCTCAACTGCCGTCTCTCTCTAGATCTATGTGCTCCGTCTTAGGCCACATCATCACTTCACATCAGGCGAGATAGTGGCTAAACTTAGATCTATTAAGTGTAAAAAAAAAAAGCAAGTCGTCGGTGCGTGGCGACACTGAGCCTTACCCCGAGATTCTCCCTGAGGCTAAATGAGACCCTGGCCCCCGGCTTGCCTTAACTGGCCGTCCGGGGGTGGAGATGCAAGAACTAAGCTCCAAGGGTGGAAGTGTTAAAGGACATAACGCCGGGAGTAGCGTTTAAGTGAAACTGCAGTACAACTCTCGACACCCTTCAGCCACTCACACCAACGTTGCCCCTCTCGTCGCCAATGAACGGCGGCCCTTAAAGGGGGCCCGTTTAGTGGGTGGCGAGTCACCACCTGCCAAAATATTTTCTTACTAGCTGATGCCCGCGACTTCGTCCGCGTAGTGGAGTATTCATCCTGCATCCGAACATTTTTCGTCCCATCATATTCACATTCCAGTTCCCGTCTCGCTCCTATCTCGTTACCGTACCTTACCGCTTCTGTTCTGTTACCTTCCCACTCCCACCCCGTTATCTTTCCACTCCTATAGCGTTACCGTAATGCTCTGGTCCTGATTCCGTCCCGCTCCTATATCATTATCGTCCTACTCTGCTACTAATCATATTCCGATCCTAACCCTTTATCGTCCTCCCTAGCGAACCTCCTACCATGTTATAGTTCCCCTCCTATACCGTTATCATCCCCTTTTTGTCCCTTTGTAATCCCACTCCGGTCCCGATATAATTACCAAATTTTTCGGCCCTAACTTCATTTGTGAGTCACATGACTCACAAATGAAGTTAGTTTATAGTTTTTTGCCCAAGTATCAAACGTACAAAACGCTAGCGTAGTAGTTTGAAACATATTACAGACTATAGAAACCGGGTGGAAATGAAACGTCGGGGGGGAACCGCCACGGACCCTTTACGATTCGTAATACCAGTAATACGTACAAACGGACGGACGGTGCGGCGCGCGTGGTCTCGGTCCGAGTTTGTAATCATTTACATGAGTTTGCGGTGCGGCGGCAGCGCCGGTCCGGCGCCATGTACATACATGAAGCCTGAGTTACAGAAATCTTTGAAACCTAAATCTCCTATTTACATATACATAGCTGTTGCCCGCGACTTTGTACGCTTAATAAAATCATTCATTTTGCTCCTGGCTATTTCCGGCTGCTCTCGCTTCTATGCCGATTTTGTCCTGCTTCTATCCCAATCCTAACCCGAATTCATCTCGTTTCTATTCCGATCTTTTTCAGCTCTTATCTCGTTTTAAATAGACAGAATACTTACATTATAAACATATATTTTCTTTACAAATTTTACCATCCGTTTAAATCTATCAGGGGATGGTATTCAAAACAATCGTAATAATACATGTGTCAATAGTTTTTTTCACGATTAAGTATATGTAAGTATTTTGGCCAAAAGTCAATCGTCGTAGCTCCAGAAAATATTGTATGTCGCAGGGAAATGAGGATACCAGGGATTGCTCGAAATCTCTGGGGATACGACGTACAGTTTTAATAAATAGGCTCTCGCCAGAACTCTCGCTTCGTCATCCCTTCGTTTCTCTCGCGCACTCGACCATCACTCCACTCGGGAGGTCGCCGGCTCGCTACCCTCGCCACCTCTCCCCCTCGCTTCGTTCTGGCCTTGCGCACTCGTTCTGCTCAGGAACTCCTCGCGAGCTCCTGGTTCCGCGCTTTTTATATACACTCTAGGGATAAATGCTAGTCGGGCCGCGGAGAAGTGGTCCTTACCATACATGATTATACCCTGATTTTGTCGTATCCCTAGGAATATCGCGAAATCCCAGATATCCTCATTTCCCTGCGACACGTACGGTCAATGACAAAAGTTGCTGAATGTTTGTAAATCTTCGATTGACTACACCTTTAGTATTTCTTATTTTTCTGAATGTTGCATTTTAAAAGTCTATTAAAATCCTGTACGAATAAGGAAATTGCAAAAAATTGCATAACGTTAGAAATCATTTATTTTGCCTAGTCTATAATACAAAGTTTCGCTTTCACCTTACAAACAAAGGTTTTCCACACAAATATTTGCCATCCCGTTTAGACCTTTTAAGATGTTTAAAAAGTAGTGAAACATGTGCGTATAGTATCTTCGATTAGTATATACGTACCGAATTTCAAAATCATTGGTTTAGAAAAAAAAATATTATCCACCTTGTTTAACGTTTTTAGAGGTTAATTAATATAGCGAGTTTCGTTTTAATTTATTGCTTTTGTTTGGTCTGTATACGAAATTTCATTGCTACAACTTCATAAACAAAAATTCTCCACACAAACTTTACCACTCTGTATAACCCTATTAGGGGATGATTTCAAGACATGGTGAAATAGTGTTTATAATTTTATTGGCTAAATACTTATAGTAAATTTCAACATTGTAGCATTAAAAATAATTTGATACTTTCCACCCTGTTTAACCTTGTTAGAGGGTGAATTTCAAAAAATGGCGAATTACGTTTAAATTTATTTCTTGTGCTTACTGTGTGTACTAAATTTAATTGCCATAACTTTACGAACAAAGATTCTTCATTTAAACTTAACCACCTCGTTTAAACTGGTTTGGGGATGATTTCAGCAAAATGGTGAAAGACGTGCTTAAAATTTATCTGTCTGAGTAAATGAACCGAACTTCATCGTCGTAGCTTTAAAAAAAATATGATTACATTTCACCCTTATTTTACCTAATTAGGGGTAGATTTTTAAAAAATTGTGCTTCACGTTTTAATTATCTTTTTTTTCTTAATTTATGTCCCAAGTTTCATCAAAACCACAAACTTCATAAATAAAAAAGATTTCTTATACAAACTTTACCACCCCGCTTAGGCATGTCGGGGGATGATTAAAAAAATGTGAAATACATATATATAATTTCAATGGCTAAGCACGTATACCACATTTCATCGTTGTAGCTTAAAAATAATAATCTTCACTTTCCACCCTGTTGAACCCTGTTAAGGGATGATTTTCAAAAATAGTAAATCACGTTTTAATTATCTTCTTTTACCAAGTTTTATCATAGCCACGAAACTTCATAAACAAAGATTTTCTATACAAACTTTACCATCCCGCTTAGGCTTGTTAGGGGATGATTTTCAAAAAAATTGTTAAATACATATATATAATTTCATTGGCTTAGTACGTGTACCACATTTCATCGCTGTAGCTTAAAAATAATAATCTTCACTTTCCACCCTGTTTAAATCTTTTAAGGGATGATTTTCCAAAATTGTAAATCACCTTTTAATAATATTTGTTAGGTGTGTGTACCAAGTTTCATCGCTATAAACAAAGATTTTTTATGTAAACTTTACCACCACGTTTAACCCTTTTAGGGGTTGATTTTTGAAAAACGCTGAAAACTAATTTTTAAGCTTGATCAAACTTAGTTGATTTACCCTATTTCTTTACTGTAGCTACAGTGTCCCACTAATAAAAACTCCTACTCCATACAAACTTTGCGGCCCTATTTAATGACCTTAAGGGTTGATTTTTTAAAAGTTACTGAAAATATATTTTTATATTTTTATGTTTAGTCAATTTACTAAGTTTCATAACTTTACTAAAAAAACATATACCATGGAAAATTTGCGACCCCAATAAATTACCTTAGGGGTCGAATTTCGAAAAATGCCGAAAATAAGTTCCTAGTATTTAGATGCTTAATGCTCCCGCAAAATTTGATAACTATTGGTCAAGAAACAATCACCGTAGCATACATTATAGTTTCCGCATTCCAATCTAAAAAACCACACTAAACCCCCCTTAAAGGTTGATTTTCAAAAAACTGTGATACACGTGCTCTTTTATTTCTTTTGTATAGTATACTGCCAAAGTTTCGTGACCGTGCGACAAAAGAATTTTTTTTCCCCATACATCCTTTATGACCCCATTTGACCCACTTAAAGGTCAAATTTCGAAAAATCCGTTCTTAAATGACGCTTTCATTACTTGTAGAATACGTGGTCCAAATTTCAGGTTTCTATGTTAAGCGGTTTCGGCTGTGCGATGATTGTAGAAAAAAACCCTGTTCTTTTATTATATAGATGAGGCGGAACTGGCAGGTGCAGAGGTCTCATATCATAGACCGGCTCTCATCCATTAAAAATTCACCTCAATAGCCCAATCGTAAGTCATTTCCATATCTCCAATAATAGTCCTCGCACTTATCGGAGGCTGTCTTTGATTGCATATTCTTAATGATGCACTAAGAGACAGTCCCCGATAAGTGTTGCCCATTACATATCTAAATTAAATACTCTAAGAGGCCTCTACGTGTTGGACTCATGTCCCCGCGCAAGCCTTCCAAAGGACCAGGTGTATAACCCGTGAGAAAGAGCGACATAGTAATAATATTTATGATAAAATGTATATAATTAGTTGAAATTTAAATTTCTTCTGCTTTATTTTAACCTCCTAAGAAGTTGCCCCTATTGTAAGTTTTATGTTTTTATTTTTTAAACACTTAATAGATCTATGTTTGGCCACTATCTCGCCTGATGTGAAGCGATGATGTGGCCTAAGACGGAGCACATAGATCTAGAGAGAGACGGCAGTTGAGCGGCTGCTCAGACCCGTCTCCCCGATGGTTCACCGAACATCATCCCGAAACACGAATTGGTCGCTTGACGGCATGGCTTTGTTCGGTGGGTGGTATTACAACCACGGCCAGAGCCTACCACTCCAAAATAAAATAGTTCCAAGTTAGAATAATAAAGATTTATTTATGTAGAAGTTGTTAATTGCCAAACGGCACCTACTACCTGCGCCAACCACAATCCACAACAAGTCAAGTACATAAGATAAGATATATCGCTTTGAATTATAACTGAAGTTTATTTAACTTTCCGTTCCCGTAGGCGTAATTATTTGAAACATGAAAGGCGATACATTTTACCGCAAAGTTATAATATATCTATATACCTTGGTCTATAGGTAAGTTTTATCTTTGCGACGGTACTTGAGTGGTTCTTTTATTAGTGGGCATTATTATAATAACAATATAAGTAGCTAATTAAATTAACAACAAATTAAAGAAACACATGCCTACTTACATGGCTCAGCAATGTGGAAGACTTATTATTTAACCATTAAACAATACACAATTTCACCGTTAACACATTTATTTATAAAGACCATTTATAACACCCGGACATGACACCCCAATTAGGGATTGCAATCCCGCGGGATTCCGCTGCTTTTATTAATCTGCTGGATCCCGCACCTTCAAAGCGCGGATCCGCGGATACCGCAAATTAAAAATTCTAGCGCTAAAACTTACGCGTAAATCGCGAGTAGCACGAGCGCGACGTTGCCGTTCCGCACGGAAATGAACAAAAATATAAAACTCTTGTTAGGATTAAGGGTAAAATTTAACAAATTATTAAACCATGCCAAACATTTAAAGATGAATCTAAGAAAACAGATTACTAATTACTTATTTACACACATACTTTGACATGTTTTTTTCTTAATTTTCTCTTTGTTGATTTAATATCAAGTATTCAGATTTGGCATTTAAATTTATCAAAATTGGAAGAAAGAAGCAGGTCTTTGAAACAGCGTCAAGCTACGTCAAGGGCAAGAGACTTCAAAACTTAAACTGAATTGTACTGGGCAGATGTCTCGGGATTGTGAGCGCAATGCAGTGCTACGCACTGCAATTGTTATGGGTAAACGTGCTCGTCTCGTTAAAATTAAAAAAACAACAATTCAAATAATCAACCTTTTAGTTTTCAATAACCTTTAACTAAGATCTATATTTCAATGGATCCATAATCCACACTGCTATCAACAATCTAAATTAAGCCGTTAAAACATAACTGGACCACAAACTTCCCAAAACAATAGCCTTGCAGACCCCATATTATTTATATGGGCATATAACCTACAGGGCTCCACAAACACCCTTAACAACAAAGGGCCTTCATAATCTTTGGATCTTGTGAGGATGGTGGAGAGGACCCCTTAAGCGGCATAATAGGGGTGACTTGTGTGTTGGCCTTTCAACTTTGAATATAGATTGTGGATACTATTTTTATTTTATTACTAGCTTTTTATCGCGACTCCGACTGCGTGAACGCAGAAAAACCCATATTCGTATTTTTTCCAAAACCATTTTAGCAAGGCCTCCCCAGTATATGAGAGCGCATACTACGAAAAGGTCAAGCTATTTCTTCCTAGTCACTAAACCGATTTTGATGTAACATACCCTATATTCTAAGTTGGGACTAATGCTACTAAACCCTGAAAACCACATTATCCGTTCAGTTTCCGAGTCTATAGATTACAAACAAACAAACAGAAAAAATCTAAAAACGGTGAATTCGTGTTCAGTACCCTCTAAATAGCCGATCCTGGTAAGTTTTTAAAAAATATTTTCCATGTACAGAATTGGTTCAGTTCCATTTATATAAAAGTATAGATAAAGATGTAAAGCAGCAAGAAGGTCTGATGGAAGTCGAGAATCTGGCTTAAGATTCTCGACTATGGGCAATGGCATACATCATTTTATGCGGGCTCACGTAAACTATTTTTTAACCGACTTCAAAAAAAGGAGAAGGTACTCCATTCGATTGCATTTTTTTTTCTGTGTCGAGAAATAGGATTAGACGATAACTATTTATATTAAGCAGGTACAGTGGCGGTCAAAAATCCAGTAGCAGTCTCACAAAGCAATAGCATCAAAGTAAATCGCACTAATGACCTTCTTCTACAAAGCGTTTGCAGGCACACATACACCCATACAATGTATTCTTTCATTATGAACCAATCAAAGAGCGAAATTATCAATCGTCTTCCTGTCGTAAACTTTTCAAGTTAATAACTTTTAATTTAGAAACATTGGATAAGTGTCAATCTGGCTCAGTGGTTTAACACAGTGTTTAAATGTCATAAATCATGACATGCGACACGTCGGTTCGAATCCTCTCGTACTATAAATCGTTTTTACATTTTAGTTTTTAGAATTTTGTTTGAAATGTCATCGATGTGGTGTTGTTTCTTTATTTTAATGTTTTAACCAGTTTCTCAAAAGATGAAGGTAGATTTGAAACAAGCTGCAATAGAATAGTGAACTTGTCGGTTGGTGAACTTTGTTGCGAGTGGTAGATTTATTGTTACTGGTGTTGTTTCGTTTGATAGTTATTATTACAAATGCAAGCAAATAGAAATATCGATGAAAGGGCAAATATAGTGGCCTTTTATAGAAAAATGGACTTAATATATCTCAAATTTCCAATGAAACCGGCTTATGTGTAAGTTATAATAGATTATGTGATGATATTATTATAGTCGCGTTGTGGTGTAAATTGCTAGTTTAAAAGTGTTCTAATATAATAAAGATTACTCTGTTTTAGAGAAATACTGTGAGTCGTTGGGTAAAACGACACAACGAGGAAGGCAGTCGTGTATGGAGTGAAGCCCGCTGGTTATCAACCAGTCTCAGCGACGTTTTATGGTGGAACAATATGAAACGAATACAGAACAATAAGTGGAAACGTAATTGCGCACTGTCCACCGCGGACTCCATGCCGAAGGATTACATCACCGAATACCTGCTAAGAAATCATGTTTGACGCGAAGGCATATAAACAGGAATGATTGCGTTTTGCTCGAGAATATATGGATTTTAACTGGAAGACTACTACAATATTTACCGATGATAAAACTTTTAAGTCATAGTTAGTAATAGTAATAGTTAGTAGGTAAATTTGAATGATTTTTTAAAGAAAAATTTGTAGTTTATGGTTATAAGGGGTTAAGCTTCAAACCTCTTTTCCTTGAGAAAATGAATATTTTAAGCTTATATAAACCTTTAATAACCAATAGGTAATAAGAGATGTATTGGTTTCTATTTCTTTTAAAAACTATAAGTAAATAAATGTTTATCATAAGTAGGTTATTAATTATTAAATTACAAAATGTTTTTTAACTTGGATTTTAATAAATGTTCCCTTATGAACGACTATTTTAATTCATGTTTAACAAAGGCTGCAACTTATAGTTTGTTATATTAACAGGGATTTAAACTTAATAATAAATACCAAAAAGTGATCACGGCACTGAGGATTGAACCCATACCCTTATTGACCATCGTATAAGAGTTTACTACTTACTCCACTCTACCATTGTCACATTTTTTAAAGTAAACGAATTTAAGCTGTTGTTTTGAGTCGGCTCGGCGTAAAAACCGGATAACTCACTAAGAAGAAAGCGAGTATATACTGTTATCTTTTTCTAATGTTTACCACATGCATCTGACGAAGTGCACCTCCTCATAGTTATACCGTATGACGTTTTGTTGTGTGCGTAAGGACATTATACACACAGAGATAAAATATGCAGCATGCGCGGGCTTACACCGTGTGGGCGATTATCGACTTTAAGGTGCTAATGCACTTTTGTCCGTTTACTGTACATGTCAAGTTGACGTGATTGATTTGAGTGATCATTTTATAGTTGTTATTTTATCATTTAAATTTAAATTAAAAAGGTTTTTTAAATGCGAAACTTTTTTTAAAAGTCTTTTTTTTTAAGTTTAAAATATATACGTTATTAAGTGTATAGAAATCTAATCGGAATTTTTAAATATTTTTTTGTTACCAATATCTGTCTGTGATGTCACATACATATTTAAGTGCGATATTAATATAATTTCTTGTTTGTTTGTCTGGATGTTTGATCTAGAGAAGGCTTGAAAAGGTCTGAATGGATTAAAAAAAAATATTAATGCGGGGTCCAAGATCCAGTCCGTCGGGTCGTAAATCACAGTACTGACAGTCACACTCATTTTTCTTGATGCCGTTTCAACGCAAATCTATTCTAAGCAGGGACCGAAATACCGGCAAAAAAACCACAAAGCACGGCAAAATTATCGGTGAAATGAAATACCGGTATACCGATACTACGGAAAGAAGAAGGGAAATAACTTTAATTGGTTGTCTCTTTCTTTCTGGCTTAGGCTTTTCGCTAGCCACCGCCGCATAGCTTGTCTCGCTCCCACGTCAAGCTTGCAACGTCGGTCGCCAGTACCGATATTTTATTATCAATTATAATGTCTTTTAATGTGCGACCTTAGCAATTACACCGTGTCCCTGCACGCTTTCGGTAGACGGGAATACCGGTGGATTTTGCGTATCGGTCGGGCGTTGTGTTGTCTATGCTCTTAGACTTTGATATTCGAATTGTTATGGCATGGCCGTCCGTCTTTAGTAATTTTCCCTGTCTTATTTTTGTAACTTAGTACTCTACAAAAAATACATACTACTATTCAAGAGGCGTATATTTATTTACACGTCAAACCCAACACTAAACAACTTTAACGTTATTTTGGTATGGATATTATAAATTTATCGGTATTTTATAAATTTACCGGTAAAAACAGGCAAGGTACCGTTATTTTTCTAGGTATCGGTATCAGTCCTTGATTCTAAGCCACATTTAAATAGAAACCTCGTCCAATAGCAGTCATTGAAGCCGACTGGCTTGAATGCCTTTCATGCGGTCGTTTGTATGAAGCTTTGGTATGAAGCGTGCCTCGGTCAATGGGAGGTTTTCAGGGTATATTTAAAAGGGTCGGTACAGAATGACCTCTTTTGTGAGGGACTGATTGTAATTGAGACTCTTTTTCGTGGATAGAACTGTGCGTTGGTGATGATGAAAACTTCAAGGAAATTTCATCATCATCAGTTTTCATCTTTGAAGTTTTGAGCAAAACGTCATTTGTATCTTTTTGAGGAAGCTACTAAAAAAATAACTACGACAACCTCGGTGGTGTAGTGGTTGGGCAGTTTGGCTGAAATGTCATACACCACTGCGATTCGGGTTCGGTTCTCGCGACGGAACAAATGTTTGTGAAAAGCGCTACTAGCACTTGTTTCGCGTCAATTTGACGTAGGACCATGGTAATCATAGTTCCTAGTTCCCTAGATAAAGGGAATCCAAGTTAGGAGCCAGAATCTATGTATGTGATCATTGAGCGTATTTATTTATTCATCATCATCACCTCATTCATAATGAAGTTTTTAATAAAACTTCATTATTATATCCTTTCCATATATCCTTTTGTTCCGCAAAAGAGTGAAATTCCAAACTTCCAACTGTTTGGAGAGTTCTGTGGGAAAGCGGCATTACTCGCAGCTGTTAGATACCGCCCGGAATTTGGGCCGGTATTTCACACCTTCGTGGGGGAGAGACTTAATAATTGAGTAGTACATTGTGAGGCCGTTTCACCAACAAACTATTGATGACGATGATAAAATTTCATCATTCAAATATTCATTACTCTTTGATGTAGGTAAGCAGACGTGTATTTTTTTTATGGAATTAATTATCGAGACGAGCAAGTGATTCGCCTGATAATAAAAAAAAAACTGCATTTTGTGTGCCTATTTAATAAATATCTTTTGAATTGGCTTTTGACTTTTGAACTAGGTATCACATAGTCCCACAAAACAATAAACGTAAGTATAGAAGTACTACTCTCTATAACTTACCTAACATTTAAAGCTCTTCGCGTCTCTAGCTTTAACTATCTTCAAAGACACTAAAATAGTTCTCCGCAATCGCAAAAAGTTGCAGTTAAACTTGGTACAAACCGGAAACAGTTGGATCGTGTCCAGAATCTAAAGTAAAAACCATTGCTAGAACTAGCCAGGTGGGAGAGGTAGAGGTCGATATGGCAAAGATTCTTTTTGTTGACAATTTGTATTTAAAATATAATATATTAAAAACCAATTTCTAATGGGAAAAAATATAATGCTTACCATCAAGATAATCTTTGAGATCCCATACACTTCTATCCAAAAATTGTATCGGCAGATCAAATTTAGTAAATGACTACCAAATTTAGTAAATGACTACCAAATCTTACTCGCACCTCACTCTTCCGTAGTCCAACTCGCCCTTACCCCTAGAGTGTATATAAAAGCGCAAAGCCAGAAGCTCGCGAAGGAGGTCCTCAATGAAGCGAGCCTACAAGGCCGAGTGGAGCGAAGGGGGGACGTGGCGAGCAAAGCGAGCCGGCGACTTCCGCAGCGGAGCGAAGGTCAGACGGCTACCACGAGTACATGACTAAATATACGAGTACCTTAATCGAAATGACCATAAGCTCTTATTCTACAACCGGTGTAGCTTGTCCGCAAAAGCAACCGACACACGAATGGAGGCGCTGCATCACCATGCAGTACGAAGCAAACGAATTTTGTATTTTAATTCAAACGTTCGCCGTGTCGGCTATCTTTCTGGACAGTCTGGTATAAATAAATATAAAGTATTACTCTGCTGGACCAACGTTATCAAGGATGCAATCGTATCTAGAAATATAGTTATGCAAACTTGAATCTTGTTCGTTTGAAATAAGGGTGATATTTGTATCTTTGTATTTGTATTAACTTGAAACTCTA
Source organism: Petrophora chlorosata (assembly GCA_951640565.1). Taxonomy (NCBI): domain Eukaryota; kingdom Metazoa; phylum Arthropoda; class Insecta; order Lepidoptera; family Geometridae; genus Petrophora; species Petrophora chlorosata. The sequence goes on along the minus strand of OX621207.1, from coordinate 13,843,491 downwards.
CAATCCAGTTAGAGCTTACATTTCCTTTCGAAATTGGACGCTAGACGTTCGAGACAAGGTACAGTTTTAAATGATATTTGTAAACTGATATTTGAAGAGTTTTGAACATCGATTCGGTAGTAAAGACCGTTCAAGCGATCATAATCACATGAGATTTTTGGATTTTTGATAAAAAGGAAATACGTATTACGTGCACAATTTGGGCTGATAGACATATGGAATAAGTATGTACCGAACGTAGTACCTACCGACTTTGCAGAAGGTATAGAATGCTGATCAAAGTCAAAGTCAAATATCATTTATTAAATAGGCACAAAGTACGCTTTTAAACTGGCCAAACACTATCGCCAATATAGACCTCAGCCCCCGTACCCATATCTCCCTCAAGCGCCAATCGTATATCGTGTTGAGATCAGATTAAGGTGTAGATTCACTACGACAATATCTTATGATGCCATATATTGTCCCATTAAATTTGTCTCAACTTGTAGTTATCGTGTTTTGGTGTAAATGAATGAGATTAGTTCGCTGTCTTGTCTGAATCGACAATAACTAGACCGTATCTCATTAGTCGCAGTGAAGCTATACCTTAATTTGAACTCAACACGATACACGATTGGCGCTTGTGGGACATATGGGTTGGGGGGCTGGAGACAGTGCCATGAAGATCTTGTCGATTTGCAAATCCGACGTCGCAAATGGAGCTGGATCGGTCACACCTTGCGTAGGAACATGGATCACGTCCCCAGACAAGCTCTGGATTGGAATCCGCAGGGCCGGCGCTAGCGTGGCCGTCCTAAACAGACCTGGCGACGTTCTGTCATCGCGGAAGCAAAGACCATTGGACTGACCTGGAGTGAAGTGAAGCGCACGGCTCAAGACAGTGAAGAATGGCGAAATATTGTGTCTGCCCTCTGCCCCGACGTGGGGTCTTAGGATATAAATCAATCACGCTTTTAAACGTCATAAAGAAAATACAAATAAAATTAAAAATATTTTAAAAATTGTAGTCAAGTTGAAAACATGACTTTGAAAAAAGTAAGTAAGTTTATCCATTTTTTTCCAATATTCTTCCTTCTTCCTGCCTTCTTCATCCTGCCTCCTAACGTCACGTTTGCTCACCATGCCAACCTTTTACTTCTCAAAAGGCTTTCAAAATAATGCCATAACGAGATCCCCTCGAGATAATAAATCCGACATCGTAAGCCACAAAAAATTACGTTGAAAGTTACAAAGTCCTATTCTCCCTTTATGAAAATATCTGCCGTTAAGATGTCCCAATCCAATAATAGCGCTTAACCGAAGCTTACCGAAGACTACGCTTGTTGAGCAGTAGGACAACTAGTAAGTCTGAGCTCAGCATAATCGTAAGTAATAAGTTAGTATTCTTTGGCATAATACTGTGAATAAATTCACTTCCACACACTGTCTTTATCCACACTTCCACAGCGCTGGTTTTCAGCTCAAACCTTTAGTGGCTCACGCGAAAATCGTAATGAAACAAACTATTTATATAGATACATAATTGCATGCAGTAAACAGGTGTTAAATAAATTAAAAATATAAAATATAATTAAATAAATATATAATATATTAAATTAAATTTAACTTATAATATTACATTATTACTAATATAGAATTAATAATCGGTTATTATTACCTGTGTCCCGACCCGACTGCAGATGCACTCATCTAGTACATTATCTATGTCAGTATACATATATAATAAGTTACCCAGAGAACTTCAAAGTGAACAAAATAACACAAACTTTATAAAAAAATTGAAAAAGTTTCTTACTAATAAAGCGTATTACTCAATTGACGATTCTAAAAAGAAAAATAATACTCTTAACTCCCAAATGATTATTTTAACTTTATTTTCTCACATTTGACATTACATTACAAATAATATAATACAACGCAATACAATACAATCACTGAATAATGCTAATAATTGCGTCCTCCTCTGTTCTAATGTTGCTGTGCCCGACGGGGTCCATATAAGACTTTGTACGTTTACCTAATTACACCTTTTACTACTTATGGAAGCAATAAAGAATCTGAATCTGAAGTTGATCTACTGATCTATAAGTTCCTGTCCCAAATATGAGGGACACAATAACTTTGCGGGACGTCTGCCGTGATAAATGAGATTAATAAGCCTGTGATATTGCTTTGTTCTGTTGTAATACGATTAAAGTGATAACAATGATCGATTGTGTTTGGTTATAGTAATAACTTTGATATGGGTCATGTCTATAAATAGCTGATTTGTTTAATCATTGTACTATATATGTACCTACTTAATTGCGATGCCGACGTTAGTAGAATTACAAGAAGGTCTACTAGAGTCTCACAGAATAGAGTATAAACAAGGGTCTCTTTATTAATATAGAGGGAGAGCAAAAACTCTGACTTCTGGCCTGTAGGGGTAGCATACCGGAGATACAGGGAAGGAGCGAAATTTTTGAACCCTGAGAAGTAGTGTGTGTGGTTTATCTAATGTAATGTTATATTTTTGTATGTATGTTAGTCTGTAAGGTATATATCCAATGGGCCTCTGTTAATTTTACTTTGTTGTACTTTAATATTGACTGAAATAAAGAGTTTAATAATTATACTATAAATTTTATTTTTATGTATACATGTACCTACTTTTTTTATGTACCTGAGTGACTAGTCGAGCTGGTCGTTCACCTGATGGTAAGCTATACTCCTTTCCATCAACAGTGACAGCAAAACCCGGAACATTGTTTTGCAAAATCCTGCGTGGTGCTGCACTGCGCTCGTCACCCTGAGGCAATTAACTGTTAAGTCTCATAATGCCCAGTAATTTCGTTGGCTTCAATGCCCTTCAAACCGGAAGCACTACTGCTAGGGGGCAGAATAACCGGTAAAGCGATGGTACCCACCCAGACGGCCTCCCGCATACGAGAAATCTACCAGTAGAAATGTTAGTCTGTAAGGTATATATTCTATGCTATTTTACTTTATTGTTAATATTGCCTGAGATAAATAAATAAATTATTTATAACTAGCTGCGCCCTGCGGTTTCACGCGCGGTTTCCCGGGATAAAAAGTAGCCTATGTGTTAATCCAGAGTATAAGCTATCTCCATACCAAATTTCATTAAAATCCATTCAGAAGTTTTTGCGTGAAAGAGTAACAAACGTATATCCAACATCCATTCTTACAAAGTTTCGCGTTTATAATATGTATTAGTAATAAGTTGGATAGGATTATTGACTATGCCCAAAAAGCCGTATCTAGTAGTAGATAACTTAACTACCTACTAAGTGATACGTAAGATACAGTTAGCCGATTAACCCAAAGTAATTCCCATAGTTTCAAGTCCACTTCGGATCTGAAACCTATAATGGGTATGCATTATGTATTGAGGGGTTTGATTAACCCGAGCCGTTAAATGAAAGGTCTCGCTTTTAGAGGTTATTGACCCGTAACTTGGTAAGTCCTTTGACTGTGGTACAGCATCAATAGTAGGTAAGTATTTTTAGTATAGTGATTTCAACCTACCTAAGTACAAGGTATTTAAGTGAAAATAATAATTAAAAAAATGTAGTTTTGAAACTGTCGCGAATAGTGTTCCTGTTTTTATATTTTGATTTTTATTTGTGCACAAATAGTCCCAGTAATTTAATAAAAAAACACGTACTTAATTGTAACTTAAGTTGTCAAGTCAAGTCAAAATATATTTATTAAATAGGTGCAAAAATGCTCTTAACGTCATGTACACATAATACAACTCAATTAAAAGACGTAAAAATTGTAACTTACAATATTATGACTTTGAAAAATAAAAGGTAAGCATGTCTACCCATTTCTTTTTCATATTCAAATTGAAGTCCGGGCCCAGAAAATAAATGGGGAAACTGACTCTACCAGTGCTTCGGAAATACGTCCGCTAGAGAAGAAAGCACCAAGAAACTCTGCGGGGATGTCTCTTTTTAGACATGACTGAATAGCCTCAGTTAAGTTGGTTGAGATCAGGACACATGCCTCTGATCAAGTTTTACTTTATGATGCGGAAGAGTGAAACACCTAACTGCTTAACTTGTGGAACTGTGGAAGATGTACATCACTTGTTGGTGGAGTGTCCGGTTTTAAAATGAAAGACAGGTGATCATGAGCACTTACGGTTTGAATAGCTACGATGTAGGTGGGTACCATAAAATTTTGGCTCAACCAACGTCTAATGCAGCGAGAGACCTGTTCAAAATTGTGGGTATCCATAAATAGATATATGGTCTACATATGGCTGTTTATGAAGACTTTTTATTATAGTATTAGCATATACGATGGGGCTGCCATGTACTAACCGATGTATAAAGGCCCCCAAAATAAAATAGATAAAAAAAACCTTAGTTAAATATGGCTATGATGTACGTAATTTGGACACCACAAAAATAAAGGTACCTAATATAGAAGCGAATGTAGCACTAACGAGAATGTTCCCTGAAACTAATAAACGACAGAATCGCAACGACCACTGCACTACAATGGAGTGCAAACAAAGACACTTCACAAAGGCGACTGCATAAATCATTCGAGTTCAAGTCGCGCGCTTGTCGAGTGGTTAGAGAATAGACAACAGCATCTGGATGGCTATCTGGATAGTCAGCCAGAGCGTGAATTAATAGTAGTTATGTAAGTGCAAACGGAAACTAAGCCTTTTGGTGATTCTTTCATCATGCGGACTGCTAAGGAGTTAAACGCTTTACCAGCTTCTTTTTTCCCAAACGACTACACATGTGTCTCTTTAGGTCTAAAGTGAATAGGCATCTCATGGGCAAGCGTGCTCCACCTTAGGCTGCATCTTTGCTTTCCATCAGGCCGTACTTCTCTATTGTATCTTTCGGTTTCAAATTTTCGTAGCACGTTGCGGAAAACATGATCGCATTTCGTAAGAGCAGTCAATTTCCTGAAGTCCCTATTTAATGACAACTTTAGCCAAACTGATTTCCTTTCTACCCTTAGAGTATTCAGAGTACTGTTCTATTTATTAAAGGATAATTTAACAAATAATTTAAATATTTTAGTATAATAAAAACTAACTGACCAATTTCCCCGCTATTCCGGCCCGTCTTATATTCTCCTGGCGCCAATCGAATAAACCTCTAATTACAACCAAAGATTTTGCAAAGAAAATTTTCACCAACATTTGTTCAAGGATTACAGACTTTTGTTGATAATATAACGCCACAACACCCAGGGGAGTGTTTGCAATTTACTGCTCGTTTTTATACAACATGAGTTTATATTATTTTGGCCCTTTCTAGGTAGGTTTGGGTAGTGGAAGCGGAAGCGGGACGCGTAAAATGGTATGTTTATGGTAGGGTTATGCTTTCGACCTTTTTTCCTTGTGTCCTGGTTTTGAGCGTCACGGATTTTTTATTATAATTTATTTGCATTTGGTCGCTGTGTCACGGAAGACGGAAATAATATTCTCGTGCCTAAGATTTCGTTTCATCATCATCAACCACCCACTGCTGAGACTCGGGCCTTCTCTCAGAGAGAAAGTATGGGCCATAATCCATTAAACAGATCCAGTGCGGGTTAGTCGATGTCACATGTCCTTGAATTTTTGTGATAAATTCTTGGACATGCTGGTTTCTTTGCGATGTTTTCCGTTTTTAGATTGAGTGTTTAAACCGCATATAACTTAGAAAGTCAGTGGTGCGGGGTCAGCAGGATTTGAACTCGGGTGCGTCGTGACCTGTGCTCAGCTGCGGAAGTCACCGGCTCGCTTCATCCGGATCTCCTTCGCGTGCTTCTGGCTTCGCTCTTTTTATATACACTCTAAGGGTAAGAGCAAGTTGGACCACGGAAAAGTGAGGTGCGGCAGTTCGGGTAAGATTTGGTAGATATTTACTAAATTTGATCTGCCGATACAATTTTTGGATAGAAGTGTATGGGGAACTTAATTCCCGTTTGTTACCTTGAGTTTCTTTGATTTCCCCTGACATATTTGCATGAAAAGATCCATCCTTTCAACTTTGCATGCGGTGCATTGAGGTGTATAAATTTATTGACAACAACTATCATATTATGGAACTAAATCATATTATGGAACGCAATAAATGATTGAAATTGAAATTGAAATTTGCTCAGTCGACAAAAACCTAAATTGTAGATACCTACTACTAGCCCTTATTTGTAACCAGAATCATTCTTTTTACCGCTGTTCGTTTCACCAAGTCCTCAGCCTCGAGTCACCAGCACGCTTCGGGAGCACTATTTTACTCCACCTCCCACACTATTATCGTGTGTCACCGGCGCTCACCTCATCTATTTCAACTGTAGGTAAATGTGGTCATAAATATTTAAACCTGCCATTTTTAGTTGTAATAAACCACATAAAGGTTTGTAAAAGAAAGTGGAAGACAATTTTTTGAAATTTATGAATATAAAATACAACAGCATACTACGTACTTAGTTATACAGTTACTATAATATAATTATACCTAATAATATAGAAGACAAAGATATGGAACATTCCACTTCTGCCAAGTAGCTAACTGGCACATAAGAAACACGATGAAAACCGACATTTTTAACCGACTTAAAAAGGGAGAGGTTCTCTATTCGAATGAATTTGTTTTCTTTTTTTGTTACTTTAGAAGTTTAGAACTCTGATTTATTAACCGATGTGGAAAATTATTTTTGCGTTGGGTTCAGTATAGCTACGAAGTGGTCCCATATAAATTTCATCGATATTTGACCTTGGACTTCGAAGATATATTGATGTCGGTTTTTTTTATAATTTTTTTTTATAAATTCCTTCTTGTTAATACTGTAAAAAGTACTGCAAAGCATTGCATTGGGCTCATCACCCAAAGACATCAGATATTAATAAGTGTCATTTTTCGCTGGCTATTGCACTTCAAACCAGAACAGTGCGCAAGCATTACTGTGTTCTGGTTTGCGCTCTGCTTGGCGACAGAGTAACTGGCAAAGCGGACTAACCTACCCAGACAGCCTCGAGACGAGAGACCTCTCGTATGCGGGATAATGTCTCGTAAGCGATGACATGATCAGATTCAGACGACTCAGGTTGAAGACCGCAATGCAGTGCTGCGCAGTACTTTTAAGCTATTAATGGTGGAACTGCAATTGTTATGTGGCGCTTACCATCAAGCGAACGACTTGCTCGTTTCATTAATTAGTTAAAAAAACGAGTATTACATAAGTAATAGGTATATTCGTTCTGATAGCGATGATGATTAACTTTGAATTCCATTTGAAAATCAGGATCATGATAATAATCGCTGTCCCTTTGAAAGGTATCGCGATAGATATAAGTTCGACAATAAGCCCCTGAACAAGAATGACCTATCAATAGTTTCCAGTTCACTGAAACCGTTAATATGTGCGTACCTATACATATTATTTCATCGATGTATGTGCCCATTTGATCATATCCCGTCGTAAAATATGACGGTCTAACTTTTATATTAGCGACCCGTAACTCCCAGCTCATTTTGGTTTTGGAATTGTGGATTTTTTGTTTTTTATGTAACTGAATGACTAGACGAGCTGGTCGTTTGCCTGATGGTAAGCAATACGCCAGCCCATAACAATAACAGCACCACCCAGAACTTTGTTTTGCAAAATCTTGCGCGGCACTGCACTGCTTTCGTCACCCTGAGACAATTAGCTGTTGAGTCTCATAATGCCCAGTAATTTCGCTGGCTACAATGCCCTTTAAACCGGAACACAGTAATGCTTGCGCACTTCTGCTTGGCGGTTGAATAACTGGCAAAGCGGTGGTACCCACCCAGACGGCCTCTCGCATACGAGAAACCTACCACAAACAAGAGAGAGAGAGAAACGTACAAGGAAGAATAAGTAGATATCTAATGTTACCTAATACATTATTAAAGCAGAAGTGTGATTCTCACTAGTTTTTTTTTGGAACTAATTAGTGAAAAGAGCAAGTTGTTCGCTTGATGGTAATCACCATTATTTAAATATATTTTTATCTAAACTTATAAATATATTTATTTACTTATATAGGTATTATTATTATGATTATGTGTATGTTCATACTATTATTATTTTATATTTATTGGTTAGTATTTTATACACTACACCGTCCCTGACAGTTTCTTTGAGTCATCTTCATCCAATATTTGCATTCCAAGGGTTGTCTGGAAGAGATCGCTATAAGCAATAAGACCAGTAAGAAGTGTAACAATAAATCGATATACGAGTATGATGTAATCTAAATCTAAACTTCTTTTAGTAGCTATATCAATAGACATTTTTTATTTCATTATTCCTTTTTTTATAATTACTTTGTATCAATAGTCATTTTTATTATTTTTCTTCTTCCCCTTGTCGATCATAGAATTCTGAGTTGTCAAGCCCCATGTGTTTTTCGTCGGAATTCCTGTATTTCCAATAATTTAACCGAATGCTATTTGTGCTATACAACTTTATCACAATGAACTTCAACCGGGCGGTCGTTATACTTCGTCGACTAGCAGATCAGTTCAATTTCGACTTTAAATTCCTACACAGATAGCTTAATTTGCGTTGTTTCTCATCTACATCCCTGGATCTATGTTCGCCTCTCTCCTACTATATATCAAAGGAGCCATGCTCAAATGCACTGGTGGTACGATTGGCATATGATTGAAACTCAGGCTCGGCGGTTGTCCAATACTGTCAACTGACTTGCAAGCAGGAGAAGTCATCAGGATGCAGGTTATGATGGAGATGCACATGGCTATGAGAGACCAGAACATGATGACGAGGAAGAAGCGGGTCCGGCGCCAGGTAGCTTCGTGGCGGTAGTCAAGGACTTCTTCTGTAGTAAGGGCTCTGAAACTAAAATAATTTTATCAGGTTCCTGATATGAGTTGTACCATTTTATGAATTGTATTATTTATGGTACAATTTGTACGTCAAAAACTAAGTCAGAAAAAAAAATAAAGAAGTAAAATTTGTTTTTTTTTTAAATATGTAAGTAAAATTTGTGAAAATATTTCAAAACTCGCTCAAAACTGAAACCTACTATTTTGTGTACTATCTTGGTTCAAATTATGCCCTCAGACCTTACAATACTTTTTCATCCCATCTATTCGAAAAGGACGACTTGGTTCGCCTTTATGTGCACCCAAAGGTGGTGTTTTCTATAAGAAACTTTTAGCGGGCAGTAATGAGTTTTTAATCCTCTTTATAAGTGCGCCGCAATTATCTTTGCCGCGCACTTTTTGAATTTGGAACATCTTAGTGTTCAGCACCAAAGAAATCGAACGCAAATATTGTTTGAATAAAGACTGGCTGGTACGACGGCCCATAGTCACAAATGTAAATATAAGTTTTTAGTTGTTTTAATAAAGGATACTATTTAATTTCAATTTAGTTGTTACTCTATGTTTTATTAAATAATAATATTACAATAAAATATGAGGCGCTTTTATTTTCTCATAGTGGGTGATGAAAAGTAGAGTGTATCACTCGGGCGCAAAATATATTTTTGGCTCGGGCGACGTACTTTGAATCCCTCGCTACGTTCAGGATTCTACTAAAGAATCCCTCGCTACACTCGGGATTCTACTCTAGAATCCCTCACTTCGCTCTGGATTCAAAAAAGCGCCCTCGCCGTAAAAATATTATTTTGCTCCCTTATGATACAATCTACTATTTCTGCAAAGTGCGTAGTTTAGCCGGCATAAGTGGCCCTCAATCCTCCAAGTGAGAACTGGGGGCCCAAGTTTTCAGCTCCAATTTGACATCCTTTAATTGACATTCACAAATCTTATTCCCGCTTTCACAATACTTTTAGAATGTTTACTGAATCGAAAGTATATTTTCAAATATTTTAATCAGAGTGGCCCTCACACCACACGCACATAATAGGGGATCGGACAGTAATCGAGAAAAAATATAAAATGTAGTTAGAACGAATGTTCGTCGAACCAGAAAGATCAGTCAATCAATATTTTTGTGAAATAATAATGATTTATATTTTTAAATCAATAAATATTTCTGACATTTTTAATCTATTCTTCATCTCAAACGAAACAATAATCACAGCGCATGACGTCATTTGTAGGCAAATACCGTGAGTCAACCTTGTGTTTATTTTACGTATTTGCTTTTTATAAAATGTATATTTGCTAATTTTTCGTCCCATTACTACGATATAGTCCCCAAACTTCACAAAACGTATTAGAATCTATTTGCAAGTTTTATTTTGAAGACTTTGTCGTTTTCTACCTACATATGACATCACAAGTTTTGTGGTGACCTTTTGCGCGGCAATATTTGAAACATAATATTTAAACATAGTTTTAGGTACTTTTAGATCGTTATTTAATTAAAATAGTATTTTTCATCGCTATATATATTCATTGTAGTTAATTTAAAACACTTTCTCTATTGTTACATACTACAGTAAACCTACCTGTATCTCCTCTGCCTCCCATTTGGGCTCACAGGATTCAATAGCGGCTGTTTCTCTGGATCCATACTAACACACACACATCAATTTAATAACTTATTTTAATTATCACTTTTCTTAACGCTCTACAGATTTTTTACTTATTATTTCACGGAAATTGTAGATTTCTTGGTACTTTTATCTAATAAATATTCCACGAATCTGTATGGAAATTCACAACAACCACGACTCGATTATTATAAAACTGCGGCTACTGATGCCGGTCTGAGTGGATGTCTGACCGTCCGACCTGCGATAACGCCTACGTCTGATTGCAAATAGATGATTTATTAATGTTAATAATAATAATGTAGACTTGTTTTGATGATAGTAGAAGTACGAGTGTTACTTACGGTTTACATTAGAAGTCGTTCGCTTGTGGAATGCAATACCAATCTCAATAAAACGTGCACCCTCGCTGGATGTTTTTAAAGATCGCGTGAAAATGTTCTAACATTCAGAATAGTTACTACATCTCCTTCTGTGTATTAAATGTACCTATGTGGGTATAAATATATTTGTTTGTTTATACATATTTATACTCATTAAGTTTATTTATTTCTTCTATATAGTATATATATATATATATTTTTACGCTTGATAGATCTATGTTTGGCCACTATCTCGCCTGATGTGAAGCGATGATGTGGCCTAAGATGGAGCACATAGATCTAGAGAGAGACGGCAGTTGAGCGGCTGCTCAGACCCGTCTCCCCGATGGTTCACCGAACATCATCCCGAAACACGACTATATATAATTATTTTACGTATTCAAGTCTATGTATTTATGTTGTCAAATTTTAGTGTAATTTTGATTTTGCCGTCTATTCTTTTAACATTTGTCTAATCCATCCAAAGGTTGTCTGTAAGAGATTGCTTTATGCGATAAGACTACGTATTACCCTAGTTAAGGTTTAAATTTTTCTCATGTACTTATTTTGTGGTATGCAATAAAGTGTAATTGTATTTATTGTATTTTTTTATACTCATAGGTTGTAACACATGAACGCCACCGTCCATGATTTCATATATTATTCCTCTCCATCCACGGTTGTCTGGAAGGGATCGCTTTAAGCGATAAGACCGCCCTTTGTGACACTTATATTGTTAAGTTTGTTATAAACTTACTTTTTCTGTAGTGTGGTGTTACCATTAGAGTTATTCATTTATTAGGGATTGGTCGGCTAAAGACTCCAAGGTACTTAACTTATAATCCAACATGTTTGATGTTAATTATAATTTAATTCCAGTTATTTTACAAATTTTTATTCTTGCAATTAATTTGGGAATTTGTGTGGGTACAGTCAGTGACATAAGTAGTTGAATATATACAAATCGTTCTATTAAACACCGAAAATAGGTATGTTAGTTATACGAATATAAATTAAGGTTTATCTAAACGAACCGATAAATAAATAATTTCGCAAAAAAAAAAACTAATTGTATTTATTCATCAACAAAGTACATTGTATTTAAATTTCCTTAAATAACATAAAAATTAATTTTAAAAATAGTACCTAGCATTAATAAATCCCATGCATTACCTATTACATTTATGAATTCAAATTAATTGTACAAGTTGTATTAATAAGAATAAGATATAATATTAATAAATTAAAGTGTGCGAATGTCATAAAAAAAGAATTATTTGTACATACATGTGAATTTGCAAAATAATCTTCGATACAATAGACATTGTTTTCTAAAAGAAATACTTTGACTTTGCTTTTAAATAGCATTTTAAAATTTAAAATTTATTTATTAAATTTATTTATTTATTAGTCGTGTTTCGGGATGATGTTCGGTGAACCATCGGGGAGACGGGTCTGAGCAGCTGCTCAACTGCCGTCTCTCTCTAGATCTATGTGCTTCATCTTAGGCCACATCATCGCTTCACATCAGGCGAGATAGTGGCCAAACATGGATTAATTAAGCGTAAAAAAAATAAAACCAGTAAATTAATTTCTTAATGTGTTGTGGCAATTTATTAAATATTTCAACCGATTGGTCTGTAGAACTGTTCTTGAGTATATTTAGTTGTGGGTTAATTTTATTTTTAAGACCTTTCCTTCGTGTACTTTCTCTTTCTGTTCTTTCGTACTCTTTCGTAATTGCTATTTTTATGACGCAACGAACTAATCTGCGGAAAGAAATTATAACATCTTGATTATTTTTTAGAAAAAAAAACAATAACCGACTTCAAGACTAAACTTACATTTTTTGTTGTTGTTATTTTTTTCAAAAAGCGCTAAATCAATTTTGATAAAATTAATATAGGACCACCTCTAAAGTATGTAATATAAAGTAATCGCGTAACAAACATACAAAAAAATACAAAAAAAACATACCGTCGCATTGAGAACCTCCTCCTTTTTTGTTGTCGGTTGAAAATAAGCAGGTCATAAATTATATTAACCTACATTCTTCATAATTTTCTTCAGTCCCAATTATTGCGGGGATTAAAAGCAGTTATGTCAGAATAAATGGTATTCTTTCTTTCTTTGTGACTCAATGTTTTACTTGTGATTTACGAGTTGTGAATGTTTATGACAGGTGATTTTTTTTTATGAAACAGTGATAAGACGAGAAGGTCGTTCGCCTGATGGTAAGCGTCACGCCTGCCCATAACAATTTCAGTGCCACCCAGAACTTTTGATAGCATAAAAAGCACTGCGCAGCACTGGATTGCGCTCATCACCCCGAGACATCAGAAATTAAGTCTCATAGAATTTCACCGGCTACAATGTCTTTCAATGGTTGCGCACTACTGCTTGATATTTGTTGAAACAAATGTCTTATCACTAACTTAAGTGGTCAATAGTTTATTTATAGGTTGGTGAAACAGGTTCATATTTGTATTTTTTTAGCATAATGTATGTAAATTAACTAAGCCTAGGTCATAACTAGGAAGCAGCAGCCGAATTCACAATAAAATAAATTGTAGGAACACGTTTTAAATGTCAACGTCTAGACTAGTTATAAAAAACGTAATTCTTATAAAAAGATATGCCTATAACCGTACATTGTCATGTTTTGTCGGTTTGTCGTAGTTTGTACGCTGTTCAAAAATTCGAAATTTTCCAACCTAGCGTGGTATTTGAAAGTTTAAGGTTATGGGCTCACCATACGCTACTTAAACTACCTACATTTTTAGGGTTCCGTATCCAAAGGGTAAAACGGGACCGTTTTACTAAGACTCCGCTGTCCGTTTGTCTGTCACCAGGCTGTATCTCATGAACCGCGATAGTTAGACAGTCGAAATTTTCACAGATGATGTATTTCTGTTGACGCTCGCTATAACAGCAAATACTAAATAACAGAATAAAATAAATATGGAGCCTCCAAACATGTTTTTTTGCCGTTTTTATAAATAAAATGATACGGAACCCTTCCTGCGCGAGTCTGACTCGCACTTGGCCATGTTTTAGTAATAACTCATAGTTATTCTGTGATGACCTACATATTGCCATACATTTTTACCTAAACATTTTTACCTAAACAAATAATATCGAGTGCTATTACGATCACCGAACGATTCACGTATGTCGCGCTGAATGTGAATCGTCAGCTAACTTTTGTAATTATTATACTTTATTTCGGCCCGCACAAGTGAAATTATTTGGCTTCGCGGGTGTTTTCCACTTACTTCCGCACTTCAAAACTATAATAATAATAAATAATAAAACTTGTTTATTTCTCTTCACAAAGATTCAGGTACAGTCATGGGTTATACATAATTTCTAAAAAACATGCTACTTTGTGAGAGCTGGTGCATGATGTAGGTTTTTGTAAAACCTGTATTACATGTCACCAGGGCCCTCCCTCGGTGTAAACAATTTTAAGAAATTAGGATCCCTGCCTTAGATATAACACTGGATATTACTTGTACAGAAATAACAATAATTAATAATAATAGCTATAATTAATAATGACAGGACTATATAAACTTAATATATATATTAAATTTATGCTAACATGCAGCAGTGACTGTTAGTGCACGCAAGTGCTCGTGTGTGTTAGTGCAAGTGTTTGTGTGTATGTGTGAAATGTTAGATGCATGTGCTGTTATGTGTGTTTTTGTGTATAAGGAGTTCTATTTAGGAAAAGAAAAAGAGGAAGAAGAGGGGTAGAATGGCGGTCGCAGTAAAAGTTATTTCTGAGTCAAGATAAGTCTTTCTGTGTTTTCATAGTCCAAAGTTTTAAGGTGTTTAGATACGGTTTTTTTGCAGTTGTATGTGTGTAGCGGATAGATATTTAGTTCGTTGTTTAATTTGTTATATAAATATTGACCTAGAAAGCAAAAGAATTTATGGGACAATGACAGGCGGAACAATTTAGTCTGGAAAATAGTACCTTTCCTGCGGTTGTTTTTATTTAGTTCAGGATCATAATGTAATTGGGAGTGTTTTTTGAGGATAGTATGGAGGATAAATGATTGTCTGACAGTCAAAACGTCCCAGATTTTATATAGTTCAACCGTGGGGTGTCGGAAAGGGAGTCCCGCACCAACTTTTAGGATCGCGCGCTGAGCCCTTTCTACTTCTATGAGATGGGTCTTAGCGGCGCCGCCCCACGATGTGATGCAGTAATCGACGAGTGACTGACAGAGTGAGAGGTACAACATCTTTAAGATGTGTCGGTTGGCTACATGTCGCAGAGTCTTAAATATATATATGAGTTTTCGAAGCCTAGTCACAAGTGATTGTATATGCGGATTAAACGTCATTGTCTGGTCAATAATGATCCCGAGATATTTAATTTTGTCTGTTCTTTGGAGAGTGGGGCAGTTGCAACTGCTGAGGCCAGAGTTACAAACGTGAGCTGTGATTGAGAATGAGGGCGGGGGCAGAAGGTTTGTTTTTAATCCGAAAGCTAGATATTTAGTCTTGTCGATGTTTAATGTCAACACATTGCATTGCAACCATTTGCTAACCTGCGTAAATCCATTTTGAGCTGTAGCAAATACCTCGTCCCAGGTATAGCCATTGAAAAAGAGAGCTGTGTCATCGGCGTAGGTAAGAATTCTGCCTTTATGTAGTTGAAGTTGGCAAAGATCATTGATGTAGATTAAAAAAAGTGTTGGGCCGACAATGCTACCCTGTGGGACCCCAAACTCAACAGTTAGTTCATTACTTACCCAATGATCAACCTTAACTAGTTGCTTTCTTTCACTCAGGTAGTCTTTGAATAGCTGGAGAGGAAGACCTCGCACTCCGATTCTTTCCAGCTTTGTCAGAAGGTGTGGGATTGAGACCGTGTCAAAGGCTTTCGCCAAGTCAATAAACACCGCCAAACATTTTTTTCTGTCATCCAGATTGGTCACTATTGAATTCACGAGCTCGTGTACAGCGTCATTGGTAGACAAGCCTCTACGGAATCCATATTGAGAAGATGAGAGAAGGTTATTTGCCTCTAGGAAATTGGTTAAGCGACAGTTCATTATGCGCTCTAAGATTTTAGATATGGTTGGTAGGATAGAAATTGGCCTATAGTTGTTCACACAATCTCTTTCACCACCCTTGTGAATTGGTTTAATGAGAGCGATCTTAAAAGCCGATGGAAATACCCCCGTTGACAAAGCCAGATTGCAGATGTGCGTGATTAGGGGGATAAGGATATGTTTGTATCTCTTCAGCAATTTTCCTGAAATCTGATCAAGTCCCACTGCACAAGTATCCCTAAGTGAATTGATGATATGAAAAATTTCGGTATCATCTGTCGGTAGAAGGACAATAGAATTAATGTGGACGTTGTAAGGTTCATCGAACAGAGTTTCAGCACATTTAGATGTATAGATCTTATCTGCCAACTTCTTTCCGACGTCAGCAAAGAAATGGTTCACGTCATCAATACTTTGCTCAGGTTTTTTAGACGAAATAAGGCTTGAGGAGCTATCCACGGCTTTACTAGAACCGCTTATCTTTTTAATAACTTCCCAGAGCATTTTCCTATTATTTTTCGCGTTCTCTATTTCTTGTCTATCGTAAAGTCTTTTCGCTTTTTTAAGGAGGGAGGTGCAATAATTCCTGTAACGCTTATAAGTTAGTTTAAGGACTTCATTTTTTGGATCCTTTTTAAGTTTTTTGTAGATATTGTCCCTATTCCTCATGCAACGAAGTAGCCCTTTAGTGATCCAAGGTTTGCTAATCCGTTTTCTCCGTGGTGTGGTTTTTGGCTTAGTGTTATTTTTTATTGCCGTAGAAATTTTTTCCACAAAAAGGTCTGTGGCTAGGTTAGCGTCACTACAATCAAGAACAGGTTGAAAGTTTATATTTTGTATTGTCTGGTCTAATTGGGCAAAGTCAATGTAATTTCCTCCTCTATCCGAATAATTGGTTTGCAATTGCTGACTGATACTCAATGCTACGCTTTCATGGTCTGTGATTGATGATTCAAGTATGAGGCAGAGTGCATCCATTTTTGTTTTGATCATCATATGATCGAGACATGTGCGACCGTGTGTAGGCATAGAGTGGCCTGGGAGCATCCCATGACTTGCCAAAGTATTGAGGTACTCATGAGAGCGTTTATCGGGACTGTTAGGAGATATATCTATGTTAATATCACCACAAAGGATTACATTACTGTAGCTAGATAATTTTGAAAGGAGATCGTCAATATTGTTCATGAAGTTGAAAGTATTTAGTTGACTTGGAGGGCGGTATATACCAATGATGCAGGTTTCATTATTAATTTTCAGAAGGAGACAGTTGGCGTCACAAATTTGCTCTTCTTCACACGTGACACGCAGATGTTTATTGTAGTATATTACTACTCCTTCATTTTGCGACTTATGAGTAATAGTAGTTGAGTGATTATAACCGTCAATCTCCGGTATGAATCTAGTTGTGGAAAGCCAACATTCTGAAAGTACTAAAATGTCCCAGGATATTTCAGATCTTTGTAAGAGCGTAATAAAGTTGGTAATGTTACAATTAATGCTACGAATGTTTTGCGAAAGGATATTGAGACTACGTTTTCTTTTTGATAAATAATTTTTCACATCTTCTACGTCACATTTAAATGCTTCAGCGATTTGTACTGAGTCCAGACCTAAGTGTAGAGTTTCAATATCAAGCATTTTACTCCCGATTGAATGAGCTAAAATTTCCTTGAAGAAAGTCACGGATAACACGTGACTTTGGGATCTTTATACTATATTTATTTCTTACATCTGGTGAGTAAGTCGCTTCAGCGTTTGTTTTGTGACGCATAATGTGAATTGTTTTGATGAGATTGGAGAAGACACTTAATAGGTAATAAGATAGAACTCGCCTGGATGTAAATTGAGGTGTTGTTGAGTGTAATAGCGGTGAAGTGTATAAATGTGTGTAGTGTTGTGTGGATTGAGGTATAATTGGATAATCCAATATGCACATTAGCGTGACAAAGACAATTCGAAAAATCATTTGATATTGTACTGATACAAATGTTACTAAAAAAACAGATAATTTCTTAACCAAGATACAAATATGAGAGCAACAAGAAGCATTAAGCTTAACGCAAACGGCAATTATAAATGCCAAAATTGAGTAAATTATAGCTAGTCACATACTGTTATTACCACTCCCACGCAGTTTGTCCAAGTCAGATTCTTCGAATATGCGTATTTGAGGTGAGCCTTCAATTTTACGCAAAAATACACGCCCGAACGAGGTCCAACAGTAAGCGAAGCCGTGCTCCTTAGCAAATTCCCTTGCAAGGTAAAACAGAGTTCTTTCCTTTTGGGTTAAATTCTCGGATATATATACGGGTTTACTGGGTCCAGCAATGTTGATAGTAGCGGTGCTTACTCTGTTGTTAGGGTGTTCTTTATTATATTTTTTGAACGAGTATAAGAAATTGTCCTTCATTATAACCGTCGTAAAGTCAGCGATTATCGGCTTCGAAGCTGTTGCTTTGGTGTTCACGCGAAAAACGTCTTTAATTTCTGAGCTTACGAGGGGGATGCTCAATATTTCGGCTGTGTTAGTAATTATTTTTCGGAGGTCTTCTTTAGTTTCCTTAGAATCCTGCGGGATATTGCGAAGCTCAATACTGGAGCAACGTGTTTTTTTATCCAGAATCTCCAATTTGTTTTCCAGCTTCTGAGTGTGTTGCTTAGAGTTTTTAATTTCTTCCTCAAGAGAACCAATTTTCAGCAGCGCCTCTTCATACTTACTTGCAATGGTTTCCACAGTGATTTTTACCTCGTTGATGGAACATAGGATTGCGTCATTTTTCTCGTCCTGCCTTCTTTGAAGGTCAGAAAAAAATTCCAACATTTCGGCCTTAGTTATGTCTTCTCGGTTGTGAGCATCTAATCGTTTGCGTTTGGATGAATTACGAGTCGAGATATTACTTAAAGAGGAAGCGGCACTTACACCAGCCTCCATAGCCACTTCCGAAATGTTAGAGTCGGAAGGATAGTGCTGAAGTGGTGACGCGTACGCGTACTAGGCAACGGCGACAATTCTCTAGGGGGAGTGTGGTCGATTTGCATTTTTCTCTGAGCAAAGCAACAATCAGTGAAGTAGCGAAATTTGCAGGGCTGCTATATAAATCCCAGGCGCTGCGCTTATATTAGGCAAGTACAAAGTACCAGGGTAATATGAACGTTAGGAGGCAACCGGTTTGCTTGAGCGAGATGCAAGCTGCGGGCGATCGGAAGGCTCGTGTGGGCGGGGCTTACTTGCGTACGCGTTGGCGTTCCTGTGTGTCTGTAGCTGTAGATGCGATGCGTTGCTGCGTGTGTGTGCCGTAGTGCGCGACCTCTTCTGCCGGTATGGGCTCCTATTATTCC
Organism: Petrophora chlorosata; assembly: GCA_951640565.1. NCBI lineage: Eukaryota > Metazoa > Arthropoda > Insecta > Lepidoptera > Geometridae > Petrophora > Petrophora chlorosata. Next base: position 13,824,241 of record OX621207.1, on the reverse strand, counting down.
GCGGTGATTTAAATTGTTTAAATTTGTTTTTTTATTATTTAAATAAACTGACGATATCTTCACGCGCGTCTACTCAGTACCGAGGTCCAAGGGGAAGGGGTAAAGGGGAAAACTACTTGTTACTGGTACAACTACTAAAATACCATTCAAACCAGAACACAGTAATGCCTGCGCACTACTGCTTGAAGGCAGAATAACTGGCAAAGCAGTGGTACCTACCCAGATGGCCTCCCGCATACGAGAGACCTACCACAAGTAAAATGACTAGGTATAGTGCCACACATTGCCCACTTTCTCACCTCATGTGTAGTGACGAATAGAATACGATATTTTTTTATACCGAAAGAAATAAAGAAAGAAAGAAAGAACATTTATTTGACGACCACAGCCATACACTAACAAAATAAAAAAAGAAAAGAAAACATAATTACAAAAAGAAAAAATGAATATATTAATTAGATTAGATTATATAGACAGTCTAAAGAGATAATTAAGCTTAAATAAGTGCTACCTATGTGGTGCCATGGACTAAATATTTATGGCTAACTATTTATTTATTTATTTTAATTCAGGTGCCCGTTACACTATACTATACTATATACCGAAAATCCTTTCACGTACAATTACCATTGTTAGGAAGTAGCACAGAATACTAAGGAACAGAAGCATCACTCCGCAAAGAAATTTAAACAAATAGCGACTCTTGCTATGACACAATAAAATTCATTTCAGCTCGCGTAGCGCTGCATACCTACCAGTCGTATTAACCTACAGAGCGCCTTTCTTTCTATCGCATAGCTTACCTCTTCTGACGCGGCACGTGTAACGACGCGCGACCCGCCGTCGGTGCCCGGCTATGTACTTGTAGCTTCGTACCTACAGTGCGGAGTGCGCTAGGCCTGCTAGTAAACACGTGCTTGTTGTTAATAAAATAGGGTACGCCCTGCCCTTGTGTAATAAATAAATAAAAAATCATATTGAAATCATTGTTTTATTTACGAAGTTTTGTACAAAAACACAATGCGATTAAACATTTTTTTACAGAATAACATTTTACTATAATAAGAGCTTACGAATCGATAATTTTATATAATAATAATTTATTTATTAATAACAGTGGTATAAAATAGTTAAAGTATTGGTAGCGTAGTAAGTAGTTAAATTTAAAAACAAGTTCAAACGAAATTCAATGAATAACTTGAAGAATTATTTTTCAAGTAGCCAAAAATTAATTATTTAATATTAACAAACTTATTTTTTTATCTGTAACTACTTACTTACATAATTATATTTATCATATCTCATATTTTAAGTACTAACATAATTATTATAATATCTCTTACATTTTTGGAAAGTAGTCGAGTATGATATCTAAAGACTCATAAGTGCCATTCTTATTATATTGTATCCTAGAACGAATAAAAAAGGCGGACGAAATCTCGCTAAGCAACTAATAAAGCATAGGCGGTGGCGTTATGTTTGTTTGAGTGGACGTAGGGCCGATGTCAAGCCGATGTGACGGCCAATCGGCATAGCATGATGTAAATGTGTGCGTGACACTTGTGTACGAACGAGCAGACCGGCTTAGCTTGAGTGCTTCACTTTTGAATTTGGCGACCGGCGTTCGACATATTTTATTCGTTCAAGATTGTAACAAATAATTCACAGATGGCTTTGAACATTTTTTCTTTGACCTATCCGGGACGGGTGTCTTGTGATGACACTCCATATTCTTTTTATAAAAAAATCTAGTATACAAGTCGTTTTGATCTCCTTAATAGGATGACATCTGGGTGACGGCGCCACTGTAAGCATGTTCGAGACTTGTATGATGTTTCTGTCACGTTCATTAAGACACTTGCATTGTATCAAGTGATGAGTCTACTCTGGGTGAGGGCGCCACTGTAAGAATGTTCAAGACTTGTATGATATTTCTGTCTGACACGTTCATTAAGACCCTTGCATTATGTCAAGTGATGAGTCCACTCTGGGTGACGGCGCCACTGTAAGAATGTTCGAGACTTGTATGATATTTCTGTCTGACACGTTCATTAAGACCTTTGCATTATATCAAGTGATGAGTCCACTCTGGGTGACGGCGCCACTGTAAGAATGTTCGAGACTTGTATGATATTTCTGTCTGACACGTTCATTAAGACCCTTGCATTATATCAAGTGATGAGTCCACTCTGGGTGAGGACACCACTGTAAGAATGTTCGAGACTCGTTTGATATTTCTGACACGTTTATTAAGACCCTTGCATTATATCAAGTAATGAGTCCACTCTGGGTGACGGCGCCACTGTAAGAATGTTCGAGACTTGTATGATATTTCTGTCTGACACGTTCATTAAGACCCTTGCATTATATCAAGTGATGAGTCCACTCTGAGTGAGGGCGCCACTGTAAGAATGTTCGAGACTCGTATGATATTTCTGTCATGTTCATTAAGACACTTGCATTATATCAAGTAATGAGTCTACATAGAGAGTCAGGTATGGAGTAGAGAGCGTAAAGTTGGGTTTCGTCTGTAGTCCGAGTGTTCTGTTTGACGATGTTTGATAGCTCTTTGATTGCTTCGTCTATTATGTTGTGGCGTTTTGGGTAACTGAAACAAAAAATGGGTATGAATAGGCTGATTGTACATGGATAGGTAGTTTTTTGTTTGACTTTGCCCTGTTTGTGCTTTCGACCAGTTTTTATTTTCTCTGAAATTCAACCGTTGTTTCCTAAAAACAAAACTGCAAGGGAAAAGATGCCTATAGGTACCCTGAAAGTTCCGAAATTTTGCCACTACCTGTATTAAAGTTTTAGATGGTTGAATAACCACCAGAATGCCTTTGTTTTTGTTAAATATTAAACTTTCCTCATACTTCAAATGAAAAGCAGTGTTGATAAAGTAAGCAATCAACGTAACCTATAGAAAAATGCCTATGCATTTTTGAGTTATTTTATCATTTTGTTGACAAAGTCTGAATGATTTCGTTGAATCATTTTTACCCGAAAGCACCGAATGTGTCATGCGCCGCTAGAGCGCGCACGCATACGGCTTTGTATCAAACCGCACGCTGGTAGACCATGTGACTAGTAGACAGTTACTCACATTTCTGCGACAGCTTTCCCCGCATGCGGGAGGTCATGCGCGTGGAGCGGAGCGGAGAGATGCGCCGCTAGAGCGCGCACGCATGCGGCCTCACACGCTAACGCAACAGTAGACACCCGCACGCGGGATAGCACGGGTTGTAAACCGAGAGTGACTAAGGTTGAGGTGATTTGAGTATTTATCTGTAGGGAGAAAGTTTTTTTTTATATAATGTTTCTAGTTGTTTTTAAGAAAAAGAACGGAATAAGTGAACATCATATTGGGGGAGTTGAAAAAAAAATGTAATCCACCATTTTGTGGTGGCGGCCATCTTAGATTTACAATTATACTGAACATACATAATTGTATTGTCATCAGAACTAAAGGTGTGTACCAAATTTAATTTAATTTATTATAATACTAGCTGATGCCCGCGACTTCGTCCGCGTAGTGGAGTATTCATCCTGCATCCGAACATTTTTCGTCCCATCATATTCACATTCCAGTTCCCGTCTCGCTCCTATCTCGTTCCCGTACCTTACCGCTTCTGTTCTGTTACCTTCCCACTCCCACCCCGTTATCTTTCCACTCCTATAGCGTTACCGTAATGCTCTGGTCCTGATTTCGTCCCGCTCCTATATCATTATCGTCCTACTCTGCTACCAATCATATTCCGATCCTAACCCTTTATCGTCCTCCCTAGCGAACCTCCTACCGTGTTATAGTTCCCCTCCTATACCGTTATCATCCCCTTTTTGTCCCTTTGTAATCACACTCCGGTCCCGATATAATTACCAAATTTTTCGGCCCTAACTTCATTTGTGAGTCATGTGTTTATAGTTTTTTGCCCAAGTATCAAACGTACAAAACGCTAGCGTAGTAGTTTGAAACATATTACAGACTATAGAAACCGGGTGGAAATGAAACGTCGGGGGGGAACCGCCACGGACCCTTTACGATTCGTAATACCAGTAATACGTACAAACGGACGGACGGTGCGGCGCGCGTGGTCTCGGTCCGGGTTTGTAATCATTTACATGAGTTTGCGGTGCGGCGGCAGCGCCGGTCAGGCGCCATGTACATACATGAAGCCTGAGTTACAGAAATCTTTGAAACCTAAATCTCCTATTTACATATACATAGCTGTTGCCCGCGACTTTGTACGCTTAATAAAATCATTCATTTTGCTCCTGGCTATTTCCGGCTGCTCTCGCTTCTATGCCGATTTTGTCCTGCTTCTATCCCAATCCTAACCCGAATTCATCTCGTTTCTATTCCGATCTCTTTCAGCTCTCATCTCGTTTTAAATAGACAGAATACTTACATTATAAACATATATTTTCTTTACAAATTTTACCATCCGTTTAAATCTATAAGGGGATGGTATTCAAAACAATCGTAATAATACATGTGTCAATAGTTTTTTTCACGATTAAGTATATGTAAGTATTTTGGCCAAAAGTCAATCGTCATAGCTCCAGAAAAAATATTGTATGTCGCAGGGAAATGAGGATACCAGGGATTTCTCGAAATCTCTAGGGATACGACGTACAGTTTTAATAAATAGGCTCTCGCCAGAACTCTCGCTTCGTCATCCCTTCGCTTCACTCGCGCACTCGACCATCACTCCACTCGGGAGGTCGCCGGCTCGCTACGCTCGCCACCTCTCCCCCTCGCTTCGTTCTGGCCTTGCGCACGCGTTCTGCTCAGGAACTCCTCGCGAGCTCCTGGCTCCGCGCTTTTTATATACACTCTAGGGGTAAATGCTAGTTGGACCGCGGAGAAGTGGTCCTTACCATACATGATTATACCATGATTTTGTCGTATCCCTAGGAATATCGCAAAATCCCAGATATCCTCATTTCCCTGCGACACGTACGGTCAATGACAAAAGTTGCTGAATATTTGTAAATCTTCGATTGACCTTTGACACCTTTAGTATTTCTTATTTTTCTGAATGTTGCATTTTAAAAGTCTATTAAAATCCTGTACGAATAAGGAAATTGCAAAAAATTGCATAACGTTAGAAATAATTTATTTTGCCTAGTCTATAATACGAAGTTTCGCTTTCACCTTACAAACAAAGGTTTTCCACACAAATATTTGCCATCCCGTTTAGACCTTTTAAGATGTTTAAAAAGTAGTGAAACATGTGCGTATAGTATCTTCGATTAGTATATACGTACCGAATTTCAAAATCATTGGTTTAGAAAAAAAAATATTATCCACCTTGTTTAACGTTTTTAGAGGTTAATTAATATAGCGAGTTTCGTTTTAATTTATTGCTTTTGTTTGGTCTGTATACGAAATTTCATTGCTACAACTTCATAAATAAAAATTCTCCACACAAACTTTACCACTCTGTATAACCCTATTAGGGGATGATTTCAAGACATGGTGAAATACGTGTTTATAATTTTATTGGCTGAGTACTTATAGTAAATTTCAACATTGTAGCATTAAAAAAAAATTGATACTTTCCACCCTGTTTAACCTTGTTAGAGGGTGAATTTCAAAAAATGGCGAATTACGTTTAAATTTATTTCTTGTGCTTACTCTGCGTACTAAATTTAATTGCCATAACTTTATGAACAAAGATTCTTCATTTAAACTTAACCACCTCGTTTGAACTGGTTTGGGGATGATTTCAGCAAAATGGTGAAAGACGTGCTTAAAATTTATCTGTCTGAGTAAATGAACCGAACTTCATCGTCGTAGCTTTAAAAAAATATAATTACATTTCACCCTTATTTTACCTAATTAGGGGTAGATTTTTAAAAAATTTTGCTTCACGTTTTAATTATCTTTTTTTTTCTTAGTTTATGTCCCAAGTTTCATCAAAACCACAAACATCATAAATAAAAAAGATTTTCTATACAAACTTTACCACGCCGCTTAGGCATGTCGGGGGATGATTAAAAAAAATGTGAAATACATATCTATAATTTCAATGGCTAAGCACGTATACCACATTTCATCGTTGTAGCTTAAAAATAATAATCTTCACTTTCCACCCTGTTGAACGCTGTTAAGGGATGATTTTCAAAAATAGTTAATCACGTTTTAATTATCTTCTTTTACCAAGTTTTATCATAGCCACGAAACTTCATAAACAAAGATTTTCTATACAAACTTTACCACCCCGCTTAGGCTTGTTAGGGGATGATTTTCAAAAAAATGGTTAAATACGTATATATAATTTCATTGGCTTAGTACGTGTACCACATTTCATCGCTGTAGCTTAAAAATAATAATCTTCACTTTCCACCCTGTTTAAATCTTTTAGGGGATGATTTTCCAAAATTGTTAATCACCTTTTAATAATATTTTTTAGGTGTGTGTACCAAGTTTCATCGCTATAAACAAAGATTTTTTCATGTAAACTTTACCACCACGTTTAACCCTGTTAGGGGTTGATTTTTGAAAAACGCTGAAAACTAATTTTTAAGCTTGCTCAAACTTAGTTGATTTACCCTATTTCTTTACTGTAGCTACAGTGTCCCACTAATAAAAACTCCTACTCCATACAAACTTTGCGGCCCTATTTAATGACCTTAAGGGTTGATTTTTTTAAAGTTACTGAAAATATATTTTTATATTTTTATGTTTAGTCAATTTACTAAGTTTCATAACTTTACTAAAAAAAACATACACCATGGAAAATTTGCGACCCCAATAAATGACCTTAGGGGTCGAATTTCGAAAAATGCCGAAAATAAGTTCCTAGTATTTAGATGCTTAATGCTCCCGCAAAATTTGATAACTATTGGTCAAGAAACAATCACCGTAGCATACATTATAGTTTCCGCATTCCAATCTAAAAAACCACACTAAACCCCCCTTAAGGGTTGATTTTCAAAAAACTGTGATACACGTGCTCTTTTATTTCTTTTGCATAGTATACTGCCAAAGTTTCGTGACCGTGCGACAAAAGAATTTTTTTTCCCCATACATCCTTTATGACCCCATTTGACCCACTTAAAGGTCAAATTTCGAAAAATCCGTTCTTAAATGACGCCTTCACTACTTGTAGAATACGTGGTCCAAATTTCAGGTTTCTATGTTAAGCGGTTTCGGCTGTGCGATGATTGTAGAAAAAAACCCTGTTCTTTTATTATATAGATTTAATTTAAAGAGGTAAAATTTTAATAACTAAATTTGATCGAAACAGGGCAAGCTAAATAATACCGTTTAAAAACAATAAAGTCGTTGTAAATCTTACCTGACTCTCGCAAGATCTCTTTGAGTTTTTGGTCATCTTGTCGCTCGCCGTGATAAACGTCACGGATATGATGGGACTGCTCGGTTTCTCATTGTCGTTCCAACTTATGGATCTGCTCGCACCTGTTCAACACATTCATGGATATGACATGGACCAGCTGATTTGACTCACTTTGTAAATTTTCCCGAATAGAGAATACGCATGTATTTTTTCGATTTATTATTGAATTAATGTAAAATTTTTACGGCATCATACGACAATAAAATAATTAAATAAAAATTTGAATCAACATAAGCGCGCCATTTGCGTGTGACGTCAAAATGTGGGGACCTAGGTTCTCCTCATTGGTGTATCTATGCTACATGTATGCGTGTGTCAATAATTTACCAATAGGGCGGGCTCTATGTCAAAAATTGACCGTTAGCAGCGAGCCGCGTGACGTCAAAATGTGGTTGCACGTACTCAAGCGTTTTGCGATTACGTTCCGTTTCTCCAAAAATAGGAAAAAGAAACATTGAAAAACAAAAAAACTACGCAATTAATAATAATAACTTTATCACTACTAAATGTTTACAGGAGTAATTTATCATAAAAAGTAATTTCCAGATTTTTCGACAACACATGCATATTCCTGCAACTTCAACTCTTTTAGAAAATACCGGAACAATGACAAGAAAAACAACGACTTACTTTCGGCGTATCTATTTGTGTCGGGGTGAAGTTGTTGCTTGATGAAGTCTAGCGCGTCGATGTATGGCACTTTGTGTTCTCGCACTCTGTTAATAAAACAAAAAATTGTTTGAAATTTTGAAGTAACATATATTGTTATAGGCTGGCCCTCTTATTCATTATATTAACTGTTAAACAATTTGTCTCTTTCTAACATATTCATTAATGCTGGGAAATCCACGCACAGACAGTGTATCCCGCCGTCTACATCTATTTCCATCTATCTAGATTTCTATCTATCTAATTATTTATCAATTTCACTATTTATCTAGCCATATAACTATCTATCTCTTTATCTTTCTCTGTATATTTATTTATCTCTCTGTCTAGCTAGCTAACTATTTATCTATCTCTACATTTATCTAGCTATATATTTCGCTTTCTATATCAATCTATAGACTTACCTTTTAGTATCGACACAGACCTTTTAGTACTGGAGTCATCCTGAGTTGCACTATACACTTATACATTGGGAAGGCCAAGCACACACGGTGTATCCTGCCATCTACATCTAACTCTATCTAACTTTCTATTTGTCGAGTTACCTATCTATCTCTCTGTTTATCTAGCCATTTATCTATCTATATCTTTATCCATCTTTATCTATATCTCTATCCATCTTTATCTATATCTTTATCCATCTCTATCTATTTATTCATTTGTCTATCTAGTTATCTGTTTATTTATCTAGGTATATATTTCACTATCTATCTATAGATTTACCTTTAAGTATCGTCACAGACTGCTCTCATACTGGACTCGTCCTGAGTGAGCACTATACACGGTCGTTTCAGTTTGTGCGTGTCTGCGTGTTGGGAAGGCCAAACACACACGGTATATCCTGCCATCTACTTCTAACTTTCTATCTATCGAGTTACCTATCTATCTCTATATTTATCTAGCCATTTATCTATCTATTTATTCATTTATCTATCTAGCTAGCTATTTATTTATCAATCTCTACATTTATCTAGCTATATATTTCACTAACCATCCATAAACATACCTTTTAGTATCGTCACAGACGGTTCTCATGCTGGACTCATCCTGAGTTAACACTATACACGGTCGTTTCAATTCGTGCTTGTCTGCGTGTTGGGAAGGCCAAGCACACACGGTGTATCCCGCCATCTACATCTAATTCTATCTAACTTTCTATCTATCGAGTTACCTATCTATCTTTCTATTTATTTAGCCATTTATCTAGCCATTTATCTATCTATATCTTTATCCATTTCTATCTATTTATTTACATGTCTATCTACATTTATCTAGCTATATATTTCGCTTTCTATATCAATTTATAGACATACCTTTTAGTAACACCACAGAATGCTCTCATACTGGACTCATCCTGCTGTATATAGATTTACCTTTTAGTATCGTCACAGACGGCTCTCATGCTGGACTCGTCCTGAGTAAGCACTATACACGGCCGTTTCAGTTCGTGCGTGTCTGCGTGTTGGGAAGGCCAGGCGCACACGGTGTATCCCGCCGTCCAAAGTTCGCGAGCAAGTTGGGCGCGCTGCGCGGCCGCGATGCCGTCTCGACCGCTGCCTACGGTGCCCCAGACACAAATGCAGATCAGGGTCGACTGTGGGCATAAGAAAATCTTTAAATCTTTAAAATAATATAAAAGAAATTCGCTATCCGACAGCTAACAGTAAGTTGCCGAGGTCTCATATCATAGACCGGCTCTCATCCATTAAAAATTCACATCAATAGCCCATCATCATCATCATCAGCCCATCACGTTCTCACTGCTGGGACACGGGCCTTCTCTCATAGAGAGAGAATTTCATATCTTCAATAATAGTCCTCGCACTAATCGGGGGCTCTTTGATTGAATGATGCACTTATAATATCCCGATAAGTGTTGCCCATTACATATCTAAACTAAATGCTCTAAGAGGCCTCTACGTGTTGGACTCATATCCCCGCGAAGCCTTCCAAAGGACCGGGTGTATAACCCGTGAGAAAGAGCGACATAATAATATAATGTTAACTGACCTCTACAGTTCTTGTCGATGGCAATGGAAATTCAATGTCCATCTTTTTCAAAATGGCGGCCATGCGTTCCAAAGACATGGAGAAACCGAAAGAAGATGATTTGAGCTCTGAGTTGTCTAGGTCTTTCTCAGTTCGAGCCACTTTCCAGAATTGTTCTACTAACGCGTCGTATCTGAAAAACAAGAAACATAAGAACTAATTATTCAAAGTTTCATTTCAATTCATTTTCAACAATAATAACTAAAATTAAAATTGTCAATGGGCGGTCTTATCGCTCAAAGCGATCTCTTTCAGCCAACCCAGAGGTGGAAGAATTTAGATAAAATATATGGACGTTTTTATTTAGATAATTTTGTAGGTAGAGATAGGTTCATTATAAACGTATCTATCTTCTCATATCTAATAAAAATAATATTGACGAGAACCTCGTGAAGGCCTAATAGGAGAAGCTCAGCAAGTAGCTTGACATGGCTATGATCTACATATGCAGGGTCAGCGTCTTGGGGCGGATTGGTGCACAACACAGTCACAAAACACTTTTAAACTTGGAAAAAACTTTTATTACTCAGAGCGACATAGGTATAGTTCAGTCAACTTTTTTATACAATAGAGATGTGCCGGTTCCCAGTGTTGCCCGGACAAGAACTTTTTTTACTTTTTAATTTAATCGGGTTGGTGACAATGGCCTATGAGGTAACCGCCATGTGGGATGTTGACTCGACGATCATTGTCTCGATAGTTGTTTCGGCGAACGGCCTTATAGCGATGAGCCTCAACCAACATTATTTTTTATGTAACTGAATGACGAGACGAGCTGGTCGTTTGCCTGATGGTAAACAATACGACAGCCCATAACAATAACAGCACCAACCAGAACTTTGTTTTGCAAAATCCTGCGCGGCACTGTACTGCGCTCGTCACTCTGAGACAATTAGCTGTTGAGTCTCATAATGCCCTGTAATTTCGCTGGCTACAATGCCCTTCAAGCCGGAATACAGTAATGCTTGCGAATTACTGCTTGGCGGCTGAATAACTGGCAAAGCGGTAGTACCCACCCAGACAGCCTCTCGCATACGAGAAACCTACCATCAGTTACATCCCCAGAGGCTCTCGGTATTGGATTAATGGTCAGATGCAGAAGGCACAGAAGGCACTCTTTGACACGGCACGTATAGTCAGGAGGTTCCTCACTCTGCAGCCCTACTACCCAGTTTCAGTCAGCCTCTGTGGTGTAGTGGTTGGGCAGGTTGGCTCAAATCTCATACATCACTGAGGTTGCGGGTTCGATTCCCGCGACGGGACAAATGTTTGTGCACAGAAAAAAAAGCGCAAGCATTTGTTTCGTGTCTGGGTGTTGTGGGACCATGGTCCTCATAGTTCCTGGTTCCCTAGATACAGGGAATCTTAGTTGGGGGTCAGGATCTATGTATGTGATCGTTGGGCGTTATTTATTTATTTATTTATTTAGTTTGGGCCCTGCCTCGCTGCCGGCGGCAGACTAGGTTTAGGTTTTTATAACATTTTTTTATATATATTTTCTACTAGCTGCGCCCACGGTTTCACCCGCGGTTTCCGGGATAAAAAGTAGCCTATGTGTTAATCCAGGGTATAAGCTATCTCCATACCAAATTTCATCAAAATCCATTCAGTAGTTTTTGCGTGAGAGAATAACAAAGGTACCATACATCCATTCTTACAAACTTTCACGTTTATAATATTAGTAGGTTAGTTAAATTGTAAAAAAACTTAGCCTTAGGATTAAAAAAAATACTTATGTACATAAGAATAGAACTATAAACGATACAAAAAAGATGGCATACCTTCCACCAGCAGCTATGAGGTCCCCAGAGCGGTGTTTCCCTTTGGGTTTGTGATCGTCTTGGATAACTGACATCTGCCAGAATACGCCGTTGTGCTGTGTAGCGTTGTAAGCCAGGAAAGGAGCTACGGTCATTGGACACTGAAAGTAAAGACAGCAAAATAAATTCCAAGAAAATTTCATAAAGATAACCAAAAAGTTAGATCGACAGTCTGTTGTGTAGTGAAGGTTGGCTCAAATCTCATATACCACTGAGGTGGCAGCTTCGATTCCCGTGAAGAGACCAAATATTGTGACAGAATGCATTGTAAGATATTACTCCTACTATTATAATTATAAAATATAAAATAACTGTACTTTTAGCGATAAGGCCGTCCATTGTAACACTTCAATTGTTTTTTATGTAATGTCTGTAATTTAATGTTTGCAATAAAGCGTTCATCTATCTATCTATCTGTACGCTCAAATCTGACACCCTTACACACACACACACACCCTCACAATAACTCACAGAGAGGAACACAACTCATAACATCTAAGATAAGTTCCTTTAGTTTTGTATATTCTTTTATTATCTTTTGTCATTGTATTTAAGCAAAATTATTACAGGCTAGCCTTTATATATAGTACTAGCTGAACCGGCAAACGTTGTTTTGCCATATAAATTAAATAAAAAATGTTAAGGGTGAACAACCCTTATCACTTAGGGGTATGAAAAATATATGGTAGCCGATTCTCAGACCTACTGAATTTGCATATAAAATTTGGTAAAAATCAGTAAAGTCGTTTCGGAGGAGTAAGGTAACTAACATTGTGACACGAGAATTTTATATATATCATGATGATGATAACCCTAGGGGAGGGCACTGTACGCTGAAACACGGGCGATGAGCCTAGTTCGGCAGCAGATACCTCAATATTATAAATTTGTCAACTAGCCAAATAAGTTTAAGAACCTTATTGAATAAATAATTTATTTATTATTATTACAGGTTTACCCACTTGTCTCGCTTCACGACAGGACACTTTAGTGACATGTCAGACAGATCTCTTAAATATGTCGCTAGAACAGCACTAACTTCACACACTCACGCTTTGGTGTCCCGCTTCATAAACTGCGCGGGTAAGTTTTCGCCACTGGCCTTGCTTCACGGCGTGTCACGTCTCACATACAGATGTCGCTATTACAACATTGAATATTAAAACATTCTCGAGTTGGTGTCCCGTTATCTCATTTGCAAGCTGCATTTCTTTCAGCTTGAATTGATTCCTTGCTTGAAATTTTTTTTACAGATTTCGCTAATAGAACATTAGCGTCCCGTCATGTTTCAGCCAGCGAACATGTTTGTGACACTTTGACACGACTCACAGAAAGGTAACACTATTACAACTTTACTCACACCATAACATTTATGCATCCTGACACGCAGCTTGTAATTTGTGAACTGCTTGTATAACACGTTTCTTCCGCTATGCTTGCTTTACAGCATGACACTCTATTCACACGTCTCATAGAAAGGTTATCAATGCTCACTACATGTCACACGCGGCCTGTAATTCCACTTTTTCCCAGCTTAACTGGTTTTAAAACGTGACAGTATATTGACACGTCTCACAGATAACTATCACTATTAATACCAACCTCACACCCTAAAGCTTTCGCATCTCGACATGCAGCCTGCAGTTCATGTACTGCATGCATGACACGTTTCCCCCACTTGGCTTGCTTAACGAGCGGCGTGACAAGTTCTTTCAACTCGTGCACTGGCACGTCAGCTTCCATTAGACGGACTAGGTTGGAGATGTCACGTCGCGTGACGCAGAGAGAGGTTAAGTGGGTTTGTAGTTGGAGGTTTGTTATTCGGCCTGAAAAGGAGAGTTAATTTTAATAAATAAGTTCATGTAGCCATTCGTAACAGATCTGATAGGTTAAGCAACGTTCACCGCGGACACTTCTTGGATGGTTGACTGTTGTGTGGTATTTACATCTGAGCGCTACCGTGCTTCAGAGGGCATGTTAGTTAGTCGGTCTCGGTTATCTTAGGACAAGTTGTAAGGCCATGTCGGAAGCCAGCTATAACTCTCAACACCAGGTTTGGCCGATAAAGAAAATAATAAGTTTTGTAGCCAGCGAAAAACTGCTAATTGTCTCTAATTATGAGGTAGCTAATTAATTAAGAGCTAATTGTCTCAATTAGCTCTAAAGTCTCAAAATTTCTCGATTCTTGGTGTTTCAGTGTGACGAGCGCCGTGCACTGCTGCGCAGTATTTTGAAAAACTGGGTGGTGCTGCAACTGCTATGGGTAGGCGTGGCGCTTACCATCAGGCGAACGACCTGTTCGCCTCGTCACTCAGTTTAATAAATGCAAGAGGTTTTTTTATGTTACTGAATGATAAGACGAGCAAGTCGATCGCCTGATGGTAAGCGCCATGCCTGCCCATAACAATTGTAATGCCACCTAGAACTTTCAATACTAGGAAAGCACTGCGTAGCACTGCATTGCGCTCATCACATATTAAGCTCTGACACGGGGGTGGCAGAAGGGGGTGTGTGATGCTCGAACCCACTAAAAACCCCCCGTGAGCAGTCCTCTGCCGTGGTGGGGCGAGATGGGGTCGCGCTAGCTTTCACCATCTCGCCCCGGAACCCACGAGAGACCTACCACGAGTAAGTCTTACCTAAGCTAACATCAACGAGTACAGGATAGATATCAACGTGTTTATCCAGCGGCACGCCACAAGATACCAGCAACGTTCGCAGAAGTTCTGTATGGTTTAATTGTAATGTCACTTTGAGGGAGCATTCTGACGCCGCGCGACTTGAAACCACTAGAAGCTCAGCGTCGGACCACAGGGAATCTAAAAACAGAGGATCATTATCTTTATATCTTTGTTAATGTAAGTAAATTATATTGTCTAAATAGGGAAAATACTAACTAGCATCGTAACACAGGTCTATCCTAGTACGAATGCTGGTGATTATGTTATATTTATTTTATGTGTCAGAATTATGTATGAGCTATTTTTATACAATACTACAATTAAGATATTATATTGTATTGCATTTTTTTATTAAATAAATTGAATTGAATTGAATTGAAATTATCAACCTCAAAATATATCCACAACGCACTCCTAGCTGCCAACCCTGAGATTGACTTGTTTGCGGACAGATGGGCGATAATTTTTTTTGTGTGTCTGAGGTTTTGTGAGAATGATGTGTGATTGTGTAGGTAGTTAGTCATAATTTGACATTGCATTCCTGACAATAAGTATTATTTTAACATTTTGACATTAAATTTTATTATTTTATTGATTATTCTTGATTATTTTATTACTTTTAATATTTTATTTTGTTATTTTATTGACTGAATTGCAATTTTATGATTGTATATAATTAATTAATTTTCTTGGCTAATTTTATAATAATATGTGATTTAATTAATGTAATTGGTTAACCGTTTTAATTAAATATAATAAATTGAAAATTGAATTGAAATTGATATGAAGAATAATGATTAATTTTTTAACAAAAAAAATTCGTCTTCAATTCTGATGTATCTTCGAATTCCGAGGTCAAATATCAATGATATATATATTGAGAACCTCCTTCTTTTTTAAGTCGGTTAAAAATACGAAATATAAACTTAGAGGTGTTGGTAGTAGTCGTACTATGATACCCTATGTTACAGGTACTCCATCACCGACTCCATTCCCCACTCCATCACCGGACGACCAGACGTGCGGCAAGCCGTCATCAATTTAAGGTTGACATGCCCCTCTATGATCCTTCCTGCTCGCACCAAGCGCTTCGCTTCGACCTTCATAATGCCAACGGCCAAGGAGTGGAACTCTCTGCCGGCATATGTGTTACAAGGTACAAGAGTGAACAGGTTTCTTCTAGGCGAGCGTGCTACATCTTCGATCGCATCGTCACTTAACAACAGGAGACATAGCGGCCAAACGCAAGCCTATAAATAATAATAAAATATATATATATATAGATTGAATATCGTTAGGCAAGGAGAACAGGGGATCGGACAGTAATCGAGAAAAAATCTAAAATGTAGTTAGAACGAATGTTCGTCGAACCAGAAAGATCATTCAATCAATATTTTGGTGAAATAATAATGATTAATATTTTTAAATTAATAAATAAAATCTAGTAATTCTGACATTTTTAATCTGTTCTTCATCTCAAACGAAACAACAATCATAGCGCATCACGTCATTTGTAGGCAAATGCCGTGAGTCAAGCTTGTGTTTATTTTACGTTTTTGCTTTTCATAATATGTATTTTGCTAATTTTTTCGTTCCATTACCACAATATAGTCCCCAAACTTCACAAAACGTATTTAAATCTCTTTGCAAGTTTTATTTCGAAGACTTTGTCGTTTTCTACCTTCATATGACGTCACAGGGCAAGCGTAGCGTTGGGCGTCCGGAAGCAAGATGGGTCGACGATATTGTAAAAATCGCGGGCCGAACCTGGACACGAATGGCGCAGACTCGAGGCAAATGGCATGATATGAGAGAGGCCTATACCCAGCAGTGGGATGTAAAGGGCTGTGGATGATGATGATGATGACGTCACAAGTTTTGAGGTGACCTTTTGCGCGGCAATATTTGAAACATATTATTTAAACATTGTTTCAGGTACTTTTAGAGCGTTATTTAATTAAAATAGTATTTTTCATGGCTATATACACTCGAGAGCAATGAATCCGGGTCACTTAAAGAATCCTAAAAATCTCGGAAACTAAAAATGCTAGGTTAATGCAATAAATTGTATTTAATAGACAATGTAATACTCCTTAAATGAAGGTATTAAAACTTCTTAGTTATTGTAAAGTTATATCATAAAAAAATCAAATTTGAAAAAGGGCCACTTTCGAAGATGGAACTACGAAATTACAGCATTTGGTTTTGCTTTTGTTTGTAATCTGTCATTTATGTGGGTACATAAACCATGTTGATAGTGCTCTATATTCATTATTCAAGCTGAAATTATGTCGCTTACGCCTGAAGAATGCACCAGAATACTTACAATGCTGGAAACCGGCCGGAGTCAGCGCGATACAGCCAGGACTGTCGGTGTGTCGCTGTCAACAGTACAAAGAGTTCTCCGACGTTACGAAGAAACTGGTTCTAACCTACGCAGACCAGGAACGGGCAGAACCAGGTGTACCACAGCACGAGAAGACCGATACTTGGTGAACACCATGCTTCGAAATCGCTTTCTCACAGGAACTGAACTCACCAATCAGTTTCGACGCCTCGGAGGAAGTAACCCAAGTGCATGGACAGTAAGACGTCGGCTTGCTGAATCTAACTTAAAACCCCTTAGACCTGCAAACGGCCCTAAACTGGAGCGTGGGCATCGTATTTCGAGACTAAGATATGCCCAGAGCCACGTAAATTGGAGTATTGAAGATTGGTTAAAAGTTATGTTCTCCGACGAATCAAAATTTATGCTCTACAAGCACGATGGAAGACACAGAGTGTATCGAAGACCAGGGGAAAGATTCAAGCAAGCATGCATCGAAGAAAAAGTAGCCTACGGTGGTGGGTCTGTACTTGTGTGGGCCGGAATTTCTTCTGAAAGTCGCACAGAGCTGGTGATCATAGAAAACGGCTCTTTAACTAGCGTAAGATATGTGGAAGAAATCCTCAATGATCACGTTGGTCCATTTATGGTCAATTTAGGTGAGGATGCTATATTTATGCATGACAATGCCCGACCTCATACAGGTAGGATTGTGAATGACCTTCAAGAGATGAACATTACTCGTATGGAGTGGCCAGCGCGCAGCCCGGATATCAACCCGATCGAGCATGCTTGGGACGAGCTAGGCAGATGCGTAAAACAACGAAACCCTCCCCCAATCACGCTTCGTGAGCTCAAAATTGCTCTCACAGAGGAATGGGAGAATATTCCCCAAAATCGTATAAGGAACTTGGTGTACAGCATGCCAAACCGCGTAAACGCAGTAATGGAAGCACGAGGAGGCAATACGAAGTATTAAAATTCAAGAAAATCGTAATAAAGTTCAAAAATTTCATGTTTCCTATTTTTGTTTTAAGGAGAGATCAGCAGGTTTTTTTCTTTATGTAATTTTGTGTTAATAAAATGTATGGTGACTCATATTTTTTTTACTTTCATTTAAGGAGTATTACATTGTCTATTAAATACAATTTATTGCATTAACCTATCATTTTTAGTTTCCGAGATTTTTAACATTCTTTAAGTGACCCGGATTCATTGCTCTCGAGTGTATATTAATTGTAGTTAATATAAAACACTTTCTGAAAAGTTGTCCGATCCCCTATTACTACGGACTCACCAGTCTTAGGCGTGACGATATCAAAGGCGCATTCAAGTATTTCCCTCGGGTGAAACCCTTGCACATGTCGTTCTCTGTACACGCGATCCACGCAGTATCGACGCATATGTTTAATGTCTGAGTACGCGGTATGTCTGTAAAGAAAATATATTACTAACTAAATGCGTCCTGCGGCTTTCCTGGATATAAAGTAGCCTATGAGACAGACAAACAGACAGTTACTTTTGCATTTATAATATCAGTATAGATTTGATATTGAAAGCATTTGACTGAGGTAGGTTTCTCGTATGCGAGAGGCCGTCTGGGTGGGGACCACCGCTTTGCCAGTTATTCAGCTGCCAAGCAGTAGTGCGCAAGCATTACTGTGTTCCGGTTTGAAGGGCATTGTAGCCAGTGAAATTGCTGGGCATTATGAGACTCAACAGCTAATTGTCTCAAGATGACGAGCTCAGTGCAGCGCCGCGCAGGATTTTGCAAAACAAAGTTCTGGGTGGTGCTGTTACTGTTATGGGCTGACGTATTGCTTACCATCAGGCAAACGACCAGCTCGTCTCGTCATTCCGTAACGTAAAAAAAATTGCAAGTGCATGTTTGGCGAAAATGTCAAGATAACAAATAATCAAAAAGAAAAATTAAATTGTTTGGGCAGGAATCGACCGTGCGTCTACGATACCGTGCCGACGCCTTAACCACATGGCTACCGTACTGGGCCGTCTCTATTTTCCAAAAGGAATGTTTCCACAGTTTCTTTTCCCTTTAATTATTAAAGTCTAGCTGCGCCCCGCAGTTCCACCCGCGGTTTCCGGGATAAAAAGTAGCCTATGTGCTATTCCAAGTTTTAAAGTATCTACATACTAAATTTCATCAAAATCGGTTCGGTAGTTTTTGCGTGAAAGAGTAACAAACATACATCCATACATTCTTACAAACTTTTGCGTTTATTATATTAGTAGGAAGTAGGATATGGTCTTTAGCGAATAGGGAATATGCATGTATTGTCGAAAAATATGGAAATTACTTTTTCCGATAGATTACCTCTGAAAACATTTAATAGTGATAAAATTGTTATTATTGATTGCGTAGTTTATTTGTTCAATTTCAATGTTTCTTTTTCTTATATTTGGAGAAACGGAACGTAATCGCAAAACGCTTGAGTACGTGCAACAACTATCTGACGTCACGCGCCTCGCTGCTTATTGGTCAATTTTTGACATAGAGCCCGCCCTATTGGTAAATTATTAACATACACACATGTAGCATAGATGGACCAATGAGGAGATCCTAGTTCCCCACGTGTTGACGTCACGCGCAATGGCGCGTTTATGTTGATTTAAATTGATGAAAATTTTCATCAAGTTCTTTTATTGACAAAAGACGCCGTAATTTTTTTTTTACAATAATAGTTTTAATAATAAATCGATTCAAGCATTAATGTAATTTAAATTAAAATACAAGCATATTCCCTTTTGTATATAGCATTACATCATACCTAGCAAAAGGCAGCCTCAAATCATGCGGTAAGTGACACACGGATCCAGATGCTGTCATCACTTTGACAGCGTTGGGATACTGGTCCCAAGCTTTTGCACGAGGAATGAGGAGCGGCGGAGCGAATTCTGTAGCGCCGTGGCTACGGAAGATCTGAAACAATAAATTACTATAAATTAAAAATTTAAAGAACCCCGACACAATAAAACATGTCTAAGAACCACCGCTATCACCTGCATTCCAATAAAAACCAGATTATTGTAGAAAAAAAAATATTTTTCAATACAAGCTGGTTCAATACAAGGTTCATCCGTTTAAGAGCTACGGTGCCACAGACAAACACACAGATAGACAGACACGCATAGTGGTGAAACTTTTAACACCGAGGGGTGTTTCACCGAGGGTCTTTTTGCGTCGGGGGCTAGAAAATAATTATTTACTAGCTGCGCCTCGGGGCTCCGCTCGCGATTTTTCGAGATAAAAAGTAGCCTATTCCAGGTACTTACATACCAAATTTCACCAAAATCCGTTCGGCAGTTTTTCCGTGATTGAGAAACAAACATCCATCTATCCATCCATACATACATCCATCCATCCATCTATAAATAGGTTTGAACAGGTAGGTTTTAGTCATAATTATTAGAGTTAGAAGTTTGAGCCGTGATGTGAAAACGTCGTGAGAAAACTTGCGTGTCCAAAGAATGTTTCAATGACATTATAGCATCCACCAAGCCTCACTACTATCGCATATAAGACAAAAGTCCAGCGCGCCTTTCGTACAATTCAAGAACCTAATTTGTAGTGCATAAGGTTCAAACTTCTGTAGAAGTAACTTGACAACTTCTGGCGCCTTTTGTCATTTGCACTTCTACCGCTTGATGCGTGGCTCAAGAAACATTGTAGCGTGTCATTATATTTGTTACGGCTAAAAGCCGAAGTGCGGCTACACCTAGTTTTAGCCGGCTACAACTAGGTGCAGCCGGCCACATGCGGTTAAACTTAGATCTATCCAATATGCGAGATTGTAAACTGTCGAAAGATTGTGAACCGTCGCTTTATTTTTCGGTAGATTATAATCTATCGAAGTGATAGATGATAATCTACATTATATTATATCTAATATACATGTTCGCGGCGTTGGGGTGGGCCACCCCCGCCTCACCCTAACCTACCAGGGCTGCCCCTTATACGTTTGATTGGTGTGCGGCTGCACCTAGTTCTAGCCGCTATGATGAAGGCTAAACCTAGTTCTAATCGAAGATAAGTTGGATAGATCTAAGTTTAACCGCATGTGGCCGGCTGCACCTAGTTGTAGCTGGCTAAAACTAGGTGTAGCCGCACTTCGGCTTTTAGCCGTAACATATTGATTAAGAGTCTCTCTTTTGTAGGTCGTATAGATGAAATCATTATAGAACTATATTTATCTTTGTATCTCTAACTTCATCGCGTTATTTTTACACGAAAAGAAACCTAAATCTATAGAAAATAATATAAAATATTGCTTACCTTTATAACAGCGTCTTTGATATTCGCCAGGATATCAATGGGCTTCACTCTCATATCATTATGGTATGTGTAATCTTCGGCCGCCGACTGCTTCTGATCGAGACACGCGGCTATAAGCCTCTGGTAGCCTCTCGCTCCTCTGTCGCTTAGCGCGTGGGACAGGAGGCCGGACAGCGCGCCCTCAGGTACAGGGCGAGGCACGTGCTCGCTTGCTAGTAGCTCGGCACACGTGGGACGGAGGCTTGGCTCGTGGTCTAGAAGCCATCTGAAGAAAATGTGAGAGATGATGATGATGATGTGACGAAAATAAATTGTTTCATTCTTTTTTTCTTAGATGAACAGAAGTGACAGATTTTGTATGAACATTTAAAAATAACAATGTTAGTATGACCAAGAAAGTGATTACAAAAAATAAAGTAAAAACCACGTTTTAATACGCCTTTTGAGGTTAAGTCAGCTAGTTAGTTAAACTAGTTTGACACACCAAACTAGTTTTTAACCGACTTCAATAAGGAGAAGTTTCTCTGTTCAATTGTATTTTTTTTATTATTCTTTTATTTTTTATAATTTTTTTATGTTTGTTACCTCAGAACTCCGTCATTTATGAACCGATTTGAATTTTTTTTTTGCGTTAGGTTCAGTATAGCTACGAAGTGGTCCCATATAAATTTCATCGATATTTGACCTTGGACTTCGAAGATACATTGAAGTCGGTTTTTGTTTTTTTTCTAAAAAATATTTGTAATGTTTAATCCCTGACTGTCAAGTCACCTATAGTTCCTCTAAATACCCTAGTTTATCACGTAAGTTCATATATCTTTTATCATGCAAACAAAAATAATGGTGTTTAGTTAATAATATGGAGCGAGTGGATGGATATAGAGCGAGTGTGGCTCAGTGGGAGCTCGTGCGACTTTCGATCCGACGCACCCGAGTTCGAATCCCGCTGACCCCGCACCACTGACTTTCTTAAGCTATGTGCGGATTTAACACTCGCTCTAAAACGCTGAAGGAAAACATCGTGAGGAAACCGGCATGTCCAAGAATTTTTCACAAAAAGTCAAGGACATGTGACATTCACCAACCCGCACTGGGCCAGCGTGGTGGATTATGGCCCATTCTCTCTCTATGAGAGAAGGCCCGAGTCCCAGCAGTGGGAACGTGATGAGCTGATGATGATGATGATGAATAATATGGATGTTTATCACTATGTTTTCCGAAGAAAACATAAATTATACTGGTGGTAGGTTTCTCGTATTCGAGAGGCCGTCTGGGTGGGTACCACCGCTTTGCCAGTTATTCAGCCGCCAAGCGGTAGTGCGCAAGCATTACTGTGTTCCGGCTTTGGCCTTGGGCATTGTAGCCAGCGAAATTACTGGGCATTATGAGACTCAACAGCTAATTGTCTCAGAGTGACGAGCGCAGTACAGCGCCGCGCAGGATTTTGCAAAACAAAGTTATGGGTGGTGCTGTTATTATTATGGGTTGGCGTATTGCTTACCATCAGGCAAACCAGCTCGTCTCGTCATTAAGTTACATAAAAAAAAACTAAGTAACTCAGCACTCCACCTACCTTATAACATGAATTTGTTTCGCATTATCTTCAGTAAGGAATATTTTCGGCAACGTCACAGCAGGAGATCTCAGCTGAGTGAGCACTGCCATTCTCTCCATAGCTGTCTCTAGAGGATGGAACATTTCGAAGAGTATGATGCCTAGGGAGTAGATATCTACTTTCTGGTTGTATATGACTTTGGTCGCTGATTGGAGCAACTCTGGAGCCACATAGAGGGCTGTACCGATCTGGAATCAAATGGATGAATGAGAGCGTGTGGCTCAGTGCATCTTTCGATCTGACACACCCGAGTTTTAATTCCACTGGCCAGTGACTTAAGTTATGTGCGGATTTAACACACGCTCTGAAAACGTGAAGGAAAACATCGTGAGGAACCGGCATGTCCAAGAATTAATCACAAAAATTCAAAGACATGTGACATCCACCAACACACACTGGGCCAGCGTGATGGATTATGCGTAATGCATATTTCTCAGCGTCAAAAAAAATCAAAGTTGAGCTCTTATTTCCTACACCACCGAGGTTGCAAATTTGATTCCCGCTACGGGAAAAAATATATACCCATAGAAAGAATAGCGAAAGTATTTGTATCACCTCTGGTCGTTGTGTGACCATGGTCCTAATAGTTTATTGTTCTATAATAACTGTGTATGTATTTTATGTAATTGGTGTGTGTATTTTATGTAATTGGTTTATGGAAGTGTATTGAGATATTGAAAACCACCGTCCATTATTTTTTCGTAATTCCTCTCCCTGCATGGTTGTCTGGAAGAGATCGCTTTAAGGGATAAAACCTCCAATTGTTACACTTTTGTTACGTTGTTTTTATTATTAATAATTTTATGTGTGTGTTTCAATAGAGTTATTTCATTTCATTTCATTTCAATAACTATGAAATAAAAAAGTTGCGCCGATGGCGTAACGATGCTCACCTGACCAGTTAGGGAACCTCCGATCTCTTCTTGTTTCGCTTTGTCAACTGCAACAAAAAAATTGGTTACATCGCAATCCGAAATCATGTGTTAAATTGAGATAAAAATTATCCTATGTCCCTTTTCGGGCTACAGGTTATCTCTGTGCCAAATTTCATCAAGATCTGTTCAGCCGTTTATCCGTAAAAAGATATGAAACATTTTCTTTTTTACACTTAATAGATCTATGTTTGGCCACTATCTCGCCTGATGTGAAGCGATGATGTGGCCTAAGATGGAGCACATTGAGAGAGACGGCAGTTGAGCGGCTGCTCAGACCCGGCTCCCCGATGGTTCACCGAACATCAAGTTACTTTAGTATAATAATACCTGCATCCCGAGGTTTCCGCGGATAAAAAAATTATGATATGTCCTTTTCCAGGACCTAAAGTACCCACCGAACAAAGCCATGCCGTCAAGCGATCTAGTCGTGTTTCGGGATGATGTTCGGTGAACCATCGGGGAGACGGGTCTGAGCAGCCGCTCAACTGTCGTCTCTCTCTAGATCTATGTGCTCCATCATAGGCCACATCATCGCTTCATATCAGGCGAGATAGTGGCCAAACATAGATCTATTAAGGGTAAAAAAAAAAAAAAAAAAAACGTGTCTTTGCTTGATTGAGTGAGTGACAAACATCCATCCATGCATCCTCATAAACTTGCGCATTTATAAATATTTGAAGTTTGATTAGTGTGGCTAATATCAGTAAACTAAAATTCAAAAAACCCCCGACACAAAAAACGACCTGCTGAACCGATTTTGATATAACAGAACCACCATAAAAAACCGCACCCAAATCGATTCACCCGTTTAAGAGTTAAGGTGCCACATACAGACACACATAGTCGTCAAACTTATAACATCTCTCATTTTTGCGTCGGGGGTTTAATAAAAACTTACCATCAACCGGCAAGCCAGTAAACGCCTTCGTCGCTAGTCCAAAATCCCCGATCTTCACGTGGTCGTTTGAATCCAAAAATATGTTGACCGGCTTCAAGTCTCTATGGATCATGCCTCTTTGGTGAACGTGAGCTAAACCTTCGACTATCTCGCGGAAAAGACGCCAGCACCGGAAGTGCTCTTGAAAAAGACCGTTGTCTATGGCTTGCCTGGAAAATACAATACAATACAATAATACTTTATTGATCACCAAAACAGGAAACAGAAGTTTATAGTTACAAATAATAGTGGTAGAACAATGGGCGGCCTAGATAGAAGATAGTAACTTATAATTTTCGCCGGGGGTTAAAATAATAAAGACATAAAACTATTGACGATTTTACGTAGAATTTATAAAAAACTAGCTATGCCCGCGGTTTCACCCGCGGTTTCCCGGGATAAAAGTAGTCTATGTGCTATTCCAAGTCCTAAAGTATCTACATACCAAATGTCATCAAAATCGGTTCGGTAGTTTTAGCATGAATGAGTAACAAACATACATCTATACACTCTTACAAACTTTCGCGTTTATAATATTAAGTAGGATCTAGTGCGATTTGCATTTACCTCAGCGTATGTTTCTCGCAGAACTCCATCTGTATATAAAGAACTTGGTTGAGCTTATCCGAGCGCGGTCTTCTCGGAGCGTCTACTACGTCTTCTGAAGGTATCGTCTGCGATTGGTTGTCAGAATCCTGTTCGAACTCTATGCCCTCGCTGGATTCTTCGTCTTCTGGGCTGAAAGAATAAAAGAATCATCATCATCATCATCATCATCAGCCCATCGCGTTCCCACTGCTGGGACACGGGCCTTCTCTCATAGAGAGAGTATGGGCCATAATCCACCACGCTGGCCCAGTGCGGGTTGGTGGATGTCACATGTCCTTAAATTTTTGTGATAAATTCTTGGACATGCCGGTTTCCTCACGATGTTTTCCTTCACCGTTTTCAGAACGAGTGTTAAATCCGCACATAACTTAAGAAAGTCAGTGGTGCGAGGCCAGCGGGATTCGAACTCGGGTACGTCGGATCGAAAGTCGCACGTTCTCCCCCTGAGCCACACTCGCTCTTAATAAAAGAATATTGTGTCTCAATACTCAATAGTTTATTGCAATCATGTATGTATGACCATTTGAAGTGGTCTTATGAAAGGCAAGTTAACATATATGACCCTGGCAGGGTATGGTAATAGGAGTAATAGAAGCGAGCGGACCAATCCATTAATTTATAGTCTTAAAAAGAATTAATTATTAATATATTGATTCAAAATATCTATTTACTTGTCATTAAAAAAACTGTCTAAATTGTAGTATTTTTTTGTTAATTAGGTCTTAAAGAGCTATTGTCTGAGGACATGCGTGTTTGGCTTTATTAGTAGAGTGCATGTGCGACTTTCGATACGACGCACCCAAGTTCAAATCCCGCTGGCCCCCACCACTAACTTATGTGCGGATTAAGCACTCGCTCTAAACATGGTGAAGAAAAACATCGCGAGAAGACCGGTCTGTCCAAGAATTAATCACAAAATTCGTTCATGTGACATCCACTAACGCACTGGGCCAGCGTAGCGGATTAAGGCCCACCCTCTCTCTATGAGTAAAACTCCGTGTTCCAGCAGTGGCAACATAATAGGCTTGATCTTAAGCCACATCATCGCTTCACATCAGGCGAGATAGTAAAAAAAGGCTGATGATGAAGTAACATAAAATACCGGATTTACCGGAATACCGTATTATAATAAATAAGCACATGTTTCAAATAAACACCATTACCTGATGATATTAAACCATACGTCGTGTTCATCATCATCATCTTCGCTGTCTTCACTGTCAGTGTCAGAATTCTTCTGCGCCGGTCCTTCTGACATCGACCATTCCACTTTGACCTCTTGGCCTAACTTAGCTACGATACCTGCAAAATAGTAATATAATATTTAAAAAAAAAAACGAAATCCGACTTCCATGTATCTTCGAATTCCGAGGTCCAAATATCGATGAAATTTATATGGGACCATTTCGAAGCTATACTGAACCCAACGCAAAAACCATTTTTTAAATCGGTTCATAAATGACGGAGTTCTGAGGGTTACCTTCGAAGGTTCTCTGTTCGATAGCTTTTTTATGTTTGTTAATATGATAGAAAGAGAGGCGCTCTGTAGGTTAATATGACTGGTAGGTATGCAGCGTCACGCGAGCTGAATTGAATTTTATTGCGTCATAGCAAGAGTCGCTATTTGTTTAAATTCCTTTGCGGAGTGATGCTTCTGTCCCTTAGTATTCTGCGCTAATTTTAAGAATGTGTCCATTAACACTTTCCTTATTAATAATAATAATGATAATAATAATTGCAGCACACCTCTCGACACCCTTTAGCCACCCACACTAACGTTGCCCCTCTCGTCGCCAATGAACGGTGGCCCTTATAGGGGGGCCGTTTAGTGGGTGGCGAGTCACCACCTGCCAAAATATTTTTTTATGAGGCGGAACTGGCAGGTGCCGAGGTCTTATATCAAAGACTGGATCCATTAAAAATTCACCTCAATAGTCCAATCATAAGTAATTTTCATATCTTCAATAATAGTTCTCACACTTATCGGGGGCTGTCTTTGATTGTATCTTCTAATGATGCACTTAGAGACAGTCCCCGATAAGTGTTGCCCATTACATATCTAAATTAAATGCTCTAAAAGGCCTCTACGTGTTGGACTCATGTCCCCGCGCAAGCCTTCCAAAGGACCGGGTGTATAACCCGTGACAAAGAGCGACATAATAATAATAATAATAATTGTTTATTGTCAAAAAGGTTACAACAATTTGTGGTACACAAGTAATACAAAGTAGGGTTAGCTTAGTGTTTCAGATTACGACTAAACGTCGAGTCCCAAACTAGGCGAAAGCCTGTGTCTTGGGATTCAGAGATACGATTTAATATTTATTATCGCTATTAAGGCGAAGACACTTTGTTCTTGTGTTCTGTATGGGTAGCACTCGTACTACATTACACTAATTCACTGTCACTATAGGCCGACCGTTTAACTCGCGTATCGCCTGCGCGGTAAGAAGGGAGCGAGGGGAGATGTTAGCGGGTGGGTGGAAGGGGTGCGCGGAGCAGAGACGTAAGCTCTCTGCTCCGCGCACCCCTCTTACCGCGCAGGCGATACGCGAGTTAAACGGTCGGCCTATAGACACTACACTAACTCAAACGGTATTGTTATTTAAGGTCTTCTTACTAA
Organism: Petrophora chlorosata; assembly: GCA_951640565.1. Lineage (NCBI taxonomy): Eukaryota > Metazoa > Arthropoda > Insecta > Lepidoptera > Geometridae > Petrophora > Petrophora chlorosata. The sequence goes on along the minus strand of OX621207.1, from coordinate 13,796,322 downwards.
TCTTCCACTTACATAATAAAAAAAACAATTTAATCCAAACTAATAATGCAAATTTAACTTACCTTCCAAACTATCTCGCTTCGTAGGACTTTTAGTGACGGAGATAGAACTATCGTCTTCGTTGTCTTGCTCTGACGTCGACTCGATCCAAGCGTTGAAGTATCTGACTACATTCTCGTGGTTGAGTCTTGATAATAGCTTAACTTCGCGGGTGATTTTTTTGTTGAGTTGTACGCTCTCTGGGTTGAGTTTTATACGCTTTATCGCGTAGAAACCTCCGTCGAGTTTGTTCTTCACCTGTAATGTTCTGTTAAGGTTATTAAATATATGGTTTTTATCGTTATACAGGGACCCAATTCACAATGACAAGTTGGCGATTCCTTGCTTTGTAATCACGTCGATTCCTTGCTTCGTAATCACGTCGATTCCTTGCTTTTTGTAATCACGTCGATTTCTTCATTAATAAACGACAGCTCTATGACGTATTCATATATATGATTCTCTATGACGCGTCATAAAGAATACAAATTTCGCAGATGTCCTGGGCCCTGGGGCCCTAATTCACTGTGACAACTTGGCGATTCCTTGCTTCGAGGTAACGTCGATTCCTTCATTAATAAACGACGTCTGCGAAATTTGTATTGTTTATGACGCGTCATATACCTAGGTATATAAATATATGAATGCGTCATAGAGATGTCGTTTTGTAATAAAGAAATCGACGTGACCTCGAAGCAAGCAATCGCCAAGCTGTCACAGTGAATTAGGGCCCTAGTGTGGCAAATTTTAGGACTTTCAAGGTACCTTTCCTTGCAGTGAGCAAGTTTTGTTCTGATGTAAAATCGGGTATGTTTTTGATAAAATAAAAGCTGCATATTTGGATTTAGAAATAAAAGTACAGTCAGGCAGAATGATATCATTTCTCAAAAATACAAGGTCTTATTGTCGCTATTTACCACCAGGAATGTTTCCTCCAAAGTAGCCCATCAAATCTAAAAGTTTTTTGATAAAATTTAAAAATGCTCTTTCTCTGTCGTTGATAAAAATAGGATCGGCTAAATAGAATAGAATATAATAAAAAATATAAGAATATAATATATTGGATTAAAATTAGAATATAATAAAATAAAATAGAATCGAATCCGCCCCCCGATTTAGAACCTCACGATAATGAATACCGAATCGATGAGACTTAACATCGATCTCGTGTCGTAGGTTCCTTTTCAACCTATTCCGCCCCGAGCATTCGACACGGTTTCGGCTACAATATTTGTATCGATTACATGTAGCATTGACGGAATTGTTTACTGTGCAAACGATATTAAACTGAATCGATCGACAACGAGTTATCGTAAGGTTTTGAATTCGCTAGCTGATCGAAACATAAGAATAGAATATTGAATATCACAAACAATTAATTTTTAGAAAACAAAAACCGACTTCAAAACTAAAGTTATATTTTTGGTTTTTGATATTTTTTTCAAAAAGTGCTAAATCAATTTCTATAAAATTTATATGGGACCACCTCTGAAGTATAACCTACGAACCAAAAAAAGAAACATCAAAATCAATTCATAATTGCCGGAGTAATCGCTTAACAAAAATACAAAAAAACATATCGTCGAATGGGTTCGAATTGAAAATTACAAATTAACAATATTACTTCCCGTTTCTGAGCTAATTATGTTCATACCTTCAAAACATCACCGAATGCGCCTTTTCCTAACCACTGCAGCACTTCAAACTCAGCGTGCAGTCGCGAATGTCCGTTCGTAACTGGACCGTTCTGTGGAATCTTCTTGGCGTCTTCATCCTGTACGAACATATAATTATTAAATTATTTATCTAGACATAGATGATCACAGTTATCGAAGACGAAGAACACAGGAGATATATGGAAGACCTTTCCCAGGTGAGTCCGTGAGTCAAACTGCTTTTTTGTCTTACCACAGAATACTGAGGGACAGAAGCATCACTCTGCAAAGAAATTTAAACAAATAGCGACTCTTGCTATGACGCAATAAAATTCTATTCAGCTCGCGTAGCGCTGCATACCTACCAGTCATATTAACCTACAGAGCGCCTCTCTTTCTATCGCATAGCTCTTATCTCTTCTGACGCGGCACGTGTAACGACGCGCGACCCGCCGTCGGTGTCCGGCTATGTACTTGTAACTTCGTACCTACAGTGTGGAGTGCGCTAGCCCTGGTCTTACTTATACTCAGTCTGATATGACACTCAATCCTATAAAGCTCAGTATCTTGAGTGTGGGTGTGTGAGGGTGCGTGAAGGTGTGTGAGGGTATGTGAAGGTGTGAGGGTATGTGAGGGTGTGTTGTGTGTACTAGAAAATAATCTGATATTAATAATTCTGGCATGCTAGCATCTTTATATAAATCACGCCAGATTTTATGGCCACTGACCGTCGCACCATGTAACCTGCGCAGTAGCAAAAGTAGATACAGAAGCGTAAATTGCGCAGATAGCGCTGGTCAACAGTCATAAAGCTCGGCGCGTGATATAGGTTACGTTAAACTCTTTCAACTAGATAAATCTAATCAAAGACAATAGAAGATAGAAGACAGCCTCTGTGGTGTAGTGATTGGACATGTCAGCTCAAATCTCATACACCACCGAGGTTGCGTGTTCTATTCCCGCGACGGGACATGATTGTGCACAGAAAAAAAAACGCAAGCATTTGTTTCGTGACAGGGTGTTGTGGGACCATAGTCCTCAGTTTTTGGTTCCCTAGATACAGGGAATCCTAGTTAAGGGACATAGATATGTATATCATATTTGGACTTATAAAAAAAACTCCCTTTAGCGGTGATACAACCCAGACCGCCGCTATACTAGGTATAACTGGCGCCAAACCTGATGGCGGTTGACTGGCGCATCACGTGATCTGCGCAGATACAATTATGTATGCGATTTTGTTACTGCGCAGGTCACGTGGTGCGTCTGTCAGCCGCCATTAAGTTTGATGCGATGTATAGTTGAAGTTGAAGTAGTAGAAGTTCTCAACAATACTAAACCATGTTATCATCGGGTTCAACCAATCTCGTTATCTCATTAAAATATACTTACTTCGTCTTCTTCGTCGTCTTTCTGTTTACTGCTAACCACTTTACTAGGCACGTTGATTAGGAACACGTGGTTGACTAACTGTGCCGCCGTCCACTGTGAATGTTCGTCTTCTGTTAAGCACCTGGAAATATTTTTTTAAACATCATTCCTGTTGTGTAGTGGGCGTGGATGGCCAAATCCGAAACAATAATTAAACTGGATTATTTAGGTGTTAATCTGGATTATTTAGGTGTTAATGTTGTTTACTGCATTGTAGGGATCCCTTGACATTACTCATCTTTTGTTTGTTTGGCATTATACAGAATGTGTTTACTTTGCTATTAATTTACATTAATAATGTTATTTTGTTATCTTAATCCCAACATTTCGTTACATGTATATCTATCTGTGGTCAACGATGTTGGTTTCACTTATATTAAGATTTTATTTTTAAGTCTGTTAATTAAGGTACTAGTGAAACTGTTTGCTGATTCTTAAATAAATTAAAAAAAATAAAAAAAAATAAGGAATGTCTAGGATTTCGAGGCCGATTTTGATAAAAGCTAAAATTGCATAATTTATTTTAATAATATACATTTACTGGGCATTATGAGACTCAACAGCTAATTGTCTCAGGGTGACGAGCGCAGTGCAGCGCCGCAGGATTTGCTAAACAAAGTTCTGGGTGGTGCTGTTATTGTTATAGGTTGGCGTATTGCTTACCATCAGGCAAACGACCAGCTCGTCTCGTCATTCAGTTACAGAAAAAAAATGTACTAGAAATATACTAAATTCGCAGCGGTCACAGCTTGGATGGGTGACCGTTTGTGTGGTATTTACATCTGAGCGCTACCGTGCTTCGGAGGGCACGTTTAGCTGTCGGTCCCGGTTGTTATCTAAGACAACAATCGTTAGGCCATGTCGGAGGCCTCCGGGCGGTCTAAAAACTCCGACACTAGCGTTGGCCACACACCCACACGAGAGAAGAAGAATAAAATCATATTTATTTTCCTTGTATAGTAGAATTCTAAGTTAGATCAGGCCTAGCGCACTCCGCACTGTAGGTGCGAAGCTACAAGTACATAGCCGGACACCGACGGCGGGTCGCGCGTCGTTACACGTGCGTCGTCAGAAGAGATAAGAGCTATGCGATAGAAAGAGAGGCGCTCTGTAGGTTAATATGACTGGTAGGTATGCAGCGCTACGCGAGATGAATTGAATTGTATTGCGTCATAGCAAGAGTCGCTATTTGTTTAAATTTCTTTGCGGAGTGATGCTTCTGTCCCTTAGTATTCTGTGGTTAGATTATAGGGTAAGATATATCAAAGGATAATTTTTAACCGTTCACCAAAAATACTAATTGTGCACCAAATTAACCGTACACCAAAAATATTGGTTGTGTAATACTGTGTGTGACTGTGCAAAATTGGTCTAGTCATAGCACTCAAACGTATAAGGAGCAGCCCTCGGCAGTTGGGCCCCCCTAACGGTGTAAGGGGCAGCTCTCGGTAGGTTAGGGTGCGGCGGGGGTGGCCCAAGGGCATAACATATATTTATATAGCCCCAAACATGTAATATTCATAAAATAGGTTTTTTTTTTACGCTTAATAGATCCATGTTTGGCCAATATCTCGCCTGATGTGACGCGATGATGTGGCCTAAGATGAAGCACATAGATAGAGAGGCGGCAGTTGAGCGGCTGCGCAGACCCGTCTCCCCGATGGTTCACCGAACATCATCCCGAAACACGAATAGGTCGTTTGACGGCATGGCTTTGTTCGGTGGGTGGTATTACAACCACGGCCAGAGCCTACCACTCCAAAGCGCGTAAGCGGGTTTCATCACGATGTTTTCCTTCACCGGTGCTCATTATGAAATATTTTATTTATATAGTCTCTCTTTCCCTTCCTTTCTGTATATCTATCCCTATCAGTGCTGTGTATACTCACCTAGCAAAGAAGTCTTTAGCCGAGCTGGGCAGCTCCGGCGGTATTTCCAGATAGGTTTGTCCCTGGGCGACGATAGACAGCAGCAGCTGGCCTGTACTAAATATATCTTGCGCCGCCGTCTGTCTGCGGAATGGGGCAAGAAGGATACCACGAAAATCGGAAATACTAGGTAGGTCTCTAATTCAAAGTCAAAGTCAAAAATATTTTTTAAATAGGCACAGAAATGCACTTCTAAACGTCTTAAACAAATAGTACAAAACAATTACAAATACGTTAAAAATTATCCTGACTGAAAAAATGGTAAGCATCGCCCATTTCTTTCCCATACTGAAGTCCGGACCCAGAAAAGTTATGCGAAAACTGACTCTACCCGTGCTTCGAATACACGCGCGAGAAAACATCACCAAGAAACTCTGTGTTGGTACCACCGCTTTTAGTTATTCTGCCGCCAAGCAGTAGTGCGCAAGCATTACAGTGTTGAATGGCATTGTAATCAGCGGAATTGCTGGGCATTGTGACACTTACGAGCTCTTGTCTGAGGATGACGAGCGCAGTGCAGTGCCGTTAGTTTCTTTTTAATGGAAATCGAGTGACGAGACGAGCGAGTCGTTCGCCTGATGCTAAGCGCCACGCCTTTCTATAAAATGACTTTGCTACCCTGAATTTTCTGAAAATCATTTTATGCAGTTTTGCAGAAACAGCAAGAATTTTTCAAAACGTTCAAAACTACTGGGTTGCGCTGCATTTGTTCTGGGCTTACCATCAGGTGAACAAACTGCTCGATTCATCACTCAATTGCTTAAAATATCTGTTGTCTTACCTTTCACAGTAGCTGTCACCGTCGACCATCTCACACAATCTCGTATCCAAAGACGCCCCCACCAACTTCACTCCCCCCCAATCGTCCAAATAAACGTTTTCACTCCTCACATCCCTATGCACTATACCCGCACTGTGCAGCTCTTTTAACGCACTCAAAACGCCTAAACCTACATGCCGTAGCAACCTTAGCGATTCGTATGGATCTCCAATGAGACTCAACCTGTTTCTTATATACTTCAGAGAACTGCCGAGAACGAAATTCCGGAAAATATAGACGCACTGTTTGGTCGCTCTCTTGTTCATTTCCGTGCACATTTCCAATGCTATATACGGAACCAGAGACGAATTTTTGAGTCTGCACATTGATTTCAAGTCTTGGTTCAGGTTGGTTATTTGCTTGTTGCGAGATTGGAAGTCACTGGCGGGAGGTACAATCCACTTTTTGGTGATCAGACGCTCGCCGGTGTCTTCGTCGATTGCTAGGTATGTCGTGGAGCCGTTGATAGAGTGGCCTGTTGAACAGAAATTTTAATTAAATATATTATTTTAAATCATTTTTCTTTTTATGTAACTGAATGACGAGACGAGCTGGTCGTTTGCCTGATGGTAAGCAATACGCCAGCCCATAACAATAGCAGCATCACCAAGAACTTTGTTTTGCAAAATCCTGCGCGGCACTACACAGCGCTCGTCACCCTGAGACAATTAGCTATTGAGTCTCATAATGCCCAGTAATTTCGCTGGCTACAATGCCCTTCAAACCGGAACACAGTAATGCTTGCGCACTGCTGCTTGGCGGTTGAATAACTGGCAAAGCAGTGGTACCCACCCAGACGGCCTCTCGCATACGAGAAACCTACCACCGGTAAAATCATCATCATCGGCGTCGACGCCTAGGAAGGCCCAGAAAGCGTTGGCGGGACGATTTGGACGCTTTCCGTAGTGACTGGCCTGAGATCGCAATGGAGAGGGATCCATGGAGGGAGATGGGGGAGACCTTTGCCCAGCAGTGGGATCAAATAGGTTAAAAAAAAAAACATCATCAGCTCAACACGTTCCCACTGCTGGGACACGGCCTTCTCTCATAGAGAGAGTATGGGCCATAATCAAAACGCTGGCCCCGTGCGGGTTGGTGCATGTCACATGTCCTTGAATTTTTGTTATTAATTCTTGGACCAGCCGGTTTCCTCACGATGTTTTCTTTCACCGTTTTTAGAACGAGTTTTAATTCGCACATTAGTTAAGAAAGTCAGTGGTGAGGCCAGCGGGATTCGAACTCGGGTGTTTCGGATCGAAAGTCGCACATATTCCCACTGAACTTATCTCGCTCTCTCGCTTTTTTAAATATGTGACTACCATTATTTATGTATTTGTATTTAAATATAGAATATTAAAAACACATCATTTATTTTTATTTACACCGCCTACTTCTCTCACTCCGTTAGTAAACTCCATCCAAAGGTTAACTGAAAGATATCACTTTTAGCGATAAGCCCGCCTATTGTACTTTAGTTTGTAAGTTGTTTTCATGCACTACTGATACTTTTTGTTTATTGTACAACAAATCAATTTGTATTGTACTGTAATATATGTTCCAAAACTTCTCTAATGCTTACGAAAGAGTTCTATTTCGATATCGAATAGAGGCTGAATCATCAATACGAAACAAAGAAGTAAAAATTATCACCTAGTGGTGGTCCTACTGGTGGTAGGTTTCTCGTATGCGAGAGGCCGTCTGGATGGGTACCACCGCTTCGCCAGTTATTCAACCGCCAAGCAGTAGTGTGCAAGCATTACTGTGTTCCGGTTTGAAGGGCATTGTAGCCAGCGAAATTATTGGGCATGCTCCGTCTCAGGGTGACGAGCGCAGTGCAGTGCCGCGAAGGAGATTGTGTGACAATGTTCGGTGGTGCAACTGTTTGGCAGGCGTGTGGCTTACCATCAGGTGAACGAACAGCTCGTCTCGAATTTTTCTTTAACCGACTACAAAATAGGAGAAGGTTCTCTGTTCGCTTGTATTTTTTTCTTTTTATATTTGTTACCTCAGAACTCCGAAGAACCGATTTAGAAAATTCTTTTGCGTTGGGTTCAGTATAGCTACGAAGTGGTCCCATATAAATTTCATCGATATTTGACCTTGGACTTCAAAGATACATTGAAGTCGGTTTTTGTTATTTTCTAAAAATCATTTAATTAAGTGTAGACATCCACCAACCCGCACTGGGCCAGCGTGGTGGATTATGGCCTTTTCTCTCTCTATGAGAGAAGGCCCGTGTCCCAGCAGTGGGAACGTGAAGGGCTGATAATGATGATGAAGTGTAGGCTTGCGCTTGACCGTTATCTCACCTGAGGCCCGATCGCGTTAATTTTAAACAACTGCGAACGTCTATGGTTCAGTTGTAGTTTGATTACGACTGTGGTTAAGTTTCGATTCACCTGTCTGAATTTTGGTATTGCGATAAAGTTCAAACGCCAACCAAAGTGGAATCGAAGCTGGAACGTTAACGCTTTATAGTTGTTAGTGATGTTACTTTTAAGTGACAGCTATTTCTGCTACAAAATGCTAAATCGAGGATCGATTTACCATTTTATATTTGTGCATCTCTAGTTTTGACAGCTGACAGCGTGACATTCGCCGACAGATAGACAAATGTACTCTGTGGTAAGACTGGTAAGTAGCACAGAATACTGAGTAGTTTATTTGTTTGTTTTTTTTGTAGTTTCGAAACTTTAAATGTTTTGTGAAATAAAAAAACTATTGTGGAAATGTTTGGTTGGTGTTGAAGTACCTAATATTTTACGCAGTTACTGAGCTATTTTAAGCACATTATGCTCAGTTAGTACTTAATTTGCTAACAGTGAACACATTTAGAAGAATTCCCTTCTATTGTAGAATTTTGTTTCTGATCTTCAGTTGTGAAATCTTTTAGGAAATGGAAGAGCGCCGCAGATGCACAACAGAACGTCAGCTAAAGCTCATGATAGAGTTTTCTGAAGGACACCGAGACCTTGCTCTTATGGATGGGTGAGGTGTTGAGGCTCGTGCATTTGCAGCACAATTATGGCTTGAATGTGCTGAGACCCTTAATGCGAAACGACCTGCCAGAACAGGAAAGGAATAAGCTAAGGTATATACCTACTTCTATAAAAAGTAATTATTAATTTTACTGCTTACAAGTGATAAAAAAGATGTCATATATATATTTTTTAGAAAATAATTATTTCATCAATCTTTCAGCTGCCAGAAGTGCATTAGAAGAAACGTATCAAGGTCATCCACATTGAAGAAATGCGGGCAGAGGCTGCTATAAAAAAATACATAAAATGTCTAATCATTCAGATGCTTGCTGAAAGCATTGATAGGTTCAGCCAAAAGGTAATTTATTTTTATATGATATAATATAATAATCATCATATATAATAATCATATGCCTGGAATGAGTACTGTCAGGCTATCAGGAAAAGAAGCTGGCGGAACACACTTTTAACGCATATATGAAGTATAACTACTTACTCTATGCCTTTAACCCCTTTAGGTAGCGACAAATTTTTCAGCAAAAAACTCACAAAGTTTACCTCATCATTATAGTATTGTATTAGTGTACAAAAATCAGTATAACGCAGGGCAGCTGTTAATCGTTATAAAGCCGCCTGAAATATTGGTACTCACAGAACTCACTATCTATTGTTTCAGTATTGTCAACACAAGACCCAGACCATTAGATGATGTAAAGTCAGAAGAAGGACTAGCACAAGTTAATACCAAAAATAAATTACAAAAGGAAAAATAAATGATATGAAGGAGAATCAACATTCATTATTAAATGTGAAAAAAGCTAGTATATGCCTAGAAATATAATTTTTAAATTTGTATAGGTTATAGTTATTAACGTGTAAGATTTTTATTTAAGGCCCTGTAAAATAGTTAAAGGGTTATGTTCCTCATGTTATTTTATCTCTCTGAATAAAACCATGTTAACTGTCAATTAATTATTATAGCAAAATCTATGTTTATCACAATAATGATGATGTAGAAACGCTGCATTTCATTTATGATCTATATCCCTATCTACCCGCAAAAGGTTGTATGAGTGCCTGCTGACGAGCGCGTCCTAGCTCCAACTCGCTGAGGGCGCACTTTGGTCACACCACCGCTGCCGCTGGTGTCTTGGTTTGAGCCTCCTCTGCCTTCAATAGACTATGTGATGTGTGCCTTTTATGCTATAATATGCAGCACACAGCATGCATTTGTTATCATTGCAGCAGCCACTGGTGAATAATTCATCTTTCTATCCACCAACGAGCACCTACAATAGAATATATTTTATGCATTGATAATATCAATAAGTATTCATTAGGGCTATGAATGTCTTGTTAAACAAAATTAATTCCTGATTGACCCAGACAAACGATTACATTATTGATGGACCCAGTGGCATAGAATGCCAATGCAACGAAAACCTAAAATGTTTGTTATTTAATAACAACACAACAAGTACTTAGTAAAGGATTGTCAGGCAAATTCCAAGGAAGCGACAATGTTAGATATTAATGGCTTTACAGCGGAATCATCGTAGTTAATCACTCCACTTAAAAGCTCCGCACATACATACGTCTTGCACTTATATTTGCACTTGGCCCGAGCCATCGCAACGTCGAATACATGGACCTTCTCTAATAAATCCATGTACGCATTCATTTTAATTAGGTTTTAAAAGTTAAACCGAGTCAAACACCGCTCAACGATTAAAACAAAGTAGCATCTTCCTAACTTTTTCACAACCGTTCGTATGACAGCGGTAACGTTCCAGCTACGATCGAGTTGCGTTTCAACTTTCAGTCAAATCATTAACGCGATACAAAACATTTAAAAAGTTGTGCTGCGTTTCAAGTTCAGTTGCGTTTCAGTCGATATATTTTAGTGCGATTGCCCCCCTGTTCTTAAGTGCGATGCGTGTGATGTGTTACATAAAAAAGAAAAAACATTCCTTACCTAAACAATTCCCAATGTATACCTTCTTGTTATTTTTCTGCGTGACCCTAAGCACTTGCACTCCTTTGCTATCGCACGTGCAAGGCACTTCGCGGCTCCGCGTTGCTTTTTTTGCCGGTGACATTTTATCATCGGCATAACTGTGAAAAAACATGAAAAAGTTTTGTCGAAATTTCTCAAAAACTTACGATTTGATAGGTTACTTTGAGAAACACTCCTGATGGGAAATGGGGTCGATTAAGCCCATGTATATTTTTTTAGCTCGATTATAATTTTTTTCATTTAACTTAAAATGTAGTTTTTGTTGTCTCCAAAATTCACCCGATGATTCCTAAGAAGAAAATTTCCTCACTGCAAGGGAAAGGTTACCTACCACAACTACACACTACAAAATTATGCCACACCCTGTATACCTAAAAAAATAACTATTACAAAATACTTTGCCTGTTTTTACCGGTAAATTAATAAAATACCGGTATATAGATATCGAAACCAAAATAACGTTATAATTATCGGTAATAAAGTATCGGTACTGGCGACGTAGCAACCTTGATCACCCCCGTTGAGCCGTACGAGCGAGACAAGCTGTACGGTGGCGATTAGCGAAAAGCGTAATCTGGCTAATAAGCCAGAGAGAAAAAGATAATCAATTTAAAGTCAATTTAAAGCCCTTCTTCTTTCCGTAGGAAGTAGGTATCCTACATCACTTTGTGGTATCGATACTTTTGAAGTTACTTTTATGGTGTCGATACCAATTTTACCGGTATTTCGGTCCCTGGTATTATTAGATATTATTTATTGATTTAAAAATATAAATCATTATTATTTTACAAAAAGATTATAACAATACGACCTATAAGTAATTTCGGGCCCTGATAACAACATTCGTTACCCCACTTTAAAGATTGTAGTACTTACTAGACCAATTCAGGCACGTCTCCTTGTCCTTCAATACTGTTCTCCTGGCTTATACTAGATCTATGCACACGTTGTCTGCCCGCGACACGCAACATTTCTTGCCGACGCTGTATCTCATCTTTGATTTTCTGTCGCTGCAACAAAATACATATAAAATGAAAGTAAGTGCAAATTGCTAGTTTTCCTGGAACGCCGTGTAACACCGAGTAATAAAAGTAGGAAGTAGGATAGAATAGCGAATGTGGCGCTATCTACAATGTTTTGATGGCAACACCGTTTTACTCCACTACCAAACGCAAGTGTGACGTGACAAATAATAGAGAATATAGGGTATTTTTTTAATGCATGAATCGATTTGATTTTGATAGAGAATTAATACTTAAAAAAAAAATTGTACCTCATCATTTGTCAATAAAATAACTAAATGAAAATATGAATCAATTTAAATCAACATAAACGCGCTAACTGCATGTGACGTCAAAACGTGGGGGCCTAGGATCTCCTCATTGGTCCATCTATGCTACATGTGTGTGTATGTCAATAATTTACCAATAGGGCGGGCTCTAGATCAAAAATTGACCAATAAGCAGCGAGGCGCGTGACGTCAGATAGTGGTTACACGACTCAAGCGTTTTGCGATTACGTTCCTTTTCTCCAAAAATAAGAAAAATAAACATCCAAATAAACTACGCAATTAATAATATAATTTTGTGACTACTAAATGTTTACAGGAGTAATCTATCGTAAAAAGTAATTTCCAGATTTTTCGACAACACATGCATATTCCCTATTGCACTTGGCGGCTGTTGGATGCGGTTGGTGGATGTCACATGTCCTTGAATTTTTGTGATTATTTTTGGACATGCCGGTTTCCTCACGATGTTTTCCTTCACCGTTTTAGAGCGAGTGTTAAATCCGCACATAACTTAAGAAAGTCAGTGGTGCGGGGCCAGCGGGATTCGAACTCGGGTGTTTCGGATCGAAAGTCGCACATATTCCCACTGAACTTCTCTCGCTCTCTCGCTTTTTTTAAATATGTGACTAATATTATTTATGTATCTGTATTTATTGTGCGTCGGATCGAAAGTCGCACGTGCTCCCTGAGACACATCTATATCTACTTACCACGTTTTTATTAAGTCACTTTCTTGTTTGTCAGTCTGTCTGTTTTTCTGGGTGGAATCTTGCAACACAAACATCAAGCACTTCAAGATTAGCTATCCGGCTGAAACTTTCAGGGTAGCTATGAGCTACCGACAAAAGCATTTTAAATCCATTTATTACCATTTATGACCTATCCTCAAAAAGCGCATAAAAACGTGGTTTTTAGATAAATATTTTAGTCTGTCACTTTCTTAAGTCTTCCTGGCGCCATTCCAAGCAAGAGATCTGCAGGGCGATCATGTATTTTTTATTTCAATCGATTTCAATAAGAGCCGTATTACACAGTAAAATTGAATAGATTGGGCGTATAAATAACGATTCATAGCACAATCTCGCTTTGTAAATTTGTCGGGTAACTGGTTTCTCATTGAAATTGATTGAAATAAAAGATACATGATCGCACTGCTGGGGTACCGTGGCAGTTCAAGGCGTCGCCACAGAGTAGATAATATGTTGTACTACCGTAGAATAGATTAGATAAAGTAACCACTGAATTCAGAACTCGGCTTGCTGTGGGATCGGTCACCTAACATAAATCGATTGAAATAAACATCCTTCAAAGTCATTTCTTCAAGCAACCTAATCGTGTTTTATGATAATGTCACCTAACTCCTTTCGACACATCTTTGTGCTCCAATTTCGGCCATATCGAAGCTTAACATCAGGTGAAGTCACTTAACTTGGTCAAATATAGAACTATAAGCAATAAAAAATATTTACCTCTTCGTTTTCTTTGACTTGCATATCATGCAGCTTCAGTTTTTCCATATCATACTTTTCTTTTAACATCTCTTCATAGAATGACAGAGTTGGTCTGTTGTGATCGTGTAGGAATTGCTGAAACAATGTGGTTCATTTTCTTTTGATAATATTATTAAGATTTCCAAAGGTTTTTTTTTAGTGAAATTTTTATAGATATCCAATAAGCCATGTTGGAGCACATTTTGACAAACATCTGGAATGTAGCTAGCTAGACAGACCGATCATAAATTGTTTGTAAATACAAGCAGAAGTGTGCAAGCATTAGTCTGTTCCGCTTTGAAGGGCACTGTATCCAGCAATATTACTGGGCATTGGAGAATAAATTATCTGATGTCTCAGGATGATGAGGGTAATACAATGCTGAGCAGTACTTTTCATTGTAACAATATATCTGGGTGGCATCAAGCATAGTGCTTGCTATCAACCAAACAACATGTTCGTCTCATGGCTTAGTTACATAAATATAAATCAAATCATATATCTCAAAGAGTCTTTAGTGCTACCTGTAAAGAACACAACAACAAAGTGTCTTCGCCTTAATAGAGACAGTAAGAAAAGTGTTAATGGACACATTCTTAGTTATACTATACTTAGCAATTTAAGTCAATGTTAAATTACTCATTAGTCTTATTAGGCTAGATTGTAATGTTAATGGGATGTCTTTCCGAGACAGACAATTACAAAAAAAAAAATATCTCAAAGAGATGAAGTGTTTCAGACTCAAGGACATAACAGACCAGTTTACTTGAAAAAGTTGCCAGTTACCTGTGCATGAGTAGCCAACTGAAAAATCATGACTTCTCCGCACAACTGTGAGGCCAACGTTTCCAATTCTGCTAGCAGTCTCGTTGCATTCTCTGTAGATAGTCCATGCATCTTGTGAATGGCTAGTGATGGAGGCCTGAAAAGTGAATTAATTGTTTGTCACATCATTGGTGTTTTGTTTTAATTATTTCAAAATAAATTAGAAGAATTTTTTATGGAACTAAATGATGAGACGTGCAACTCGTTCGCCTGATGGAAGGTGCAATAATTATGAATACCAAAAAAAGCGATGCGTAGCACTGCATTGCGCTCATCACCCCGGGACATCAGATATTAAGTCCCATATGCCCAGTAATTTCGCTGGCTATAATGCCCTTCAAACCAGAACAGAGTAATGCTTGCACTACTGCTTGGAGGCAGAATAACTGGCAAAGCTGTGGTACCTACCCACGACCCACAAGTAAAATAATGCTATAAGATTCCTAGTAAAAAGACAAAACTTGGTGGAGATGTAAAATATAGTATGATAGACTATCTACAGCCTACTAAGTGTTTTATGTACATGTCATATATCATCCAAGAACTAAAGTATATTCTAAATCTATTCATCAGGGCCCCAATTCACTATGACAACTTGGCGAAATCACGTCGATTCCTTGCTTCCAAATCACGTTGATTCCTTCATTAATAAACAACATCTCTTATGTTCATTCATATATTCATATATATAATAAGCGTAATAGAGAATACAAATTTCGCAGATGTCTTTTATTAATGAAAGAATCGACGTTTCCTTGAAGCAAGGAATCGCCAAGTTGTAATAGTGAACTAGGGCCCTTTTGTGGAGCTGGGTAGTGAACACACATACACTTATGCATTTATAATATTAGAAAGATAAGCATGTTCCTTACTTTTTGCCTAAAATACACTATTTTTTAACTCATTGAATTCTGCACCATATGTGTTATTGTACCGAGTTACCACTTATGATGCCGATGGGTTAAGTGGTTAAGGAATCACTGTATAATGGAGTAGGTTTAGCAATAGTAAACGATTTACAGCATATAATATCTAGTGAAATCAAACTTACTTCTCAGGATAGTTGACACAGCATTTGAAATGCAACGTCACAGAACAATGGATGCCCTGTATATCGGAGTTGTGCAGAGGAATCAATGTGAGGTAGATATCTAGCGGCCGCCACACTTTCCACGCTGTATTCTTACGGTTGTCCACTACTTCATCTCCGTAGATAGCCTGAAACATAGGAGTAGCTAGTTTTTGTGCTAGTTTTTGTGTAATTATTAGTTCAAATATATAAGAATAATAGAAAATGCAAATAGAACTGGTAGCTTTGTGTACAACTAAAGAAAAACAGACTAATGTTTTTTACCATGCTCATTAACTACATATAAGCTGAGAGTGCAGCTAAAGTGTGGTAAGAAGCTTTTAAGCGTTTTATTTTCCTCCAACTTTTGCACCAGATAACGCCGGCTAGTAGTTAAATTTAATTAGTTAAAAATAAATCACTAACCTGTAGCGCGGCTAATTCATTGTCCTGCCGTTCTTCGTTAGTTTCCTCACTCATGATGTCAAAATTCACATCACAACAACAGAAAGGCACACTTTGAAAACTTGTGATATATCTGTCCCAGAAACCGAGTTAGAAAACAGCGAAATTAGCAATATTTTTGAGAATTTTCCGCCACCGTCTGCGACTTAGCGGACTTAGGCCGCGTTCAGAAATGGGTAAATGTTCACGAGTGAATACTTGTCAGTTAATCTCAGTGATATGCCAAGTTAAAAATTAACTAACGCCTTTCTGAACGGGCATCGAGTAATACAATAAGCCAGCCAATCAAAACCAATCATTTTCAAGACCGAGATTTCCCGCGCTTTTGTTTATCAGATTTAACTGCGTTATTTTGGCTAATATCGGAATTTTACCTTATATTTTGCTTCAAATACACGAATCGCTTATTTTATTTGTATGTACAAAAAATCAATGCAAAAATATTGCAAAATGTAAAGGAAAATGACAACTGACAACAATTACCTGACAGGTGAGAATCGTAACCCGCATTTATATCGGTGAATATTTTCACCTGTCAGGTGAACTTTTACTCTCCCCAATTGGTTTTCTGAACGGCTCAGGGTAAATGTCAAAGTTCACCTGAGTCCTTTCTGAACGGCGTTAGGGTAATAATTACATTAACTGGGTGATTTCTGAACGCGGCCTTAGAGTAATGACACTAGACATGTGTAAGTAATGCGATTGATGCATTACGCGTAATATTACCCGATCGAGTACTGTAGCATTACATATTACTCGACGAAATTAAACATTACACATCACACCATAGCATCACACAGTGCACTGTTCTGTTCATTGCATTATGTCTATCGAGTCTATGCCTCACTGACACTAATCGCGCGCGCGTCTGAGAGAGAGGAATAAGCGAGCTTCATCGCACGTGCGCCCTGCCTGCCACTTGATTGAACTTCCATTTAAAACCGTATTACTAGAAAATTAAGGCGACAATAGGTTATTTTGGCACCGCCCGTAATATTTGAATGTTTTGAACCTCTCGCTCAAAACGATATTGTTATTTTGATTTGATGTACTCGCTCCAGTCACAAAAAAATAAGTAACTCGCTATCTCATGTATATGCGCTATAACTATCACTTGCTATTGCATTCGAGCATTCCATTACAATATCACACAAGTGATAGATAGTGCGTCCGACGCGACCATCTCAGGTGATGTTTGGGGTGATGAAGTAATGAAATATTACTCGGTACGAAATGTGATGCCATATCACATTACTTTTCAATGCACTGTTTTGCGCATGTCTAAATGACACTAGTCTGCGATGTTTTGATTTTTTGACAAAATTAGCGTGACAGCGATGACGTTTATCGAAATTATTGACGTTGACAGTTCTTACCAAGCTGACGTTTGTATTTTCGTTCAGAATTATTTACCAGTACTGTTCAGTACAGTCTAATGAAACAAATAGGTTTTACTCTCAGAAAAAATAATTCTATCCAGGTTTTACTTTATTCTTATATCAAATAGATCTAAGTTTCACCCTCAGCTTCACCTACCCTTAGCAATGCTGCACAAGCACAATATATCATTCAATGGCCTTTGCAAATCCCCAAATGAAATATCTAGTCATGAGAATGAAAACATTGCTAATGCTATTCAAGTAGGCTTTAGGTGATGGTTGATTGAGTTACGAAGATCGTTAGTTTCAGGTAGGTGGGGTACCACCATCGATATGAAATAGGTACATGGTAATACAATCAACTATTCGTGGGTAGTTCGGCCAAACAGAGTAGTGGTAGTAGTTTGCCTACATTTATTTATTATGTGGCTAGTCTACTGGTCATGTAATATTTAATAACCGGCGAGTCACAGCCCACAGGCAAATAAAAACAAAGATTTTTTTTACTATATTTCAAACTTATTTAAGATACCTACGTAGTTACATACGTAGGTAAGCAGTTATATTGTAAACGGTTAGGAGCAATTGTTGAAGCAGACTTTTGGAAAGTCTATCTTGGTTCTCGCGATATCCAAAATTATTGGTATGAAGATGTCGCTTGCCCAGTTAGCAGCGCTGGCGCCGACGCTTGACGAGAACTGAAACAAAAATAGGTAGGTACCTACCTACAGTAAAACTGTAAGGAGACAATCATCATTCAGAGTGAAGTCATCTGAGTGCTATCGGATATTTCTTGATAGGCTTCATAGCTGTGGGTCCCGGTTGTTGTCTTAGACAGTAGTCGTTAGGCTCTGTCGAAGATTTTCTTGCAATCTCTAGCTCCAACTCTAGGGTTGGTCATACACGAGAAAGAAACAAATATAAAATACTTACACGCCTTCCCAATGCTTCGGTGACGTTACTGGACGGCATGTAGTGCATCCTAGGTCCGTCTGAAATATGATTCATGAACGAAATGGCCGTCATGTCCTTCGTGATAAAATTCCGGGTTAGCTAAAATTTAATGAAGAATTTTATTTATTGTAAATACATCAACGAAATTACGAAATTTGCGAAATTACTGGGCATTATGAGACTCAACAGCTAATCGTCACAGGGTGACGAGCGCAGTGCAGCGCCGCTCAGGATTTTGCAAAACAATGTTCTGGGTGGTGCTGTTATTGTTATGGGCTGGCGTATTGCTTACCATCTGGCAAACGACCAACTCGTCTCGTCATTCACTTACATAAAAAAATATTGAAGGACTTAAAAAAAAAAACCTAGGGGTACCTCTATACCCCAGTGCCTATTGACAACCTAATAATTTATTTGTCACTTGAAAATAAAATAGGTATAGTATAGCTATATAAGGTCATTGTTGGTGGATTTGTAAATGAAGACGTGAAAGTTATTGTCTTACCTATGAGTTGGTTGTGTCTTCGACAGTTATCTAAAGAAAATCAGCTAGATGCCAGTCGCTGAAGCTCTAAACCATCAAAGTCTACATTACACAAAGGTTTAATAATACGTAACATGGACCAACAAAGGCAATAACTAGAAATGAAAAAATATACGTTTTCAAACTATCATAAAAGTTAGTGTTTTTTGCTATCGTGGTCATTGACAATAGAATTTGATATAGAAACGGGATATTTACCATGTATTTATTGTTTTGAGTTCTCGATATTTTGGCTCTGTCACAAGCACCACGATCACGACGATACTGAAGTTTTTCCGGGTGGGTTGTTGATGTTAAACGGGCAGTAAAATATATCTACCTCTCGCGTTTTTTGCGCGCGACACAAATACTATTTTCACCCATTTTAAATTTTTTTCTCGACACACTACACTCAAAACAAAACAAATACAAAGTAAGTATTCCGTTTCTAAATCAAATTCTAGTGCAAAAAATATGCCTCACTGCACAAAAGGAATACACTCACATCCATCCGAATCTGCACGATTGGATGCAGAAACGTTCCAGTACTTCTGTACTCTCCTGCTGGACTGCTCAAGTTCGCGAAAACATCGTACCCGACCAGCATATCTATAAAGTTTAGGTTCCCTCGAACGGTTGCTCTAATAAACTGTTCCTCATTGAAAGTTACTGAGGTCACAATCTGCTCGATATCAACTACTTTGATATTCTGGATGGAGACCACGAAGCCGTTCGTATATTTCACTGACCCAGTCACACGCATGTTGTATAAGTTGTCACTGAAAGAAAGATAGAATGGCATTATTTTTTTATGAGGCTACTAGAAATATTCAGCGTACTGGTAAAAGCCTCTCCAAAAATAACGCTACCTAGAAATTTGCATTGCAAATTGGCACTGCACTGCGTTACACTTAGGGAAGAAGTAGACGAGAGTGCGGGTGTTACCGAGTGGTAACTTTTGCGACGCATCTGAGTTCGAATCCTGACTCGGCCTTGCACCAATGACTATTGTTATATCTTTAGAGGATATACTGGTGCCAGAAAAACTCCCAAGATCGTAATAACAGATTTAATTGTTAAAATGTACTTGACAGTATGAAGGCTGTAGGGCAAGTAAATGACGTTGCACAGATTGAAAAGAGTGGGACGAACGCCTGACTTAAAATTATAGCACGACGCGGTTCTTCCTAGGATCACATAATTCTTGTAGTTAAAGATGCTTCTTGCCGCGCTCGTACATTCTCCCGGCCGTTGAAAGGATATCTTTCAACTCCTGAGTTCCTCCGCTGTCGGTAGTGGGCATAAACGTACTAAAGATCGGCGTACGCAGCCCTTAGTGGTTTGGACATCCGCGACTCGTGGTATCTGGTCTTGTCCATAGATGAGGCGCAGAACTCTTCCAAGACTCCATTGAAGTGGTGAGGAATGGTCTTCTGCCAGCAGCACCATGTCTCCAACGGTCAGCTTTAATGTATTGGTCCGCCATTTGGTTCGTTGCTGAAGCTCGGACAGATATTCCTTTTGCCATCTGTGCCAGAAGTGCTGCCTTATCTTTTCGAGGCGTTCATAGCGTTTCAGCTGATGGTCCTTGCAGTCGCTCAGATCTGGAGCTGGCAGCGCAGTCAACGGTCTCCCGATGATGAAGTGTCCTGGAGAGAGGGAGAGGAGATCGTTTGGGCAGGATGATAAAGGGCACAAGGGACGGCTATTCAGAATCGCCTCCACTTGTGCAAATAAAGTAGAAATCTCTTCGAAAGTTACATGGCTGTTGCCAATGACACGTTTTATTAAATGTTTAGCCGACTTTATTCCAGCTTCCCATATGCCACCGAAATGAGGAGAGTAGGCAGGTATAAATTTATAATTGATAGATTGTTGACTTGCAAAATCAGACAGTGGCTCTTGGGTCTTTTTTATGAAATCACTTATTTCTTTCGAGGCTGAAACTAGATTAGTACCGTTATCACTGAATATTTCCGTTGGTTTGCCTCGACGCGCTATAAACCTTCTAAGAGTCATAATAAATGCGTCTTTCGTCAAATCACTTACAGCTTCGAGATGAACACATTTATAACGTAAACATACGAATAAGCACAAGTAGCATTTTATAACGCGACTTCCACGACCCTTACGATTAACAATATAAAATGGGCCGGCAAAGTCTAAGCCAACAGATAAAAATGGATAATCTGGATTTATGCGTTGGGACGGTAAATTACCCATTTTGGGACACAGCGTCTTACCTCGTAGACGTCTGCATCGCACGCAGTTATTAACAGTGCGTCTCGCGAGATAACGCCCGTTCACTGGCCACACGGTTTCTCTTACCGTTGCTAACAGCAGTTGTGGACCGGCGTGCATATTATTTATATGTTCCCTTTCAAAATATAATTTAGTTAATCTATGTGAAGCGTGAAGCAAAATGGGATGCTTCTTTTCGTAAGAACAACCTGATGCCTCGATGCGACCACCGACACGAATTAATTTTTCATTATCTATAAACGGAGAAAGCGATAATATTTTACTTCTGTTGATTAATTGTTTGCCGCTTATAAGTATGTGGTAGTCAATAGGGAACGATTGACGTTGAGCGAAAACGCATAGCGTATGGAATGACTCACGCAGTTCGTCAGCTGTTAACGTACCTACGCGCTTATTGTGAGGATTTTTCAAGTTATATATGAATCTTTGAATGTATGCAAATGATCTCTGCAGCCTGTTGATAGAAGAGTATTTATCGAAATCAATAATTGGCTCACTGATTATAGCCGTATGTGATTTAATTTCTGGTAATACTTCTGAATCGTTAGCCTTTAGTACTGGCCACTCAGATTCATGTTTGTGCAAAAAGTTAGGGCCTGTCCACCACAGGTCCATGGATATTAGATGTTTGGCATCTGCTCCCCTGGATATTAAATCAGCCGGGTTTGAAGCAGTAGGAACATATCGCCATGTAGAAGGATTGGTTAATTCTATTATTTCACTGACCCGATTCGCAACAAATACTTTCAACTTTGTTAGGTCACTATTAATCCACCCCAGCACCACACTTGAGTCACACCAATGGACAATTCCTCCCGGCCGATACCGAATTGACTCCACTACAGACTTGGTAAGTCTAGCGGCGAGCAGGGCCCCACACAACTCGAGGCGTGGTATGGTAGTTGGTTTTAGCGGCGCTACTCTGGACTTCGCGCATAGCAACCTGACAGTGACGTCATCATTGGAACTAATGGTTTTCATATAAATACATGCACCGTATGCGGACTGGGAAGCGTCACTAAATGAGTGCAGCTCTATGTATTTAGGTGAGTCACCCAGAACAAGTCGTGGAATCTGTAATTTAGAAATGCATTGTACACTGTCAGCAAATTTGGCCCAATCGTCCCTTATCTCTTGTGGGACAGGCTGGTCCCAGTCTACCTTATGTTGCCACAGTTTTTGTAACAACATTTTAGGTCTAATGACGACAGGAGAGAGGGCGCCTAAAGGATCGTATATTTTAAATGAGTTAGACATAATAAATCTTTTAGTTATAACTACATTACTATCATGTGAAAAACCCTTTATAGGAAAATGCAGAGTATCACTCGACGGAGTCCACCCTAGCCCGAGAGTGCTTGATGATTCACTGATAGTTAAATGATCTTGTTTGTTTATATCGGCACTATCAAATATTGATGGATAATTACTTTTATATTTTCTGAGATTAAAACAGGCTGATTTTAATGCATTTGAGACTGAGCTTTGTATGTGTTTCAATTGTTGTGGATCATCACAGCCGGTTATTAAGTCGTCGACGTAGAAATCCTTTTGGATGATGTTCTTTATGAGGTCATCATCAAGGTCTTCCCCCACTTGCCAAAGACAGCGTGTACTAAGATAGCTAGCACTGGCTGTACCGTAGGTCAAGGTACATAATTTTAGTGTTTCAATGGGCCGCGACTCATCCTCTCTCCAAAGAATCAACTGTAGATTGCGATCTTCTTCTTGTACTAACACCTGGCGGTACATTTTTTCAATGTCACCGGTGAGTAGGTATTTGTATTGCCTAGCACGTAATAAAATGGAGTAGAGAGAATCTTGGATATTTGGACCCACCATCAAAATATCATTAAGAGAGCATCCAGACGTAGAAGGGGCTGAGCCATCAAATACTACGCGCGTCCGAGTAGACTCACTGTCTTCCTTTAGGACTGCATGATGGCACAGATAATATGATGGACTGGAATGCAAACAATCGTTAGATACAGATAGATGCCCTAGTTCAGCATATTCTTTGATAAAATTGGTATATTCTATTTTTTGTAACGGATTTCGTTTTAATCGCTTTTCTAAGTTAATAAATCGCCTTTTAGCTATTAAGTAAGTATCCCCCAGGCAATCAGGGGTATCTTTTAGAGGTAATTTAACACAAAATCTACCTGTACTATCCCTCGTTGTGTGAGTTAGAAAGTGTTGTTCACAATATTGTTCATTTTCACTCAACAGTGACTTTGAGGGAACGTCTTCTAAGTCCCAGAACCTAGTCAGCATTTTATCAATGTTTTCATCTTGCGATTTTGAAAGTATAGCATGATTGCAGTGTGTCCTTTTGCTCGACAACACTGACTGAATAGAACCGGACACTATCCAGCCTAATTCTGTACTTCGTAGTTTGGGACTATTGCTCCCTAATCCTATAGAACATTGCTCGTTACCTAATAGATCCCAAAACAGGTCTGCTCCTATTAAAACATCTACTGGGGCTGGCTGATGAAACGTGGGATCAGCTAACTGGATACCTGCAGGCAACTTTAATGAGCTGATATTAATGGGTGTTTTCGGTAAACAACCTGTCAACTCCTTTATCACAAGGCATGGTAACATGACCTTGAAATCTGTGTTTATTGATTTGATTTGAACATTGCAACTTTCAACTACATTAGACGCAGTTGTGTTTCCTATTCCTATGACCTTTAGCGAATCAATCGGATTAGTTTTTAAGGAAAGCCTGGTCTTTAGGGACTCAGAGATAAAAGATGATTGACTACCACAATCTAAAAGAGCACGAACTTTAATCTTTTGTTGATTAAATGGATTCGATGCTTCAATCATGGCAGTGGATAACAAAACTTGAGTTGTATTTTGATTGGTATTTTGATTTGAATAATTGACTATTGTCTCATCTTGTTCTTCAACAGAAACGACATGATTAGAAGTGGAAGACGGACGGTGGAGTAGGCTATTGTGTCTTTGGTTGCACACGCGACATGGTCCCATGCGACATTCACGGTCAGAATGACCCTGCCGTAGACAATTCATGCATAACTTAAATTTTGCTACATCCATCATTCTTTCATCTATCCCCTTGGCCTTGAAAGTAGGACAATCATAGATTCTATGACTTTCGTCACAAATTATACATGTGAAGCTAGTGGCCTTCTTATTATTATTATTTTTATTACTTACACTTGCAAATGATTTTGTGATAGCATTCTGACCTTGTTTAGGTACAGAACGCATGGAGGGCATGGAAGGCTTTACATTATTGTAATCAGACCGGTTTCGATTTAAGGACTCGAGTACATCGGCGCGGTCTATCATGAATTTGTAAAATTGGTCCAAAGTAGGTACATCTCCTTCAATATTATTACGATATTCCTCCCATTTTAATAAAGTATTGCTGTCGAGTTTAGAGGTTAGCATAAATATGATTAGCACATCCCATTTATCCGTTGGCTGTCCTAGGCCGGCTAACGCGCGCAAATTTTTGGTCACATGATCGACCAGGAATCTCAAAGATCTTTCGGTTTCGCGTGGAAGTTGCTTTATATTGAACAATGAATTTAAATGATGATTAATAAGTATTCTTTTGTTATTGTAGCGACAACACAATAATTTCCATGCCTCAGCGTAATTTGTATTGGAAACTTCAAGGTTTGAGATGATCCTTGCTGCGTCGCCTTGCAAATACGATATGAGATAATGAAATTTATTAATTGGCGAAATACGATCATTATTATGAATTAAACTCTCAAAGGTATCTCGAAACTCTAACCAACGGAAATATGCACCATCGAATTTAGCATATTTGAATCTGAGGTAGCTTCAAACTAAGCTCCTGGTGATGATGATTATGATCCATACAGCACGAAACGTCAGGGGCAGAATTGCGACGTTGTTCGATTTCATTTTTTCTAGTAAATATTTCGACCAAATTCTTGGCAGTAGCTATGTTTATAATGATATCGCGTTCAATATTTTCACGTTCTTCAATTTCGGTCGAAATATTTTCCGGGTTGAGAACCTCTATTTCATTTTGCAAGTCATCAAATCTAACTGACAATGCTTCAAACTTTGCAAGTTTCAATTTCAATTCCGTTAATTGAATATTAGATATTTCCTCTAGGTCAGAAATACTATTTAAATAATTTTTGAATTTAGTAATCTGTCCCTTAGCGGATACTCGTTTAGTTAATAAATCTTTGTAACGTTGTTTATTTTCAATAGTCATTATGACAGATATTTATTTTAAAAGTTAATTTCAAACAAACTAGTAAGCTAAATTATCAATTTGAATGGCTCACGCTCCTCGTTTCGGTGTCACTTGCCGCACAGGAAGCCGGTGGTACACGCTCAGCAGCGCTCGCTGCCACCCGCCTTGCAGCTCAGCACTCGCTGCCGCCCGCCCAACTGAAGGTCGCGCGAGCTCGCGTATTGCACTGCCCTTGCAGTACGTATGCACGCAAGGGGCACGTGCGTCGGCAATTTGGCCTGAAATAGTCGGCAAAACACGCTAAATACTAAGTATTGAATTGATTTTAATGGATGATGCAATAGTTGCGAAGAGCTGAGAAATTTTTACAATGAACGATCAACTATTTTATGATAAATAGGTATTTAGCATAAATGGACACTTGGGATATTAAAATAGGATTACTAAATTACCTTTATTCAGTATAATTGGCTCTTTTTTAGCGAAATACTTCGAAAAATTCTGATTTTAAGAATATTTTTTTTGTCTATGTGGGTAGATGAGTATCAATCTACGTATAATAAATGATGATGAAATTACGATCGTTCTATGGGATATTTGAAATAAATAGCACAGAAATACTTTGATTTGCACAAATAGATTAGTATTCTGAATAGTTACGTAGGATTTGCTAGGAATTTAGGATATTTGGATGAATTTGGATGACGAAGGAAGACACTTATCTTTGGGTAACCGCTGCTGCACGATGTGATACTTTAGCTGTATCACTGCTCGACACCTGGATCCTTAGGCAATCCTGGCTTGCAACGTTGTATACAGGAACTCTGTGGCTTTAGTCTGCTCACTGGAAGGCTCCTCCGTTCCCACAAGGTGTAGTCGTCGTGGTAGATATCTTCGTCAATCTGGTTTTCTTAGATGTATTTTCGCGGTTTCTTCATTTAGTTCCCCTCATGGGCCACCATGTTATATCTTTAGAGGATATACTGGTGCCAGAAAAACTCCCAAGATCGTAATAACAGATTTAATTGTTAAAATGTACTTGACAGTATGAAGGCTGTAGGGCAAGTAAATGACGTTGCACAGATTGAAAAGAGTGGGACGAACGCCTGACTTAAAATTATAGCACGACGCGGTTCTTCCTAGGATCACATAATTCTTGTAGTTAAAGATGCTTCTTGCCGCGCTCGTACAACTATAATTAGTTAATTACGGATTTTTCACGCTCGCTCTAAGAACTGCATTGAAAGTATAGGTAAATAAATCTTAAAATTTTTAAGCTCGCCTTGGAATGGTAGTCCAAGTCCCGGTTGTAAACAATCCAGACAAATAGACCACGTCTTCAAGCGACTTAGTCATGTTTCGGGTTGATGTTTGGTGAAGCAGGCAGGGGGTCTGAACAGTCACCCAACAGCCATTTGAATTCCTTTATTCAACTTCAACTTTTTATTATTATTGGCCTTATTGGTCTTTGTGGAGGGCACCACAATTTCGCCAATGTCCCGAGACACGATAGGCTATAAGGAGATTGTCCGGACGTAGGATGATTGTCCGGTGTTGGGATGTTCATTCAAATTCATTTGTTTTGTGTCCAAGCAGAATGATTTATTAGATCTGTGTTCTCCATCTTCGGCCATGCACACCGTTGCTTAACCTGTCAGATGCGTTATGCACACGTGCACACGATTGTCGGTAGGTACAAACGATAAAAAAACAGTAGAGTCCGTCAGTGCAGGCATATCAATAATTTTGTTCACGACACTCTATACCACAGTAATCCCCAGAAACGCGCCCTGCTCCGTGACATTCTCCCACCGCTAGGAGAAGAAGAAGCAAAGCTAGGAGCTAGAAGTCCCCGCGTGCTTACGCCTGGGTAGAGGGGACCATTGATTGAGCCATAGCGGACCTCAAGCGGAGGTCCGCTGGTGGAGGTTAAGAAGTAAAGAAAGATGCTAAAAGTAAGCTACATTGACAAAAGTACTTACTCAATCGTCTGCGTGATGTCATTTAGCTTCAGATTGCACCATTCTCTTTTCTCCAGTTCGTTGACCAATTCCTGCATGAGTGTACCCCAGTATTGGACGTGGTCTTTTAAACTGGCTCTTGTGGCTGGGAAAAGCAATAAAGTTGTTAACATTCTAGATACCTATTTCCCCATGGTTTCTTATATTATCTCAATATATATATGTATATATATAGTATACTACTATATATATATATATATATTATTTAAATGGAATTTTGCGTCTACTCATAATATCACGCTGATAAAATCGTCGTAAATATTCATTAAAAACATTTAAAATCTTGTCACATACAGTGGACGCCGCAGGGTGGCAGTTTGTAAAGATGCAAGAAGTCTTCGGTGATTTATATATATATATATATATATATATATATATATAAATATATATATATATATATATATATATATATATATATATATATATATATATATATATATATATATATATATCACCGGCATACTTGCAGATTGTTGTCTACTAACCGGCTACACTCACGAGAATAAGTCGAGACACTCGACTGGTGTTCGACTCACGCTAGTTTTAATAATAATATACTTGCAGATATTGATGCGGGTTTCACCATAAATTAGAAAATTGTATGTTTTCAATAAAAAGATTTAATTTTCTATTTATATAATTACCTTAATTGATATAACTGCATAGTACCATATCAAAACTCAAAATCAAGCGAAATGTTTTAATAATGTCAGTAAACCTCATAACCTCGTATAACCGTTTTATATAACTTTAGTTTATGTATGTTGTTAGAATACATACCTACGTTCTTATGTCTGCACACTATCGTCTATAAATAATGTCTCTTTATAGCATACGGTTGTCTGGAAGAGATCGCTGTTTAGCGATATGACCGCCTATTGTACTTATCATAAGAAAGTATTTTCAAAATGTAATTCCTTTATAAATACAATAAAGTGTTTTCTATTTTATTCTATCCTCAGCATCCAAAATATGTTTCCTATCTTCTCTCGTTTGGGTGTATGCCAACCCTGGTGTCGGCATTTTTAGACCGCCCAAAGAGTTCCGACATGTCCTACGACTGTTGTCGTAAGACAACAACCAGGACCGATGGCTTAACGTGCCCGAAGCACGGTAGCGCTCAGATGTAAATACCATACAAACGGTCACCCATCCAAGTTGAGACTGCTGCGAACGTTGCTTAACCTAAAAGATCTGTTACGAACGACTAGTTGAGCTACGCTACTGTGTTTTCTATTAAAATAGAGACTACGCTTTGTCGACAAAGAAAGGCTACTTAGTACTTACCCCATGTTTCACTTGATGATACTATTGTCACTGCAAAGGTCAAAATGATCAAATACTTCAGCATTCTGCGCTTTCACAATATAAACATTTAACAAGGAACACTGAAGTGATACAATATTAATTAGATTGCAGCATAAGCAGCGAGGCCATTCAAAATAGTCCTAAAGAGAAGCTAAAGACCAGGTATTGTAATATGACCTCTCTTGCATATATAATAAGGTTTAATAAATAAAATGTGCAGTAGCTCCGTCGATCCTAACTTAAAATCACTCAGTTTTATAATCCTACGTAGACGCCTAGCAAGCGTGACTGAATCGACCGATAAGATATGCATTAATCTAGATTTTGATTGAGAGTTGATGGCAACATATATCTAATTACCTACCCACCGATTCAGTAATTAATTACTTTGTATCTAGAAGTGATTAAAGCAGGTATAGTTCGTAACATTGTCATAAATACCTACCTATATTATATCTGTTTAGAACTCACATACACCATTGAGGTTGCGGGCACAATTCTCGCGATGGGACAAATGCTTGTGCACTGAAAAGAATAAAACGCAAGCATTTGTTTCGTGTCTGGATGTTCGGAGTTCTGAGGTAACAAACATAAAAAAAACCAGCCAAGTGCGAATCAGACTCGCGCACGAAGGGTTTCGTACCATTATCTATATAAAGGGCAATAAAAACATGTCTGTTGTATGTGAGCCCCCTTGAATTTTTTTTTTACGCTTAATAGATCCATGTTTGGCCACTATCTTGCCTGATGTAAAACGATGATGTGGCCTAATATTTATTTTATTCTGTTTTTAAGTAGGGATTTGTTGTTATAGCGGCAACAGAAAAACTAACTATCACAGCAGACACAGCCTGGTGACAGACGGACAGACAGACAGATGGATGGACAGCGGAGTCTTTTCCCTTACCCTTTGGGTACGAAACCCTAAAAACATACAATCGAATCTTTTTTGAAGTCAGTTAAAAAGCACGTTATACCTATTTACCTTTTTTTAATACATTCTTGGCTTGCGTTTGACCACTATGTCACCTGATGGTAATCGACGATGCGGTCGACGATGTAGCACGCTTGCCAAGATAGTACCTGTTCACTCGAGATTTGAAGATTCCTAGATTATAAGTATCGAGAAAGATTGACTCCGGCAGGGAGTTCCACTCGTTAGCAGTGCGCATAATGAAAGTGGAAGCGAAGCGCTTAGTGCGCGCAGGAGGAATGTCGCAGGTGGCGCGTTGCCGTTCGTCTCGTAGTCCGATGTTACCTTTAGAAGATTTTAGAAAATTACAGGGTGTCTGGTAGTGACTGGGGAAGTAATGCCGAAGATCAGCCTTAGTGCCTTTCTAGTGAGGTCTATGTCCAGCAGTGGACTGACATAGACTGACGATGATGAACAATGTAAGAGTATCTATTAAAATCTTGGTAAAAAAGAACCTATACTCTAGGTCCTATAGGTCCTATAGGATCACAATGTTGATGTAAATAGGGGATCGGACAGTAATCGAGAAAAAATCTAAAATGTAGTTAGAACGAGTGTTCGTCGAACCAGAAAGATCAGTCAATCAATATTTTTGTGAAATAATAACTATTTATATTTTTAAATTAATAAATAATTCTGACATTTTTAATCTGTTCTTCATCTCAAACGGAACAGCAATCACAGCGCATGACGTCAGTTGTAGGCAAATGCCGTGAGTCAAGCTTGTGTTTACCTTACGTTTTTGCTTTTCATAAAATGTATTTTAGCTAATTTTTTCGTTCCATTACTACAATATAGTCCCCAAACTTCACAAAACGTATTAGAATCTCTTTGCATGTTTTATTTCGAAGAATTTATCATTTTCTACCTACATACGACATCACAAGTTTTGAGGTGACCTCTTGCGCGGCAATATTTGAAACATAATATTTAAACATACACTCGAGAGCAATGAATCCGGGTCACTTAAAGAATCCTAAAAATCTCGGAAACTAAAAATGCTAGGTTAATGCAATAAATTGTATTTAATAGACAATGTAATACTCCTTAAATGAAGGTATTAAAACTTCTTAGTTATTGTAAAGTTATATCATAAAAGAATAAAATTTGAAAAAGGGCCACTTTCGAAGATGGAACTACGAAATTACAGCATTTGGTTTTGCTTTTGTTTGTAATCTGTCATTTATGTGGGTACATAAACCATGTTGATAGTGCTCTATATTCATTATTCAAGCTGAAATTATGTCGCTTACGCCTGAAGAATGCACCAGAATACTTACAATGCTGGAAACCGGCCGGAGTCAGCGCGATACAGCCAGGACTGTCGGTGTGTCGCTGTCAACAGTACAAAGAGTTCTCCGACGTTACGAAGAAACTGGTTCTAACCTACGCAGACCAGGAACGGGCAGAACCAGGTGTACCACAGCACGAGAAGACCGATACTTGGTGAACACCATGCTTCGAAATCGCTTTCTCACAGGAACTGAACTCACCAATCAGTTTCGACGCCTCGGAGGAAGTAACCCAAGTGCATGGACAGTAAGACGTCGGCTTGCTGAATCTAACTTAAAACCCCTTAGACCTGCAAACGGCCCTAAACTGGAGCGTGGGCATCGTATTTCGAGACTAAGATATGCCCAGAGCCACGTAAATTGGAGTATTGAAGATTGGTCAAAAGTTATGTTCTCCGACGAATCAAAATTTATGCTCTACAAGCACGATGGAAGACACAGAGTGTATCGAAGACCAGGGGAAAGATTCAAGCAAGCATGCATCGAAGAAAAAGTAGCCTACGGTGGTGGGTCTGTACTTGTGTGGGCCGGAATTTCTTCTGAAAGTCGCACAGAGCTGGTGATCATAGAAAACGGCTCTTTAACTAGCGTAAGATATGTGGAAGAAATCCTCAATGATCACGTTGGTCCATTTATGGTCAATTTAGGTGAGGATGCTATATTTATGCATGACAATGCCCGACCTCATACAGGTAGGATTGTGAATGACTACCTTCAAGAGATGAACATTACTCGTATGGAGTGGCCAGCGCGCAGCCCGGATATCAACCCGATCGAGCATGCTTGGGACGAGCTAGGCAGATGCGTAAAACAACGAAACCCTCCCCCAATCACGCTTCGTGAGCTCAAAATTGCTCTCACAGAGGAATGGGAGAATATTCCCCAAAATCGTATAAGGAACTTGGTGTACAGCATGCCAAACCGCGTAAACGCAGTAATGGAAGCACGAGGAGGCAATACGAAGTATTAAAATTCAAGAAAATCGTAATAAAGTTCAAAAATTTCATGTTTCCTATTTTTGTTTTAAGGAGAGATCAGCAGTTTTTTTCTTTATGTAATTTTGTGTTAATAAAATGTATGGTGACTCATATTTTTTTTACTTTCATTTAAGGAGTATTACATTGTCTATTAAATACAATTTATTGCATTAACCTATCATTTTTAGTTTCCGAGATTTTTAACATTCTTTAAGTGACCCGGATTCATTGCTCTCGAGTGTAGTTTTAGGTACTTTTAGAGCGTCATTTAATTAAAATAGTATTTTTCATGGCTATATATATTCATTGTAGTTAATTTAAAACACTTTCTGAAAAGTTGTCCGATCCCCTATTATGTAAATCCCAAAATGATTAATTCTCAATATGTTACATTTTCCACATCGTCACTTCCCATCAAGTGAGATTGTGGTCGAAGGCAAACCCAGTCCGTTGTAAAAAAAAACCCAAAATGTTGAACTTTTGTAGAATGAACAAAACCTTAATCTAAGTAAAACAAAGAGATAATAATAAAAGTTTATTCCTCATGTCAACCAGCAGTGCAGTCGTAGCAGATCCTCGGAAAATCCAGTTTGTTATAAACATCGAGGGCAATTGGCACGAACACGTCTGCCCAAGCTTTGATGCCCGTTTCTGGAAGTGCAACGTTGAACTACAACAAAATAACTTTGTTAGGGTGGTGTATGTGATAAGTGTTTTCAACTGACTTCAAAAAAGGAGGAGATTCTCAATTCGACGGTATGTCCTTTTTTTTGTATGTTTGTTACGCGATTAGTCCACCAATTATGAATTTATTTTGATGATTCTTTTTTTGTTTGGTAGGTCATACTTCAGAGGTGGTTCCATATAAAATTTATCGAAATTAATTTAGAACTTTTTGAAAAAAATAACAAATACAAAACATATAAGTTTAGTCTTGAAGTCGGTTCTTGTTTTTTTTCTTACAAGTAATTATTATATTGCCAAGACGGAGGGCGTCTCCTGGACACCCGGAAAGGGAGGGCCCGGGTAGTGCCAGACTTGGCCTAAGCCCCCTACTGCTAAAACCCCCGTCTGCTCTGCCTGTCCACGTGTCCATAGACCAGACGTTCGTACAGTTTTTTTCACTAGTTATTTTTTATCTTCAAAAAAGGAGGAGGTTCTCAATTCGACTGTATGTCTTTTTTGTATGTTTGTTATGCGTTTACTTCGTCATTTATAAACTGACTTAGAAAATTCTGCGTTAGGTTCAGTATAGCTTCAAGGTGGTCCCATATAAATTTCATCGATATTCAACCTTGGACATCGCCGATTCATTTTTTCAATAATTATTAGGACATGTACCACCCAAGTTCTTAACCAACTTTGAGTCTTGGTTGTATATGTATAATTACCATAGTGGTGAGCACATCAGCAGTACTGTCGAATGGTAGAAACTTGATTCTGTTACTTCTGGTAGATGTAACGCTGCTAACCACCTCTATCGTCACAGCTTCGGTGTTGACGTTTCTTCTTAACTGCAAGTTAGTTTAGAATCTTTAGATTGTGAATCTTATCAACGGCTAAAATAAATAAATAACACCCCACGACGTCCTCGATGCTTACGACGAGGAATGGCCCATTAAACCAATGGACAGAAAATGGTGGAAAGAGGGAAAAGACACCTTTGCCCCATCTTGCAACTGTAGCACGATGCAAGCTAATTTAATATAGGGTAATAATAACAACTTGGCGGGACGATTTGGACGCTTTCCGGAGGGACTGGCCTGAGATCGTAACGGAGAGAGATCCATGGAAGGAGATGGGGGAGACCTTTGCCCAGCAGGGGGATCAAATAGGTAAAAATATATATAATATATAACAAATAATAATAATAATAATAATAACACCCGTACGAAGGGGTACCGTTTTAGTAGACATCGAGGGCAATTGGGACCAACACGTCTGCCCTTTGATTCCGTTTTCTGGAAGTGTCACGTTGAACTACAACAAAATAACTTTGTTAGGGTGGTGTATGTGATAAGTGTTTTTTTTTGCCAATAGGGGGAAAACTTCTGGATACCCGGAAAGGGAGGGCCGCCCGGGTAGTACCAGACTTGGCCAAAACCAAGTTCTGGGTAAAACCGACAACTACCTAGATGCCTACGATGAGGAATGGCCCGTTACACCAATGTACAGAAAATGGTGGAAAGAGGCAAAGGACACCCCAATCCCTTTTCCAGTTTCGTGAGCCTTAAATTTATGTTTTTATTTAATAATGTGACTTTGGAATTGTTTCTTATCTTTTTATTTGTGTCTAATAGAATAACTCCTTATTATAACACTACAATACAGAAACAATCAAAAAGTAAAATAACAATTAACTTAATATTAGTGTCAAAATAGGTGGTCTTATCGATCAAAGCGATTTCTTCCAGACAATCCAGAAGTGGAGGAAACGTAAACGAAAACTATAATATATGGACGGTGTTACTAAGATAATTTTGTAGGTAGGTAAGTAAGTGAGTATAGGTAAATAGGCTACCTAATTGGCTTGTTGCCGTCCTTATAGTAATAAAATAAATATATAAAGAAAAAACATAGATCATGTCGTCAACAATGGTTCTAAACCCCCCAGCTTTAATGATTGCGTATTTTTTCTTTGCACAAACATTATAGCTACCAAGTAGGTAGTACCTACCATACAAGCTGCTCATGTCATATCTTATCTTATGGCATGCGTTTCACTAAGAAAACAAAACAAGGTTCTGATTGGTGTTGCAACTGTCATGGGCAAGAGTTTTGCTTACCATCAGCTGAAAGACCTGCCCGTCTTATCACTCAATTCCATAAAAACTCACGACCAGGGTAAGCAAAAACTCACATTAAATGTAAACGAGTTCAACGGATAAGTGATAGCCATAGTATACCGATGATGACCATCTTCTAAATCCGTCAAGACATCGTAACCAAGTTCCACGTCCAACATCCTCAAGGTGCCTGTCAAGAGGACAGTTCCAGTCTCGTCTGTGGAGTTCCACGACCATATCTGGTCCATGCCACGTTCGAGGATGTCGATCCACTGCATTGAGGCCAGAAAACCGTTGGAGTAAGTCACTGTGCCGAAGTAGTGGTGGTTGAGGACAGTTTCGCTGAAAGTGGAAAACATTGGATGAGGATAATCCTTATTCTCAAAACCATAATCCTATTCTGATTGGTAAATAAGTGCCTCCGCCGACGTCAGACTTTTTGTAGGTGCAATTTTTTCACCGACACTTTTTGTCACCTATTTCGTGGCCGACTTTTTGTAGGACGTGCGCGTTGCAATGAAACTCCGTATGTTTCATTTTCACCGACTAAAAATCGGTGACCGTTTGTCTGACGTACGCGGGTAGCCTAAGCAAAGAAACGAACTCGGCAACTTTTAAAATCATAAAAATACTACGTAGCACTTCATCGTGCTCATCACCTCGAGACATCAGATATTAAGTTTTACGTGTCCAGGAATTTCAGATAGATTTGAAACAGGTCAAAAATATGTAGACATAATATATATCTTTACATACTTTAATGGAATTTTAAGAGAAGACTACTCACTTCAAGGTACTTGTGATGTCTGGTACTTTTAAGTTACACCATTCTCTGTTCTCTAACTCGGTGACTACCCCCTGGAGGATGTTGATCATATAAGCTCTATGATCGACGACTTGGACATTTCGTACTGAAATTTAATGTAATTTTTATTTTTTTATTGATAATGTGCTTGCGTTTGACTACTATTGTCACTTGATGGTAAGCGACGATGCCCGATGCGACGATGTTCACTCGAGATGAATGCCAAAGTTTGTGAGGACGGATGAATTACTCAATGAAGAAAAACAACAGAACGGATTTTGATGAAATTTGGTATATAGGTAGTACCTATATACCAATAATTAATTTTTAGAAAAAAACAAAAACCGACTTCAATGTATTCGAAGTCCAAGGTCACATATCGATGAAATTTATATGGGACCATTTCGTAGCTATACTGAACCCGACGCAAAAAGAATTTTTCAAATCGGTTCATAAATGACGGAGTTCTGAGGTAACAAACATAAAAAAAAATACAATCGAACAGAGAACCTCCTCCTTTTTTGAAGTCGGTTAAAAAGTACCTATTAGGTACTTTAGGTCCTGGAAAAGGACATAGGCTACTTTTCCACGAGAAAAATAATATTGTCAAAAACAAATATAAAATATTGTAACAAAAGTTCTAAAAAAAGTGCCCCTTAGTTTCTTGCCGTATCTTCTGAGTAGTGGTTCTTTTTCCGATACGGTGGTAGTCATTGTAATAATTGACGTTCATAAGTGCGTCTGTGATGCCAATCATGAATAAAGCCTAGTAATCTCTAGTTCAGCCAAGTAGCCAACTGGCACATAAGAAAAATAATATTGTCAAAAACAAACATAAAATATTTGTAACAAAAGTTCTAAAAAATATGCCTCTCAGTTTCTTGCCGTATCTTCTGAGTAGTGGTTCTTTTTCCGATACGGTAGTAGAGTCATTGTAATAATCGACGTTCATAAGTGCGTCTGTGACGACAAAACTGAAATAAAAAACTTTTGAATTTTATTTTTTTTAAAGACATTTTGAACTTTGAACTTTATCCCGTGAAACCGCAGGGCGCAGTTAGTTACTATACATATACCTAGATTGTAAATATCGGGAAAGACTGACTCCGGCACTCGTTAGCAGTGCGCAAATATAAAGGTGAAGGAAAATGACATACCTATGTAAAGACAAAAAAAAATGTATTGATGTTTGAACAAGTAGGTACCTACTTTTTTTTCTGAACAGGTAATGAAACTATGCGTCTATTTTTATATAATCTCTTTAATCATTTAATCATTTAATCATGCTTACACGTAAAATTCCAGACATGTGTTAGAAATGTCTTACATAATTATTACATGTGCCCTGTGAGGGCGCTGCACGTTTTGAGTGGAGTAAGTCACTTATCCCTAGTCGTTTGATTATTATTTATGTATACATTTGTCAATTTAAATTAATTATTATTCATAAAATTGTCACATTGTTACTTTGGTCTTCTCCATCTATGTTAAGTTCACATTATAATGTCGGTTACCTCTTGAGAAAAAAATTACTTTGCTCGCACTTATTGAGGACCCAATCTTCGTTTTTTAAAGAGATGCGATGAAATAGATTTATATCAATATTATTATAAATTGTATGATATGGTTTTATGACTGAAATAAATGAATTCAATTGAATATAAATTTTTTTACTCACCATTTTGCGAATACGCAAATCCGATTACAATACCCACTAAAATTAAGATCTTCATTTTTATCACACACACTTTACTTTTCTTTAACATTATTTAAATTCAGAGTTTTTACTTTCAAAAGTAATTAAGTATTACATTTCGAATATATTATGAAGGTAATAAATGTGATTAGATTATGTCAGATGTCGGAGATATAGATAAAATAAGGAAAGAGATAACTTTATTTGAATTCCAACAAACATCATAAACATTCAGAAGTGATTGACACAATTTTTTATTCCTGGTTGGAGAACTACCCAAACTAGGAGACCCAAACTAGGAGAAACAAACTAGGTTGGTACCCAAACTAGGAGACCTGTGTTTGGGCATACAAATACCCCCCGGACATAGTAAAAAAAGGCATGTATTTAAATGATTGTTTTAATTTTACAAAAACAGCAAGCAAAAAATCTAAACGATCAACTTTTTTAATGATTGATCCTCTTTCTCTGAGACCACAGAATACTAAGTGATAGAAGCATCACTCTGCAAAGAAATTTAAACAAATAGCGGCTCTTGCTATGACGCAATTAAATTCAGTTCAGCTCGCGTAGCGCTGCATACCAGTCATATTAACCTACAGAGCGCCTCTCTTTCTATCGTATAGCTCTTATCCGCCGTCGGTGTCCGGCAATGTACTTGTAGCTTCGTACCTACAGTGCGGAGTGCGCTAGGCCTGCTGAGATAGATAGATAGATAGATAGAAAATTCTTTATTGCACAAACAAATTTGTAAGTATTTAAGTGTTATTATTTATGTATTATGTATGTAAGTATTATTTATTTATTTAATTCTTAAAAGGGGAGATAATACTCGTATCTTACATTTGGATTTATTCAGCTTTATAAATCTGACATACCCTTTAAGCCTGGGGTGGTCAACAAAAACTTCATCAGTAATTCAGGGGACTCAGGTGGTGGACAGTGGAACGGCACAAGTTATAAACTTATAGATAGAGGGTAGATGAACTCTTTCTTGTACACACCAAATCACATCATATTACAAATAAAAGTTGACAATAATCCGTAATAGATTAAAAGGAAGATAAAAAAACCACGTTTTTATGGATTAAAAATGCAATTGTCATCGAGTTGTGAGGTACCCTGAAAGTTTCAGCCGGGTAGCTAATCGGGAAGTGCTCGAAATTTGAGTTAAAAGATTCCACCCGGAACGACAGACAGACAAACAAGAAAGTGACTTAATAAAAACGCGGTAAAATAGTTTTGAAGTGTAACAATAATACCTCTGTATCTAAAGGCCCATCCAATAAGACCTGTCCATCCAAAAGTAAATAAGATCATTTTTTTATTAGAAAAGGCCACCCGTATCACTAAAAACATTTTCAGATTTTTGGGCACCTTAGAATAGAATAGAAAAACTCTTTATTGTATAAAAATTTAAAGAAATAGACAATAACACAGTCCTTAACTATGGTAGTACAATGGGTGGTCTTATCGCTTGAAGCGATCTCTTCCAGACAACCTTAGGATGGACAGTATCGGAAGAAGAAGTAGACGGCGGTGTACAACAAAATTATTAATCACAACGAAATACCTACATAATCATACATACATGCTACTATTTAAATTCTAATACACACGAAAACAAAAATATTATTATTAAAACAGACTTATTTAAACTTATCAAAATATTATTGTAATACATTACATTTGTAAATAATTATGCCATGATTGTACATACCTTACAATATTATGATCTGATAAATATTTACTCGTGGTAGGTCTCTCGTATGCATGAGCCCGTCTGGGTAGGTACCACCGCTTTGTTAGTTATTCTGGCGCTAAGCAGTAGTGCGCAAGCTTTACTTTGTTTCGGTTTGAAGGGCATTGTACCCAGCGAAATTACTGAACATATGACACTTAATATCTGATGTGTCGGGGTAAAGAGCGCATTGCAGTGCTACGCAGTGCATTTTACGGCATCAAAGTTCATTGTAGCACTGTTGTTATAAGCAGGCGTGGCGCTGGCGCAAGCGAACGACAACGCGGTAAGAAAAAGATAAATTTTAATTTTAGTGGTATAGAGGAAATTTCAGAAGCTCTCGTTGCTCTCCTTCCATAGCTTGTACCACTAACCGGTACCATGTCAGACCCTGACAGAGGTCGGCTTGGTTCGAATCGACACATTTTGACAGGTGCCTTCCATTTGAGTGGCAAGGGGACGGTGTGACAATGATGTGATAATGCCACGTCTGCCAAGAGGATTTATAAAGAACATTGTCGTAAATTGTACCTAAGTGGGATCTGTACTCAGGGGTTAGACAAGCTCGTCTTTTTACACCATCGATCGACACCAGTAGGTACACTTTGATATTGCGTTAGCACGCCAGACATGCGATCTCTAATAAATTACTGTATGAATAGGTAGGTACGTTATAGGGTTTGTTATCGGAAATTTATGCTGTCCGTCATTATAATACAATTCTAATAAATATATAATTATAATGCCTAAAATCAATAGGAAATGGGTGAAATAAATTTTGTTATTGATACATATTTCCTAGGAATTCTACAGATTTCTCCAACAGCAATGCGAAATGTGCTAAATTCGGGATGTTTTTTTTTTACATCTGTCTAGGTCAGCGTTTGATCACGATCTCACCTGATGGGAAGCGACGATGTGGTCGAAGATGTTGCACGCTTACCCAGTAAGTACTTGTATGTCCATGTTACAGCGGGGTAAGCGAAGCTTGGGCGGGGTGATGATAGGCTCTCGCCAGAACTCTCGCTTTGTCATCTCTTGACTCCACTCGCAGACTCGACCTTCACTCCACTCGGGAGGCAGCCGCGCCGGTTCGCTACGCTTGCAACCTCTCCCCCTCACTTCTTTCAGGCCTTGCGCGCTCGTTTTGCTCAGGAACTCCTTACGAGTTTCTGGCTCCACGATTTTTATATACCTGTATACCCTAGGCGTAAGACTAAAACTTTTGAACTTTAATTTTTATACATTTCCTTGTGCCATTTAGGAATAAGTATCACGAAATGTATGCACCTATTAAAGAACCTACATAAATTATTTTACCGAAATCGGTTCGGCATTGTATACATTTCCTAAGGAAATGTATAGAATTCCTAGGTTTCATACATTTCCAGTAACAGAGTCATTTATTTTCAAAGTCAGAATGTAACTGAAAAGGGGTTTTGAATCTTGTAATTAATTATGTTCCACAAATCCAAACTTCGAATAAGTTCGATATATTAGCCTGAGCGATACGACTGCTAATTTTTATAGAAGGTTCCTTGATTGGATAGGTAGTAAAACTCTTGCCTGATTTGCTAATTTTTACAGAAGGTTCCTCGATTGGACAGGTAGTAAAACTCTTGCCTGATTTGCTAATTTTTACAGAAGGTTCCTCGATTGGACAGGTAGTAAAACTCTTGCCTGATTTGCTAATTTTTACAGAAGGTTCCTTGATTGGATAGGTAGTAAAACTCTTGCCTGATTTGCTAACTCTTGTACATAATATCTTACATCTCTCTATGAGTCCGAGTTATTTATCCTTGACTGATTCTATTCACGTAATCTCTAGAAACGTACGGCCTAGAAACTTGAGTAAGGTATACTTAGGCACATTGTTCTTTCTATCATTGCGAGAACCAGCGCGGTACTAATTGTTTTTCAGAATTCAGAAATCCGAGAAACTACTGCGAAGCGAGACGGCCAAACTAAAATTTGTTCTTGATAATCAAAGGAACTAAGTTCTCTATAAATGAGACTCAATTTAATTTGAATTTAACCTTGATATTGAATTAGAATCACGGATTCTAGACGAGAGAAGGTTAAACTCCAGTTTCCACGTAAAGCGTTTGGGAACCTGAGGAGAAATCTGAATTTCATAGAAATGAAACTTTAAGGCACCTTCAAACTCTAACGTTACATTGCAAATAGATTTTCACTTATACTCGTAGTACCTATGTATTCTTTACATAGAAATTAGATATTAGGTGGGCACAGGTACTATAGTAGGTACGTTTTTCATCGAAAATTCAACCATTATTAACTTGTTTACTGAATAGTAGAAATGCCTAAATTTATGCGTGGTGAACTATTTATGGGAAGTTATTTACGCAAAATTAATAAATTGGTACAATTTATATCAATAACATGACAAAACGTATCACAAAAATACATAATTTTAATATGAATTACGAGTATAATATATGTAAGTTCTAAGGTATATAATATTTATATGGGCCGTAGAATAAGTAAGTTACATCTTTTACTTATCTAATGTTTCCTGAAATAAAGATTAAAAAATAATAATTAAACCGATTTTGCTTGCATGGTCTGGGCGAGTACTACGACCAAAACTATGGCGAAGTTTAAACAAATAGCGACTCTTGCTATGACGCAATAAAATTCAATTCAGCTCGCGTAGCGCTGCATACCTACCAGTCATATTAACCTACAGAGCGCTTCTCTTTCTATCGCATAGCTCTTATCTCTTCTGACGCGGCACGTGTAACGACGCGCGACCCGCCGTCGGTGTCCAGCTATGTACTTGTAGCTTGGTACCTACAGTACGGAGTGCGCTAGGCCTGCTTATAGCTTAGTATAAAAGCAATACCTAAATATTTTATCTTACGCCTCTAATGATCATGCACTGATTTTCTCCCTACTTGGTCTTTGTTTCACCCCTTTCTATTTCGTGCCTACCTATCAAAATGCTAAAGCGATGGGCGCTGGCAACATGGCACCCTTGATGGCACCCTTAAAACGAACCCCTACTACGAATTCATATCGTTAATGCTGGATAACTTTCGAGAATGTCTAGGCAGAAAAATCCAGCTTTTCAATCAGTTATAGCGTTCGTAGCGTAGCTTACCTAAAGAACCATTCCTAACAGATCTGCAAGGTGTTGCAACGTTCTCTGTGGCCACAACGGGGATGAGTGACCGTTTGCATGACTAACATCTAAGCGATACCGTGATTCTTCCATAAAGCCACCTGGTTATTAGGCGATGTTGAATAACTTCGAGCTTCGGCTACACACACACACTCGAGGAAGGAAGTTTATTATCCATTATCTGGTGATGAAGATACTGAACAGATCGTTTTTAGATCTGTTCGTTTTGGATTAAGGAAAGAAAAGAAATATTCTTTAAAGAATGGCATAGAATAGAACCCGCCTTATGGAAGCAGTGACCGTCACCTATGGACATATCTGCAACAGCAAAAGCATAGGCGATGAGTAGCCGACTGAATCAGGGCTAGGGGGAGGGGATAGATGAAAGAGGGGGAGGGGAGAAGTACTTCTGCAACAGTGCAAATGAAAACAAGTGCAACACGTCCAAGCACTTCTTCGTCTCTTCTTTCATTCTCCATACACTCTCGGATTTGTGAATTGACGAGTAAGTTCTTAGTAAGGGTGTTTACTGTACGTTAAGCGATAAAATCTTAACAGCGGCAAATAATAAGATCCTAAAGACATTGTAACTAAACGTTTCTGTTTATTTTACGACCGTTTTAAAAGTATCGTCTGTCGCAGAGCCAGACCTACATCTGAAAGGAAAAGTAAAAAAAAAACTTTGGGAAATCTCAAAAATAGTCTAGCCTTCCCTCAATTTTGGCTTTACATAATATCTAACTTGTTTTTACCACATTTTTTAACCGACTTCAAAAAGGAGGAGGTTTACAATTCGACGGTATGTTTTTTTTTTTTTATTTTTTTTTTTGTGTGTTTGTTACGCGATTTCTCCGCCAATTATGCATTGATTTCGATGATTTTTTTTTTGATTGATAGGTAATACTTCAAAGGTGGTCCCATATAAATTTTATCAAAATTCATTCAGTAGTTTTTGAAAAAAATAGAAAAAACAGAAAATATAAGTTTAATCTTCAAGTCGGTTCTTGTTTTTTTCGTAACCAACTTTCTAAAGGTGGAGGTTTGTATTCGACTGCTTCACCTGCTTCACCCAGGGTTGACTTCCGGTGAGGGAACTCCTCAACGGTGAATAGTACAGACACAACATTTCGTAAATGGATTTAACCATAATAGCCTGTTCTAAATTCCATCATGACATGGCTGATACACCCAGCATTGACTTCCGGCGAGGGAACTCTTCAACAGAGATATAGGACAGACATGAAATTTTTTTGTACATG
Source organism: Petrophora chlorosata (assembly GCA_951640565.1). Classification (NCBI taxonomy): domain Eukaryota; kingdom Metazoa; phylum Arthropoda; class Insecta; order Lepidoptera; family Geometridae; genus Petrophora; species Petrophora chlorosata. Next base: position 13,752,974 of record OX621207.1, on the reverse strand, counting down.
CATTTAATTGTGATAGCCCGTTTTAAACTTCGTCATGATGTGGCTTCTAGATCATAAAAGCTTGTCTTTAAAAACTTTTTGAATTAATTTAATTAAAACTTGTTTCTCACTAAAAAGGGTAAAATAAATTATTTTCAAAAAAAACTAAACCGACTTCAAAACCACAAATGGCACTCAAAAGTAAAAAATAAATTAATATAATTATCATAAGCGCTACCCACTCATATATTTGAAGTCGGTGCCATTAAAGTCACCGTTAGGTAGCAGATAAATACTATGTATATAGTAAGTACTACTTGTAGGTAGTATCTATCTGCTACCTCTTAGACTTGGCTGGCACCGACTTCAAATATATGAGTGGGTAGCGCTTATGATAATTATATTAATTTATTTTTTACTTTTGAGTGCCATTTGTGGTTTTGAAGTCGGTTTAGTTTTTTTTGAAAATAATTTATTTTTATTAAGTCACTTTCTTGTTTGTCTGTCGTTCCGGGTGAAATCTTACTACTCACATTTCGAGCACTTCCCGATTAGCTATCGGGCTGAAACTTTCAGGGTAACTCACAACTCGATGACAATGCATTCTAAATCCATTAAGGCGCGTAAAAAACGTGGTATTTAGATTATTTTTTGTAATCGACATTGATTTGTCTTTCCTTCCTTATTTCATTTTTTTTTATGTAACTGAATGACGAGACGAGCTGGTCGTTTGCCTGATGGTAAGCAATACGCCAGCCCATAACAATAACAGCACCACCCAGAACTTTGTTTTGCAAAATCCTGCGCGGCGCTGCACTGCGCACGTCACTCTGAGACAATTAGCTGTTGAGTCTCATAATGCCCAGTAATTTCGCTGGCTACAATGCCCTTCAAGCCGGAACACAGTAATGCTTGCGCACTACTGCTTGGTTAATTTTCGCACAAAACTTATTACAATAAGTATAATACCACATAAACAATAATAATGATCTGGGTTGAAACTCAAAAGCATGTGCAATCAGTAAACTAGAACAATAAAAACATTTAGAGCAATCAATGTTCACTGCTGGGACACGGGCCTTCTATCATAGAGAGAGTATGGGTATCTGCCACGTTGCTGGCCCAGTGCGGGTATGTGGATGTCACATGTCCTTGAATTGTTGTGATTAATTCTTGGACCTGCCTGTTTTTTCTCGATGTTTTCCTTCACCGTTTTTAGAGCGAGTGTTACATCCGCACATAACATAAGAAAGTCAGTATCAAAGTCAGTGTGGCAACTGCGTACGTTTTTAACCGACTTCAAAAAAGGAGGAGGTTCTCTGTTCGATTGTATTTTTTTTTTTATGTTTGTTACCTCAGAACTCCGTCATTTATGAACCGATTTGAAAAATTATTTTTGCGTCGGGTTCAGTATAGCTACGAAGTGGTCCCATATAAATTTCATCGATATGTGACCTTGGACTTCGAAGATACATTGAAGTCGGTTTTTGTTTTTTTCTAAAAATTAATTATTATAATAAAATTCCAAAGTGTATAACGGAGCTCACAGAAAGTAAATTCAAATTACGCGTTAAGAATGTTCTAATGAGAAAAGCATACTACACTGTTCGTAATTACATTGAAGACAAAGATGCTTGGAACATTCCACTTCTGCAAAGTAACCAACTGGTACATAAGAAACATAACATTGTAAAACCCCAAAAAAATTTAACAAAATCTCTAAAAAAATGCCCCTCATTTTCTTGCCGTATCTTTTGAGTAGTGGTTCTTTTTCCGATACGGTGGTAGAGTCATTGTGATAATTTGACGTTAATAAGTGCGTCTGTGATGCCAAAATGATTAAAGAGATTTTGATTTTGATTTTTTTTTTTAGTTTCGAAAGACGCACGTGCTCCCACTGAGACACACTCTCTCGCCTCCATCTTTACTTTGACTAACAATAGTCGTTAGTAATTCTACTAATACCTAATATACACTAATTACTTTAACATCATACATTGTTGGAGGCCTAGAGAGGCCTGGGTGCATGGTTCATAGTTTAAACTTTTTATTGACACAAAATTAAGAATAACAGATGCAGGTTTTTATTTGCGCCAGATAGCTTACAGAATACGAATTGTTACGAAATTAAACTTTAAATGAGAGTTTACGAGGCTATGCCGAATTTGATGCTGTCGATAAAATTGGCAAATTAAAATTTTCAGCATTTGTAATGTGTCCTAAAATGTTTGATTGTTGAGCTTACAAACTCAATATAATTTGTATTATATGGTCGAAATATATGTACATATATTATATTCACAATACAGCAAGTAGGAAATAAAAGCTTTGTCAGATCCGCGATGAAGGGTTTATACCATAGGTAACACATACGCCTGCTTTTGCATGGAAAAAATTTAAATATATATAATAGGTGATTAAAACGGGTTGTATGTAACTCCGAAACAAGAAAAAAATAATGTGATACAAGAATATGTTTTAAAAAACAAAAAAACCGACTTCAATGTATCTTCGAAGTCCACTGCCAAATATCGATGAAATTCAAATGGGACCACTTTGTAGTTATACTGACCCCAACGCAAAGAATTTTCCAAATCGGTTCATGAATGACGGAGTTCTGAGATAACAAACATAAAAAAAATACAATCGAATAGAGACCCTTCTCCTTTTTTGAAGTCGGTTAAAAATGCCACGATTTCGTCTGCTTATGACAGAGGAAGCCCATCATAGTCTTCTTTTTGCCAGTCCATTTTAGTAAGACCTCCCAAGTATATGAGGAAGGGGTCAGGTTGTATTTTTTATTTATTTATTTATTAGGTTTCTCAAGGGTTCATTACATATATTATTAGCTAAATGTAATACCACCGCGCCGCGTAAAAACACCGCATGCGCAATTAATCACATTAAGAAAGGAGTAGGTAGCCGAGACATATTATGACTATTTTTTTTTCCGAAAATTAAATATTTTCTTATTAATATTAAAGACATGCACATCGTAGTTACTGAACCAATTTTTATGTGACATAGCCTATAATCTGATGGTTGCAAAACCTGAAATTACCATTCGTTTCATTAACATTCGGTATTTTTTAATATTAGGTAAGGAGGCAGCGCTGCGATAGACAGCCGGCTGGTTTGGACAAACAGTAACTATTTAATAAACTACCCTCATTTTATTCAAAATAAGCCTTAATATAAATATATTTGTAAAATATATAAGTAGGCCTGTATTGTTAGCCTAGTAAACTGTTCATTTTGTATCGCTCATCTAAGTGAATATCTGAATATTGATTTTTCATAAGAAACTAGCGACCCGGCAAACTTCGTACCGCTGTTTTTAAATAATTGCTTTATTTATTTATTTTTTCATACAAACCTTCTCCTGACAATAACAAACACATAAAAGAAAGATTTATCCAATTTAGTCAGTCCTTTGGAAGTTATGCGCGTACATACATTTCGATGATTCATTTTTATTTATATAGATATACATTTTAAACCTGAAACCTAAAATAAAGATAAGAAGAAACACAGTCAGAAACAGCGTCACTGACAATACTTCCTGGTCACAATTTAAGCACCATTTTTATTTTAATAAACCCCAAAGTCGATATAATACAGCAACTGTACCCAAAAACCTTATTACATCATTAAAGTCAGGTAGCTCAGAGGATAATCCGTTTTCCAACACATTATCGGGTTTCGGAACACATTATTAAAATATTGAACTTTGAATTTTAAAGGGCTCTTAATACGTGGACCCTTCCACGTCAGCACGTTCTCGGTCAACTTGTACACTGCTGACCAAAAAATTAAGCCTAAAGCTTAAAATGTATGTGTGTATAAGCACAGAATACTAAGGGACAGAAGCATTACACCGCAAAGAAATTTAAACAAATAGCGACTCTTGCTATGACGCAATAAAATTCAATTCAGCTCGCGTAGTGCTGCATACCTGTCAGTCATATTAACCTACAGAGCGCCTCTCTTTCTATTGTATAGCTCTTATCTCTTCTGCCGCGGCATGTGTAATGACTTGCCACCCACCGTCAGTGTCCGGCTATGTACCTACTTGTAGCTTCGTAGGTACCTACAGTGCGGAGTGCGGTAGGTCTGGTATAAGTTTGAAGTAGCAGGGTCGGTAACAAGACAGCTATTTATAAATATTAACGACCGCGTACCTACTTTCTTAGTAAGTATTTAAACATAGAATAATATATTTTTAACTTTCCTTTTGTCTTCTAAAATTTAAAAGTATCACAAATACACATAGGTATGAACTCCTTTATTGAGCCCTTTGCCTAAAATGGTAGGTACGCAACAATGATACTGTAACAGTTAATTTTGTAATATCTAGGTAGAGTACTTAAAATAATAAATAGGTGCTTATCTCTCTCTTCCCGGCTATGCATCCCACATGGTGGTGGGGTTTATCTTCTGTATAGTTCCTCTCCACTCCGCTCTATCCAGGACATCGTCTTCGGATAACATACATTCACTCATGTTATTTTGCACTACATCCTTCCATCTCTTCTTGGGTCGGACTCCAGATCTTCGACCGGGGACAGAATGCTCTAGTGCTTGTTTCCCAACATAATCTGATGGCTTTCTCATCACATGTTGGTACTATCGCAGCCTACTCTCTTTCATCTTGTTAGCGATATCACGTACGCCCAGGCTTCCTCGCACGTACTCGTTGCAGATTTTATCAAGCCTTGTGACTCCGCACATCCAACGAAGCAATTTAACTTCATCATATCATATCATCATAATCAGCCCATTACGTTCCCACTGCTGGGATACGGGCTTTCTCTCATAAAGAGGATATTTTCATTTAAGTAACTCGAATTGTTCTTCGTGCTTCTTCATGACAGATATGTTTCGTTGCCGTACATCTGGACGAGTCTTATAATGGTCTTATAAATAGGTACCTCTGAGCTTCACTGGCTTCTTATTGTCACACCAGTTATTAAGCGTCATTTAGCATAGCTGCGGCTATTTGGTGCTGAACGTTGCATTCCACTTGTACTTCTTAATATATTACATTTTTGTTTTTACTTTTTAATTTTTGTTAAATGGTCCTTAAAGGTAGGCAACGCACCAGTAATGCCCCGAGTGTTGCAGATGTCCATAGGCGGTGGTAACCGCTTACCATAAAGGTGGGCCGTCTGAATGTTTGTCTATGTACCTATCAAATAAAAAAAATAAAAAAACTTGCTAATTTTCGAGAATGTTGTTGAAGACCCTTCACGCGTCGGTCTTGCGAACTTTGCTAACTAATCTGCAGTAAATATTTTTACATTGTACTATTAATTATTTTGTGCTTATGCTTATTATTATATGCATGTTTTCATTTGTTTTATTTATACACAACTATATGTGCGGGAGTTTTTATAAAACCGCAAGAGCTGTCAATTTATATGCTAGCAAGTGTACCCGTTATGGCGCCAAAAGCTGACCGGGTGACCATTGATTTATACGGGTCAACGTTCAAAATTTCACGTCAAAAGCCGGACGTTTTGAAAAATTGCTTGTTAAAGCAAAAACTGGGTACAGGTATATGAGTACTTGAAGCAGATTTATAGGTTGGGAAACTGCCGCTTTTCGTGCCTTTGCATACAAGTTTCTATCTAAATCACCGACACACTCATCCATTCTCCAACTCCCCACACTCACACACATTCATTCACTCACATACATACTGTACTCGCAAACTCGTATTGACCATTTTTGTCTCACCATACGTAACTATTAGCTATCTGAACAAAGCTGTATGTAAGAAATAGCTTTTGTATTTATATAGGGAAATATGTAATTGGCTTTTTTTTTATGTAACTGAATGACGAGACGAGCTGGTCGTTTGCCTGATGGTAAGCAATACGCCAGCCCATAACAATAACAGCACCACCCAGAAGCTTGTTTTGCAAAATCCTGCGCGGCGCTGCACAGCGCTCGTCACCCTGAGACAATTAGCTGTTGAGTCTCATAATGCCCAGTAATTTCGCTGGCTACAATGCCCTTCAAACCGGAACACAGTAATGCTTGCGCACTACTGCTTGGCGGTTGAATAACTGGAAAAGCGGTGGTACCCACCCAGACGGTCTCTCGTATACGAGAAACCTACCACCAGTAAAACCTGAACCAGTAAACCTGTAAAGGCTGTACCTTTTATATTTTATTATTTATTTATTTTAATTTTATTTTGTTTGGGGGGCTAACAGCTGTTAGTACAAAACAGTTTGACAAATTAATATAAGAAAAGCCAATCAAAAGCCTCCGCAAATAACAATTAAATAGAAATGAAGAATTTTTACAATTAAATGAAAAAAGAAATAAGATGTGCGAGATGGCACCATGCAATGCCATTTACAAATTAGAACGGTTAGGTAGTGATGACGTTAGGGCTGTATTCACCGCAGCCAGACTGCTTGTGAATAGATCGATATTGGAATGCTCAGACTTCGAAAGCTTATTAAATGCTACAGAAGAACGTAAAACATAAGAATTCCTCCGGTACGTGGTGCGGGCGAAGGGTACATGCAATATGTTTTTAGTTCTGGAGTGTCGAGGTGAAACATTCAGAGATATTTTGAGCAATAAGGTCTGGACAGTCAATTATGGACTGTGCCATTTTAATTAGAAAGCGCGTATCGGAAATATTTCTACGGATTGTAAGAGGGAGCAAATGCAAACGAGCACAGCGTTGATCATAACTTAAGCGAGGAATTTAGAACTTGTAGCCTACATACCGTGTGAACTTTTTCTGTATTTTCTCTAATCTATGTACGTGTATAGCATAATTAGGGCATATATCAGTGTTATACAGACGTGCCAAGAAGTTCAAAGACGAGGACCTGTTTGAGACTCATTCACAGAGTCTCGACCATAGACGCAATGTTACAAGTTTGGCGGTATTTTATCGGGTGCACTTTGGAGAGTGTGTGGCTACCTACGTATAGTGCCTATCTATCGTTCGAATGGGTTGGCGACTTGGCGAAGAAATAATAAACATGTAGGTTACCACAGAAAACAGTAAATGTTCGTTTATTTGGAAAACGGAGAAGCAGAAGGCGTACAAGCAAAGATAGTGATAGTTTGAGACGATACTGGATACAATACAGAAGACGGGAAATGAAAAAGATGTATAGGGAAAAAGCAAGAATTCAGAAAAATAGATTGCGAGCGAAATTGGCGGGGCGTGCGTATTAACGTGGCTCAGGTCCGGCGCGGGAGTTGTAAAACGTAGCACTGGCGGGCCGGCTCGATGACTGCGGCCGGGCGCGCTTCCGCTTCATGCGTCTTCGACCCCCGGGACTGGTTCTTTAGTGAAGTGCGCGTGCAGCACTAATGTTGCGCACGCGCCACAAGTGTGCTCAGGAACTATATGACCTCACACCACCGATCGTCTCCATTCCATCATAAGACAACCAGACGCACGGCTATGCGACATCCATATTTGGTAGACATCCCTCTGGTACGAACAAAGCGTTTTGGTGCCACGTTCATCTTACGATCAGCTAAGGAGTGGAACGCATTGCCAACGTCTGTGTCTCCTGACAACTACAACTTGGGAGCCTTCAAATCAAGAGTGAACTGGTATCATCTAGGTAAGCGTACAGTACAGTGTAGGTAGGTAGGTTACATCTTAGACCACATCATCGCTTACCATCAGGTGAGATAGTGGTCAAACGCAAGCCGAACCAGAAAATAACCGGCCCGAAGAAACTGGATGAGAAGAGCCGAAGACCGGGCTCAGTGGCGTTCATTAGGAGTGGTCTATGTCCAGCAGTTGACGACAGGCTGATGATAATGATGATTTTTTTAGTTCGCAGTTATACAAAATACCTTGAAAGTCAGCTAAATATATTGTAGATATATATTCCCAAGAACCTAATCGCATACCAACTTGCACCCGATCGCCAAATCTTGTCAGCATGCACTTACCCAAAACTCCGGATTCACCGTTGAAATCTCATCAAGGGTCTGTTCTCCCAAAAGATACAAGTTCACAAGTCGTTTTATCTGCGAGCAGTCCTGATTTTAATCGGATCTGGTAAATGCTTTTTGACGTGTAGAGTTTTTCCAGTGTAGGCTTCTGTTATTTTGGTTTCAACTCATGTGTCCACAATATTAAAACAAGTATACGTTTTATCAAACAAAAAATCGACTTCAATGTATCTTCGAAGTCCAAGGTCAAATATCGATGAAATTTATATGGGACCACTTCGTAGCTATACTGAACCCAACGCAAAAATAATTTTCCAAATCGGTTTATGAATGACTGAGTTCCGAGGTAACAAATATAAAAAAATAATACAATCGAATAGAGAACCTTCTCCTTTTTTGAAGTCGATTAAAATAAAATACCATTTTAAGTGTTTAATGCTGTCATTTTACATTCATAAGTATCCATTTGCTAGCCATACCTTGAAACGCGTGTGATATATACACGGTGGACCAAACCAATGCCCCCCGGAGGATAGTTATTAGAGAGATTTGTTCCTTATGATTGACACTTTCGATCGGTATCGTAAAAATACGATGTCTATTTTCACATCATGTACATTTCGTTTAGAGTCACTTGTTCTGACAAGGGAAAAAAATCTTTGGAATTTAAAAAAAATCTTTGAATGCAATTATCTTTATTTCTAAAACCAAACAAATATTTCCTTTGATTAAAATTTGCTTACTTCAATATTTAGAGTACTATCCTTCCGCCTCCGGGAGGTATTTATTTGGTCCCTGTATAACTATAATATAAATACATTTTTATTGTTATTTTAATACAACCTGCAGAATTACTTATAGTTTATGTAACTGCAAGACGAGACAAACTGGTTGTTTGCCTGATGATAAGCAATACGCCAGCCCATAACAATAACAGCACCACCCATAATTTTGTTTTGTAAAATCCTGCGCGGCGAAACTAAATTAAATAAAATAAAGTTTAGATAAGCACTCGAATAAAGCACCTACAATTCTAAGTATTTTGCACTTGTAGATATGCATTTGTAGACTTGTAAATTGACACAATGCAACTCACAGACAGAGCGTAGCAAGGAAATCGGACATAAATATTCATAGTGCTGCCGTACCCGTGCCGTGCCGTGATCGCAGCCCGGAACTACGATTAATTGAACATCACTACGGAACTGACAATTCCGGTAGAGGTCCGTGCATGTTGTTTGCGGATATACGATTTTATTGGAGAGCTATCATCGCACAAGTGTACAGTGGCACAATGTACTCATGTGCAACTGTGCAATGGCGTGACTTTTAGTCTAGGTATTTTTATTATCTAGATTTTTACTTAGAATTACTTACCATAGGTAAGTAGGTACCAAACAAGAAAGTGACAGATCTAAATAGGTACCACGTTTTTATACGCCTTTTGAGGTCACGTCGGCATTGCATGCTAATAAATGGATTTAGAATGCATTGCCATCGAGTACCCTGAAAGTTTCAGCCGGATAGCTGCCGGGAAGTGCTAGAAATTTGAGTTGCAAGATTCCACCCACGACAGGCAGACTGACAAACAAAAAAGTTACTGAATAAAAAGTGACAGTTAAGGAAATTAATATAAAAACCACGTTTTAATGCATTGTCTTCGAGTTGTGAGCTACCCTGAAAGTTTAAGCCGGATAGCTAATCGGGAAGTGCTCGAAATTTTAATTGCAAGATTCTACCCGGAACGACAGAGAAACAGATAGACAAACAAGAAAGTGATTTAAAAACGTGAAAACAAGGTTTATTGTTAACATAGTAACTTTAAGTGTCATTTTACACGACTACGACAATAGTCATTATTACTGGCATTGTTGCCAGCTTTTTTTATGATCAAGCAGTAGTGCGCATTTTGCAGGCCATAGTTCTGCTTTCTCCATGCTCTATGTGTAAAACCGATTTTAAAAATTTCGTAGAAATGGTTTACACATAAAGGTCAGATTAAATATCTGTGGGTTTACATCAACGAAGCAGGGAAGGGATGCTTCGGGTGCTTCGGGCGCTCTGCTTGTGCCTATGACCACCTATGAGTCAAGATGTCTCGCGGGAGTCTTCACATCTGCCAGCTAATGCCGGGAGGACACCGGCGTCGTTCTGGCGCCCCAAAATTTTTTTTTAATAACTGAATGACGAGACGAGCTGGTCGTTTACCTGATGGTAAGCAATACGCCAGCCCATAACAATGACAGCACCACCCAGAACTTTGTTTTGCAAAATCCTGTGCGGCGCTGCACTGCGCTCGTCACCCTGAGACAATTAGCTGTTAAGTCTCATAATGCCCAGTAATTTCGCTGGCTACAATGCCCTTCAAGCCGGAACACAGTAATGCTTGCACACTACTGCTTGGCGGCTGAATAACTGGCAAAGCGGTGGTACCCACCCAGACGGCCTCTCGCAAACGAGAATCCTACCACCAGTAACTTACGTCACAAGAAAGTCAATATGCCGAATGCACTATCGTTACTCGATTTCACTAGTTTTTTTTATTAAAAATATTATAATCGTGTCTTGTTAGCATTCGTAAAAGGTACCTATATTATTTAATTTTAATTTAATAAATGAATAAACATTTTATGTTCCATATAATTTTACAGCCATATAATATTAGAGAAAACAACAAGAGGACCGGTTCCCCAATCATTTAGCAACTCTGCAACAAGACAACTGCATCGACGGAAGGTTGCATCCATTTAAAAATATAATAGATGCCATCAATATGCAACACGGGCCGGGATAATCGCCGGTTTTCAATTAAAAGTCATATATTCGACGTGCGCCTGAATATTTATTAGTAAGCTGATGGCTGAAGGATACTGTGGCTCTCGATAAGGTACTGGGATTTGAGTTTGCGTGACGAAACAAGTATTTTATTTATTTTAAAATGGTTTCTATATAAAGAATAATTAGTATAATTATGATATATGTGACCAATGCTCACGCGCCTTTTACGACGGCTTTTAACAAGCCGCGACGAAAAAATTTGTAAAATATCATTAAAATACGACTATTTTTAGACAAATATTTGTAAAAATTGCGTAAAGATTTCTTTTTTCGCGCGCCGTGCCCGAAAAGAGGTATTGACAAAACCGCCAAACAGCTTTAAGTAAAAAATAATTATAATTAACTGCATATTTATTTGTAACATAAATTGATGTTAATTTGTAAAAGACAAATGAAATATATATCTATGTTCTCAAACAATGAAAATATTGCATCATTTCACCATTTACATCATTAGCATCATTCATCAGCGTTCCATTTTTCATTTTTCATTCACCTTTTTTTTCATCAGCATTTTTTTGCGTCATTTATCTCATGCATGGAAATATTGTCATTAATTTTTAAACAAAGAACACGCGAAGTATCGAATTTACGGACAAAGAAAATCAAATCCATTGCAAGAGCGTTTTTTGAATTTGGAACATTACAACGCTCCAGCCACAAAACTTTTCTGCTCCAGCAATGTTGCACAAAATATAGACTACTAGTTTATATGTTGTATGAAACGGCGTGCTAGGGTTATTAAATACTCTTTGATTGGATCTCTTTTATCATTCTTGGCATACCAATAAAGTAAGTCTCTTTGCTTAGTACAAATTGCGTTCACGTGGCTGTATAGCCATACCTAAATGCCATTGCCTTTCGGCACAGATGGTAAATCGAAAATAGGCGGCAAAGCTGAAAACTCGCCTTGATTTGTTATTTATACACTTAATAAATTAAATTAAATGTATAATATAAAAATTATGTTTTATTTTCCTGCATTTTTTGAGAAAAGCACGATATATGCCTCGGCGGAAATGGCAATTGCCTGTCTCGTATTAGAGAAGTCCTCGCCTACGGCTCGGCCTACAAACTCATACTGGACCTGCACTTGCCTATTTCACGGCCTTTGCAATAATGTACTATTATCGGTCGGTACTAAATGCAGAGTCCTTACCGAGAATCCCCGGAAAGTTTCCGACCAGATGTCACCAGCCGGCGTCTAGACGATCCCTGCCTGCTGCAGTCTGCGCAACTTTTTTTTTCAGTTCACACTATTCCGTACCAAATTGGACTTATCGAGTATATCCTAGGTCCCGTTGTTTTCGAGAGGCGGAAAGGTAGAAAAATGCATCGTCTGGGGAGTTTGCGTCGAGTTAAGGTGATTTGTTCGGAGACTTGCGAATGTATCCACTTATTTGTGGTTTCAGATGCTCAATTAATTTGCTGGATTGTGTTCTTCAAACTGGAGCAGCATAAGTCCATTTCAAGTTAATTGGCTTGCTTTTGACCACTATGTCACCTGATGGTAAGGACGATGCGGTTGACGATGTAACATATATGCTACCCAAGACAGTACCTGTTCACTCGAGGCTTGAAGACTTAGATTGCGGGCACAAAATAAATAATAGTTTCACTTACGTAGTAGAATAACAGTAGAACTCTAATGTTGGTGCAGGTTCATCAGAGAACTCTTTTGCGGTAGGTCATCTGGTTCAAAGTTGAAACTATACCGTAGTCAGCAAAGTTATAATCTATTTGTTTTGGTTTACCGATCGCCAGTAAAATTCTGGGTTTTCTAGACAAGTAAAGTCCACTATCGTGCCGGAACTGATGCAATTGTTAGTTCTGAATTTCACTGAACCTGCTTAGGGCAGGTGTACGTAGCAGCTCTTAAAATCAAAAAGTCGATCATGCTCTTGCGCATAACATATTTTCAAACAATTTATTAGAAAAGACTGGACTACAATCGTGAAATTTGGAAAAATGTAAGAGAGGCCTTTACCCTGCAGTGGGACGAGTCAGGCTCCATATTATAATAATAAGTACGCACCTGCGCCTGTTCTCGAAAATGGTCGTGCTTTGCTCTATTGGGACCGCTCTATCATCACGGGCAGGACTATTGTAGTCAATAAGCCTGATATCGTGGTGGTCGACCGGTCCCAACGCCGGGTAGTGCTCGTCGACATCACCATTCCACATGACGAGAACCTCGCAAAGGCCGAGAAGGACAAGCTCAGTAAGTACCTTGACCTGGCCCACGAGGTAACCGCCATGTGGAATATTGACTCGACGATCATTGTACCGATAGTTGTTTCGGCGAACGGCCTAATAGCGAAGAGCCTCGACCAACATCTCAAGAGGCTCTCGCTAGACGGTTGGATTAAGGGTCAGATGCAGAAGGCAGTACTCCTTGACACGGCACGTATAGTCAGGAGGTTCCTCACTCTGCAGCCCTAACCACCGGTAGTTTGGGCCCTGGGCAAAAGACTTAATATCTGATGTCTCAGGGTGATGAGCGCAATGCCTTGCTGCGCAGTACTTTTATGGTATTAAAGGTTCAGGGTGGCACTGCAATTGTTTTGGGCAGGTATGGCGCTTACCGTTAGGTGAAAGATGTGCTCGTCTAATCACTCAGTTAGATAAAAAACGCTTCTTTACCTGAAATTGTCCTTTCAGGAAGCATCTTTTAAACTCCCGGGAAATTAAGTTACCTGCTTATTACGTCTCACATATTCTTACTTATTAATACTTGGCTTACTTTTAATTAAATTTAAGGTGGTTATTATATTATGATTAACTCATAGGACAAAGCCTTAATTACTCCGAATTAAAAACATAATTTCGGCTCTTTTGACAAGAGAGCAACGACAAAATTAATGTTCTTGGTGACGATTTTAATCAAATTAAACCTTTATTACTTTTATGAGGAAACCAGATGAGAATATGGATTATAATGAAAATAATTTCATCAAAATTAGGTATATAATGTAATACGTATAGGGAAATGATAAAGTTACGTTAGTACTTCAGGGAGATCTCTTTTGTCCTGGCGACATTACACTTTTTTTATTAAGATTTTAAAGGGTGATTACTTATTAATCTCTATCTAATTTAGGCAGAAAAAGGCGAGAAGATAGATAGATAAACATTTTATTGTTAAAAATCTTTTTATTTTACGCCTAATAAATCTGTGTTTGGCCACTATCTCACCTGATGTGAAGCGATGATGTGGCCTAAGATGGAGCACAAAGATCTAGAGAGAGACGGCAGTTGAGCGGCTGCTCAGAACCTTAAAAATAGGTAAGTACATAAAAAACAAGTACATTTCACAGTAATCAGCATAACAAAAGGCGGTCTTATCGCTCAAAGCGATCTCTTCTAGACAACTTTTGAATAGAAAGGACTAACATAATTTGGAAGTATGGTGGGTTTTTCGAAACAACTGCAGATTTATTTTGATTTAATCGTCCTCTTTTAGGTACTTTTTATTTACAGCGTCGACCTCTCACCAATAAATATACCTATACATAAATAATATATACTATAATATATACATTAATATACTATATACGTACTAGAGAAGACACCGCTTTTCATTAATATGTTCTATTCCAATGAGGCGATATCGCCGAACCTCCGTAACTATTGTCTTCTGTTTCTTCCTGCGTGTGTCTCTCTCTGTTCGTCGTGTCTCTACTTATAGTAGGTATACATACATTTAGCTTCATTGTTACTTCGGCAAACCTCTCAAAGCCTTACGTAGGTACGTAGGCAAAGTTTGCAACCAAATCGTACAATGCATTAGAATATCTATCGAGATTAGAGTAACCAAGTCATAATAAGTAATTTGACATTTGCGTCTCCCAAACACTTTTTTATTGATATTAATATTAGGACATGGTACTAAAATGTACCTACATGTACTTATTATTGGTGCTGATTGTTGTTTGTTTTTTTTTACTGGTTATAGGCTTGCGTTTGACCAATATCTCACCTGATGTTAGTAGGCATTGATACCTAGTCCTATTATTGTTTTCTCAAAAATTCTATATCACCATTATATTCAAACCCATTTCAATAAAATATCTATTAGATTCACGCATACACCATAAACATTCTAAAACACATCAGATTGGCAGTTTTTTCACTCTTCATTGTGTTTCCCGCCCTGTATTGTGTTTGACAGTTGGATAATTGAAAGCTTTTTAAGTGCCATCCGGTCCCTTAAATACATACAGGATGCGTGGAGTAAGGGCATTACGCCTTTTAACCGCGTAGACTTGGTGATTATGCATTGATAAAACCGAGTCAACGATAGGCCGTATTCCTAGCTACTGCCAACCGAGGAGAACGTTAAAAAGGTACGTAGTTAGGTACCTAATCTTTCATAACTCTTTTCTTCCTTTTCGATTGTTGATTCTGTAAAAACTTTCATGATATCTTACTTAACTTATTGAATGCGTAAGATAAAAAGAGTGTGAGGAAGTGGACTTTTAACATTTAATTTGTGGCATAGCGCGATAGAAGCGTATGCTTTGTGCCTAGCAGCTAGCCAGGAGACGCAATAATAGTTAACACTGATTCATGTTAGGGTTATTGCAACTTTCTGCGATAAAAATAATTTTACTTTTGTATGGGGATTTCGAATATGCTATATCTAATCTTTGTACACGTCAAGTTAATCGTATGCTCGGTCAGAATAGCCCAACTTCGGGTCTATACACATATTATGATAAACGTTGTATATTTGTTTATATATTTATGTTGTATTCGTCTCTTATCTTACTGCTCGTGATGTCACGGTCATGGGTTCCGGCTGAAAATCAGTACTAAGTTATTTATTACCTTAGTTTTTATGCTGACTCGGAACCTTTTCCTGACATCGCGCAACGTTCTATTATTTATACTATCATTATATTATGTATTTATTATATATGTTATTTTTTTTTCTCTTATATGTATAGTATAATATTATTTGTTGTGTGTATTATAGCTTAATGTAATGTTGCGTGTATCTGTCTTGAATAAATGTATTTTCTTTCTATCTTTCTTTCTTTTCTAGGCGTTCATAGAATGTACGCAAGCGTTCAAAGTTCAAAAGTTCTTTATTCAAATTAAGCATCACGGACGCACTTACGAACGTCAATTATTACAATGACTCTACCACCGTATCGAAAAAAGAACCACTACTCAAAAGATGAACAACGACAAGAAACTGAGGGGCATTTTTTTACAACTTTTGTTACAATATTTTATGTTTGTTTTGGCAATGTTATGTTTCTTATGTGCCAGTTGGCTACGTCGTCATTTGTCGAACATATAAATACTAAACGGGTAACCCAAAATTAACGCAACATTTGAATTTGATATTTGTGCAGTATATTGTATATTTCTTTATATATATATTTCTTTACTTTATTATATATACTTTTTTTTGGTACCTTTGTACCTATATTTCACTTATATTTAATTATATTATATTATTATGATCTCAAGGTTTCTTTGAGTCCTCTCCATCCAAAGGTTGTCTCGAAGAGATCGCTATAAGCGATAAAACCGCCCATTGTAACACTTTAGCTTTAATTATTGTTTTGTAATTATTTCATGTTGATGTGTGACAATAAAGCGTTATCTAATCTAATCTAATCTTATTGTTGGCAACCCTGAAAAAAAAAACAATTTGACAGCTGAGAGTTTAGGGTTAGTGAGAAATGAAGAAAAATGGAGCGTTACACGATACAACAACGTGTTTTATGATTGAACTAGCGACCCGCCCCGGCTTCGCATGGTTATTATACATGTAAACCTTCCTCTTTAATCACTGTATCTATTAAAAAGAACCGCATCAAAATCCGTTGCGTAGTTTTAAAGATTTAAGCATACATAGGGATACAGGGACAGAGAAAGCGACTTTGTTTTATACTATGTAGTGATAATACTTCAAAAATAAGTCACTTTAGTCGGGGTAGGTACCACAGCTTTGCCAGATATTCTGCCACCAAGCAGTAGCGCGCAAGCATTACTGTGTTCTGGTTTGAAACGCAATGTAGTATTATCATTATTATTATTATTAATAAAAACTTTATTTCAGGCAATATTAAAGTACAACAAAGTAAAATTAACAGAGGCCCATAGAATATATACCTTACAGACTAACATACATACAAAAATATAAAATTACATTAAATAAACCACACACTACTTCACAGGGTTCAAAAATTTCACTCCTTCCCTGTATCTCCGGTATACTACCCCTACAGGCCAGAAGTCAGAATTCAGGAACATTCCCTTATGCACCGCTGGAACTTGGAGCCAATAGGACTTAAAGTCAGTTGTCCTCCACTCCAGCCTAGACAGTCGCATTGCTATCTGTCCCTGGATCCGTCCATGAAGCGTTTCTTTGATGTACTGCCTACTACTGTATTCCTAAGAAACTGTCTGTTAGCCTAAGAAACTGTTAATTTTGTTTTTCTCATGCAAGTGAATGTATATTCTTTATGAGAAATAAATATCTTAAACCCATACTTCAACACTATGCGTATGTAATGCGTAGCACTACATTGCGCTCTTTACGCCGAGACATCGGATGTAAAGTCTCATATGCCTAGTAATTTCGCTGGCTACATTTTTTACTTTTTATTTATTAATTTGGAAGAACGGTGGTTTGGTGACGCCCTTACTGTTTATAAATTTGTCCCTTGGCCCTCAATCCGTCCTTTTGTACTGAACAACCGTTATTTAATTTCAGTCCGGCATTGTGGTGGTAATTCCAGGGCGCGTGTGTGGAGCCCAATAATGGCGTTTCAACAGGGCGGTTATTGAGTTGTTTTTAAAATACAGTTACAATTTGGCAGATTTTTGTTTAAAAAACACTAGTTGAGCGAGTGTGGCTCTGTGGGAGCCTTGAGGAAGCACGTGCAACTTTCGATCAGACGCACCGGAGTTCGAAACCTGCTGGCGCCGCACCACTTACATTCTTAAGAAAGTAGAGACCTATAACTTTAGTTATGTGCGTATTTAACACTCGCTCTAAAAACGGCGAAGGAAAACATCGTGAGGAAACCGGCATGCCCAAGAATTAATCACAAAAAATTCAAAGACATGTGACATGCACCAACCCGCAATGCGCCCGCGTGGTGGATTATGGCCCAAACTCTCTCTCTCTTTTCATAGCATCTGCCGGCCCCAGGAGGTCACAGGTCTGAAACCCCTCTGGAGATTTTGCGTACTGAATGATTTTAAATTTTCACAAAACTTATCAAAAACATTAAAAACAATATTTTTTGTCGTTGTTCAGTCAAGCTCTTCTCTCACTGGCGTTCCTAGTTATTATTATAATTATATAAAGCATTAATTAATCCCAAGCGAAAAACCGAGCGAGTTTTGAGCGAGTGTGGCTCAGCGGGAACTCGTGCGCCTTTCGATCCGACGCACCTGGGTTCGAATCCCGACCCGGCCCTGCACCAATGACTTATAGTTAAGTGCAGATTTTGCACGCTCGCTCTAAAACGGTGAAGGAAAATATCGTGATGAAACCCGCTTACGCGCTTTGGAGTGGTAGGCTCTGGCCGTGGTTGTAATACCACCCACCGAACAAAGCCATGCCGTCAAGAGACCTAGTCGTGTTTCGGGATGATGCTCGGTGAACCATCGGGGAGACGGGTCTGAGCAGCCGCTCAACTGCCGTCTCTCTCTAGATCTATGTGCTCCATCTTAGGCCACATCATCGCTTCACATCAGGAGAGATAGTGGCCAAAATTAGTGTAAAAAAAACTAGGTTTTTCGTAAAGAAAAACGACTTGAACCTGCATCTAAATCATCCCTCAGCGCGGAAAGTGCTCTGCCCAATTTAACCACGGTGGTCACCAAGTCGAGTCCCTAGTTTTTTGACTTTTCAATTAAATTACTTATCAGCCCGCACCCCACTCCGGACTGTATCTAACTTTTTCGCCTTTTCAAATTAAAGACATTAACTTGCGCTTATCTTGGTAATACGTTTTTTAAACATCATTAAACAATGTTTACCCCGATGTCCCATCGCGGCTATGATTACACAAGGGGGCAGGGATGTAAGCAGGATATAATTTGGGGCAGCAACTTAGGACCCCTAAAGACAGCAATCGCGGCATTTGAACCAGAAGAACCAAGGGGTAGAGGTGGGGTGATTAAAAAATCAACGCCCTACGCCATGGGTGTATTCTGAACAAGGTCTTTAATTGTTTGCGGAGTCTCTTTGTTGGAAAATGTGAGGGTAAGAAGGATGACATTATGTTCATAGATTTATTTATACTTACATTGGAAATTGATTGCTTTTGTGCTCTTAATATTTGGCTAGGTATAAATAAATTAAAAACCACGAAAAGGGACAGGATTATTCATTTAATCTACGTTAGTAGAGAAAATAGGTATATATGAAAATAAGGTTAGTTTCTAGATGTAGGTATACCTATACATATTGGTTTATCATATATCGACTCCTAAACGAAAAGTGTGCGTAAAGCGCTTTAGGGATTAAGACAAAAGGTTTTTTTTACGCATAATAGATCTGTGTTTGGCCATTATTTCGCCTGATGTGAAGCAATGATGTAGCTTAAGATGGAGCATATAAATCTAGAGAGAGACGGCAGTTGAACAGCTGCTCAGACCCGTCTCCCCGATGGTTCACCGAACATCATCCCAAAACACGACTAGGTCGCTTGACAGCATAAAATAGAAAAATAGCAATTACGAAACTATGTACCTACTTTTACCTATACCTATAGGTATCTATCTCTAAACAAGTTTATTTCTCAAATTAACCACAGAATAATTAATAGTAGTTATCAAATGACAAAACTTATAAAGTAACTATTAAGTAATCTGTGACTAAACTAACAAATAAACAACTGCAGAAGCGATTTCGTATCGAAGGTGCCAAGGGGAGTTTTAATAATCGATAAACTGATTTATAGGTCTGTAACATGAATTTTTCGCAAAGTCGACCCTTCCCTCCATGCCAATATTCCGGTAAGTCTCAACCTTGTCACAGTAAACAATGAAAGAAACTTCTTTAAGTTACGAAAGATATAATGACTTAGTGTATTAGGATAGGGTTGTTGGTGGTAAAGAATTATATAGAGTTGATGATATTTCGTTAGATATTGGTAATTGCACAGTCATCCAGAGTTTTAGGGGGAGGGGTCCAGACGGAAGATTTTAGATTTATGCCACAGGGAAGTTTAAAAAGAATGTTGGTTATTTTTGGAGATTAAATGGTGTTAAGAAGAATTATGTTTGTTTTGGAACATCGTTAATACTCTGGAGGCCATTACTTACAAGCGTTTTTAACATCTTTATCTTTTTAACCGACTTCAAAAAAGAGGAGGTTCTCTGTTCGATTATATTTTTTTTTATGTTTGTTACCTCAGAACTCCGTCATTTATGAACCGATTTGAAAAAATATTTTTTCGTCGGGTTCAGTATAGCTACGAAGTGGTCCCATATTTTCATCGATATGTGATCTTGGACTTCGAAGATACATTGAAGTCGGTTTTTGCTTTTTTCTAAAAATGAAATATTATGTAGGTAGGTTATCGTCATACATACTCTCTATATATATATATATATATATTATGTTTTATCTATTAATATCATTTACTGGTGGTAGGTTTCTCGTATGCGAGAGGCCGTATGGGTGGGTACCACCGCTAGTTATTCAGCCGCCAAGCAGTAATGCGCAAGCATTACTGTGTTCCGGCTTGAAGGGCATTGTAGCCAGCGAAATTACTGGGCATTATGAGACTCAACAGCTAATTGTCTCAGGGCGACGAGCGCAGTACAGCGCCGCGCCGGTTTTTACAAAACAAAGTTCTGGGTGGTTCTGTTATTGTTATGGGCTGGCGTATTGCTTACCACCAGGCAAACGACCAGCTCGTCTTGTCATTCAGTTATATAAAAATAAATAATAATAATAATATTTTTATATATGAATGATTTGAATGATTTATTTATTTATAAGAAATGTGTTACAATAGGTCTTAAATAAAATTAATAAATTTCCAATATTCTACCGTTGCCGGTGTATAAATGTTGGGCATGCATACAGAACATTATGTTAAATTAAAACATATTAATTTGAGTACATTAATTAATAGAAAATAATAACAAATAATAATATTGAATTGCAATTCTAATAAAAGATATAAAAATAATTACCTATGTAGTATGTTTATAATTTGCCTCTGTGGTCTTTGGTGTATTTCTGGAAAATCTCCTGCCTGCCACCTTACCGACGTTTCAAGAAACCGAACCTCATCGTTTGAACTCATGCTTAAATACTTCGGCATTTACAATATTTTCTTTGTACTGAGTGATGAGACGAGGAAATCGTTCGCCTGATGGTAAGCGCCATGCCTGCCCATAACTATTTCAGTGCCACCCAGAACTTTTAATACCATAAAAAGTACTGCGTAGCGCTGCGTTGCGCTCATCACCCCGAGACATCAGATATTAAGTCTTAAAAGCCCAGTTATTTCACTGGCTACAATGCCCCTTATTGTCCAACTATAATGGTATGTAAATATTGTAGTTATATTAAGTTATATTAGTTATATTAAGTTGTTAGCAATAAATACTCATTTTCTTTCTTCTTTCTTTCTTGCTTTCAAAACGGAACACAGTAATGCTTGCGCACTACTGCTTGGCAGAAGAATAACAGGCAAAGCTCTGGAACTTACCCAGACAGCCTCCCGCGTACGAGAGAGCTACCACGAGTAAATGTTAGTTATAATGTTAGTCTAGTTATAATATGAGAGTTATAATCAACATTATGATCATCATCATCAGCCCATCACGATCCCACTGCTGGGACACGGGCCTTCTCTCATAGAGAGAGAACGGGCCATAATCCACCACGCTGGCCCAGTGCGGGTTGGTAGATGTCACATTTCCTTGAATTTTGTGATAAATTCTTGGATATGCCGGTTTCCTCTCGATGTTTTCCTTCACCGTTTTTAGAGGTAGTGTTAAATCCGCACATAACTTAAGAGAGTCAGTGGTGCGGGGCAGCGTGATTCAAACTCGGGTGCGTCGGATCGAAAGTCGCAAGTTCTCCCAATGAGCCACGCTCTTAATGAGAGTTATAATATTAGAAAGATAGATAACACTAATAGTGATCTCTCTCGACTTCAACAATGGTCAAATAGTTACGGTATTAAAGTAAATCCTAACAAATGTCAGGCCATTGTGGTAGGAAGCTCGCGCCAGCTTGTCAAACTCGATTTTCTTTCCCTTTCTCCTTTACTTTACAATAACTGTGTCATCTCTTTCTCCCCTACCGTAAAAGACCTAGGTGTAATTATTGACTCTAAGCTCTGTTGGGTGGAATACGTTAAAGACATTTCACGTAAATTCTACGCCTCTTTTCATAGTATTGTTCGGCTCAAAAATTTTCTTCCCATTAAAACTAAATTAACACTTGTAAATTCTCTTTTACTACCTATAATCGACTATGCAGATGTCTGCCTTGTCGATCTCAATGCAGATCTTCTAAACAAGCTGGAGCGTCTTCTAAACACGTGTATCAGGTTTATCTTTGGTCTGCGAAAGTATGACCACATTTCTCAATACAGAGCAAAACTTAAGTGGCTTCCAATTCGCGAGCGTAGGAATGTCAGAATTCTATGCCTTCTCTATTCTGTACTAAATGACCCCAACACACCAAATTATCTCAAAGATACCTTCTCATACCTCACCGACAATCACGAGCGTAAACTGAGATCCTCCAGTAATTTACTTCTCTCTACCCCTTCACACCAAACATCTTTTCGTGACAACTCTTTTACTATTGCTGCTGTAAGACTGTGGAATGCATTACCGTTGAGTATCAAAAAAGCGACCTCTAAAGAAGCATTCAAGCGACAAACTCGTGAACATTTCATCAAAAAGGTGTACCAGATACATTGCAACCCTTAAAACGTTTCGTTCTTTCAGTTCCTCTTCTCCTCCCTGCTACTAGATCTATAATCCTATCCTAACCCATTGACATAGTCATTTATTATTGCTGGTATATGTCTTTTTATTTATATAATGACTTAAGTATTTATTTATTATGTATATATTTAAGTATATATTTTAAAATTAGGCTTGCATAATATGCCTATACCTATTATGTATATATTTAGTTTATGTGGTTTAATATTTCCTATAACACACTTTACTGCACCGCTACCATTTTTTCTTGCACGTCCTGGATGACTGGTAGAAAATGCTATCTAGCATTAAGTCCTCCATGTACAAACTGTTTTGTGCTAAAGTATAAATAAACACTCTATTGCGCTTAAAAAAAAGATAATAGAATTACAGTTGGTAATACCACAGAATACTAAGAGACAGAAGCATCACTCCGCAAATAAATTTAAACAAATAGCGACTCTTGCTATGATGCAATAAAATTCAATTCAGCTCGCGTAGCGCTGCATACCTACCAGTCATATTAACCTACAGAGCGCCTCTCTTTCTATCGCATAGCTCTTATCTCTTCTGACGCGGCACGTGTAACGACGCGCGACCCGCCGTCGGTGTCTGGCTATGTACTTGTAGCTTCGTACCTACAGTGCAGAGTGCTAGGCCTGGTAATACAAAATTAGTGTGATAATACCTATAATTCTGATGGGTGTAAATATCCGCAACTAGCGGAATGCCGTGCGCGCCGCCGCCCGCCATGTTGTCATTCGACGACATCAGGTATCCGATATTGACGTAACGCCCGTCTCCAGGCATGCCCCGAATGCCTCAGACGAGCTCGGGAGTACAGGGTGTTCAGAATGTGTTTTAATAGAAACAAAAGTCAAGAGTGTTATATTTTTGTATATATGAAAAATTAAATGAAATAACTCTTTAAAACACACACAGATAAGAAAAACTAACAATATAAGCTTATTAATTGGGTAACAATTGGCGGTCTCATTGCTAAAATCGATCCAAACAACCGCGAAGGGAGAGAAATGACGCAAAAATAAATGGACGGTGATTTTCAATATCTTAATACACTTAGATAAACCAATTACATAAAATACACACACTAATTACATAAAATACACACACCAATTACATAAAATACACACTAATAAAATAATAAATAAAATAAACATATATATAGATAGGTACATATGTTCTATCGGCCTCTGTTAATTGTACTTTGATGAATTACTTATACTTATTATTAATTATACAGCCTGAAATAAATAAATAAAACGAAATACTTCAAATGAGGCTTTTTAAAATGTCTCTTGCCATGATTAACCAATTAGATAGCGCTAAATCCAAAGAGAATGTATATAGCCTAAGTTCCTCAACTTAACTGATGCACTAGCTGAGACTAGGGGGTCCAAGGGGTTCCGTTTGTTCCCGATGGCCCTAAACAATACTTGAAATATAAAACATCATATTTAAATATTAATTGAGAGCACGTGCGACTTTCGACGCACCCGAGTTCGAATCCCACTGGCTCCGCACTGGCTTTTTTAAGTTATGTGCGGATTTAACACTCGCTCTTAAAACGGTGAAGGTAAACATCGCGAGGAAACAGGCATGTCCAAGAATTAATCACACAAATTCAAGAACATGTGACATCTATCAACCCGCACTAGGCCAGCGTGGTTGTTTGAAACATTCCACTTCTGCAAAGTAACCAACTGGTACATCAGAAACATAACATTGTAAAACCGCAAAAAAATGTAAACAAATCTCAAAAAAAAAATGCCCCTCATTTTCTTGCCGTATCTTCTGAGTAGTGGTTCTTTTTCCGACAGACAGACAGACAGACAGACACACAGACAGACAGACAGATGGACGGACAGCGGAGTCTTAGCAATAGGGTCGGTATGGTCCCGGAACCCTAAAAACCTTCTTTGTCTATAACTTTCTTTGTCTATCATTTTCGAACCACCTGTGTACAGTAACCACTGATCGTCGCATACCAGAGACGAAGCAGGTTTATGCAAATCAAAGCCTATCTTGCGATATTGTGTAGATACCTACTAGAGGTACAATCAGACAAATTACGTGAGTATTAGTACTCCTAGTCGTTGTTATAATATTAACTAGCTTTTTTTTAAGCGACTTTAAAGAGGGGAGTTTCTCTGTTTGATTGTATTTTTTTTTTATGTTTGTTACCTCAGAACTCCGTCATTTATGAACCGATTTGAAAAAATCTTTTGCGTCGGGTTCAGTATATCTACGAAGTGGTCCCATATAAATTTCATCGATATGTGACTTTGGACTTCGAAGATACATTGAAGTCGGTTTTTGTTTTTTTTCTAAAAATTAATTAATAAAATTAATCCTACTAATATTATAAACGCGAAAGTTTGTAAGAATGGATGTATGGATGTATAGATGTACCTTTGTTACTCTTTCACGCAAAAACTACCGAATGGATTTTGATGAAATTTGGTATGGAGATAGCTTATACCCTGGATTAACACATAGGCTACTTTTATCCCGGGAAACCGCGGGTGAAACCGCAGGGCGCAGCTAGTATTTAATATGTATGTTAGTCTGTAAGTTATATATAATGTAACTATTGTTTTCTTAAGTTACCTGACATAAAGAAGTAGTAATAATAGAAAGAAAGAAAGAAAATGATTTTTTATTGCCAATAACTTAACATAACTTAATATAACAATATTTATACAGTATTAGGGTTTGGCAATAAGGAGTAGGCTCAGCATGGTTCTGTGTAAACTCTAGTGAGTTTACACAGGGCTGGTTTTCAGCGTACCCCTTTGCTCGACCTCAGATGTTTGCCGAAAATTAAACAAATTGTACCAGCGGAGACAAAAAAAAAATTAATTAAAAAAAAATGAGATAAGATAGACAGCGTGAAATTAATAATAATAATATACATTATACAATATAAATATTAGTAATAATAAGTAGGGTTTTACGATTCAATCTCGGTTTTTCCCATTAACAAGTTAGTACACTACAAACTAAAACGAAGTCGCCACCAGACATATATATATATATATATATTTTGAGTCATTATTTATATATGTTTACAATATAATATGTATTTATGTGTACCTAATATATATGTATGTTTATATGTAGGCATTTAGAATGTTGCTATTGTATTGTAGTTTATTTTATTGACATTTTATGTTGTTATTATTGTAGACCTTACATCCCCGTCTTTAACATTTTGATAATTCCTCTCCATCCAAAGGTTACCTGGAAGAGATCGCTTTTAGCGATAAGGCCGCCCATTGTAACACTTTCTTTAATTGTTTTTATGTAATGTCTTTAATTTAATGTTTGCAATAAAGCGTTTATCTATCTATCTATTATTACTCATATTTTTATATTACTGATACTATATATATGACTATGGGACATCGTACTCGCACTTCTAGTTTGACATTATGTTATGTTAATCATAACTTAATACGTCATTGTTTAGTGTTACATTTTTAGACATTTTAAAAGATTTAAAATAATAATTAATTTTAGAATGAAACAACAACCGACTTTAATATATCTACGAAGTCCAAGGTCAAATATTGATGAAATTTATATGGGACCACTTTGTAGCATTGAACCCAACGCAAATAATCTGTTCAGAAATTACGGAGTTCTGAGGTATACCTCGCGCCAAACTTGATGGCGGCTGACTGGCGCATCACGTGATCTGCGCAGATACAATTTTGTATGCGATTCTGTAACTGCGCAGGTCACGTGGTGCGTCTCTCAGCCGCCATTAAGTTTGACGCGATGTATAACAAACATAAAAAAATAATAAAAAAGTAAATAAAAAAAAGATTACCATGTAATATGAGTATTAATGGCTACTAAGATTACCACCTACTGGTACATAGTTTGTAGGTAGATAGGTATATACCCCATTTTTGATATTGAATGCATTAGCGCATGGTAGGCGAAAACAGATTTTAAATAATTATTTTTATTCCTACCACCTGTGAAGACCTACCGCTGATATTATTTCAAAACGTCAATCGCAGATTCCTTTTGGATTTGCGGCTTCAAAAAATCCAAAGGTTAACCCCCTATGCAAATGCTTTTTGATATTGTGGTCTAAGTTACAAGATTTACACTTAATTATATCAGGAAAGTAAATAGACCTACATATATCTATATAAATAGTACCTACCTTCCTATATTCACCTACTTTAAAATATACAAATACAAATACTCTTTATTGTAAACCAATAATATAAAAAATGATTACGGATAAACCTTATATCTAGGGTAGAACAAAAGTAACATTATATTTACTGCTGCGCTAATTATCCGCTATTTCTTCCTGTCTCCCAACATTTGCGGTTAACCTTTATCACATGTCTTACTTAACTGATATCGATCGATAAAGTTGTATGAAATACGTAATTATCTTTAAACATTAATATTCTGTATCATCAGTTAGTTCAGTTTGGCCTTTTCACTCCAATCGGCCTAGTAGGTCCGCGTCAATCAAGATCTCCTTCGGCGATCCACGTTCCGATCCACGAACGAACATTTGCTACGTTTTGTTCGTCGTCACAGATTACTTACTAGTAACTACTAATGTTTCGTTTTTCATTTACCAATTTTTAAGATTTTTAACAATAATTTTTTTATCTATCTATCTATCTGTACACAAAGGTTCTTACTATAGTGGTGAGATTACATATGACCCTGCTAGGGTATAGCAAATTATAAATTATAATGGGAGCGGACCGATTTATTCTACAACGTCTTTGTCAGTTACTTATCATTTTATTCTTATTTTCGTTAAAAAAGTCATTTACATTATAATAACATTTTTCGATAAGGAATTGTTTTAATTAATTATTAAATTTTATATAATTTTCTTCTGCATTTATTTCGTCGGGTAGATAACTAGGTAATTATGTTTTTACTGACATTACATTTGGACCGAAACTATGTATGCATGTGTCGTTTGGATAGCGCGAGAGGCGTCCACACTGACAGTGGGTTTGGATCGTGATTCTGCCGCGCGCTTTGTAGGCTTGGAGTTGACGTGAATCGGCCGTTGTGGACCCGGATAATTAAAATACTTTTTTAAAAGTAAGGTATTTTAGCTCATAATTTGTTAATAGGTAGGTTTTTACCTTTTTCATCCGCTTTCACCCAAAACTTGATGACTAAAGATACTCTGTGATTGACACCGTTAAACAAGAAGCGCCCCTTTGAAAATACCCCGCGATTTCGATGCAATAAGTAGGTATTGGGAAAAAATTGCTCAAGGGGCGCCGAGTCTCTAGTTTGAATAGCAAATGCACAATTTTGCGATAAATTGGAGAGGCTCCGAAAAGCTTAGAAATTTTTAATTCAAAGAAATTTTTTTTCTTGATTGTTGTTTGTTTTTTAAGTTTTTTATTTTCATAATGAACATTATATAACTCAGCGCTATAAACTAAGCTATATTTAACATATTAATGTTTTATAGGCTAAATTTGCCTTTTTAAAACCTTTAAAAATCTTTTTTTTCTTGGACTATCTTACGTTAAATGACGACGACGTTTTTACGTACTACTGTGCTTATTCGTACGTTTATGGCAATTACATTAAATGTAATAGTTGTAATAGGTATATAAGTTATTTTATTCGCAAGGCGGTTTATTCGCAAAGCGGTTTATTCGCAATTCGTTTTATTCGATCATTATGACTGTCTAGTACAATTCTGTCTGTACAAAACTGTTCTGACTGAACAAAGAGAACTCTTATGGTTCTATCTTGCTTTATTACGTCTACATTGTATGTAAAATTTTGTTCCTTTTAAAAGAAAAAAATGACCTTGATCTCTTGTCTTCCCACGTATTTTCGTAGTGCATAACTACGGAATTTTGCCGTGTGTATACGGTCATCAGACTCATCAGTGTTGTGGTCCATGCCTTCACACGTTTTGGTCTTGAAAATCTACAGAAAAACAAGTGACGATTTCTCTGAGGCGGCGTATTGTATTGCATGCAAAATCTATAGAAATTTGCATTGAGGTCGAGTCTTGTCTTGACTAATAAGATGGATTCATGCAAATTCTGACGCATTATAACGGGATTTCGGTAAGGCATTAGATATTATGTCTATAAATAAAATATCTCTGCTGATGATACTGGATAAGTAGGTACCGACCATCGAAAAGAATTAAGAACTTTTATCTACCCTCATAGACAGTGATCGCACAACTTCCGCACAGAAAGGTCGCGTCTCGCGCTCTTGCCCTAGTTCGTGCTCGGGTAAAGCGCTGACGCTGCAACCTACGCCGCGCCGCGTACCGTAGTTGTCGTCGCGCGCGTCTGTATTTCGTGGTCATCGCAATGACCCAGATAATAATTGTAAACAATTGTTAAGGCGTAGCTATAACTTGTAATTATGGCTTCATCCGGTGAAATTACAATTAAAACGGAAACTGAACGCTTACTATACCAACATTACGAGAGAGAAAAAGTAGAACGGAAAAGGCTGGAGAGTTTGGTAAACGAACTCAAAAGTCAAATAGAAGAACTCCAGAGGAGGGAGCAGAATAAGGTTGTTTCGGAGAAACAGACTACAAACGAGGTTCCTTCTGTAGCAGTCCAGTATGAGACAGATGAAGAGGATCTCGCAAGAGGAACTGAGTGGGTGCGTCAGAAAAGCAGGAAGAAGCGGAAATTGAATACTTCACTGTCCCCACTACAAGGAGAAGACTCCAGCCAAAATGATAAAGAAAAACCAAAGGTAAAGAAAACACCTTTACCACCACCCATAGTAGTCGAAAATATTAAAGACTACCAGAAATTTTACGATCTTTTAGCGACGAGTGTCATAAAAGATTCGTTTATCGTTAAAATGATGAGCGGAGAGACCGTAAAAATTAACGCCAAAGATGAAGACTCGTACAGAGCCATAAGCAAGCTGTTGTTACAAAACAACTGTCTCTGGCACTCTTATGAGAACAAACAGGACAGACCGATTCGAGTGATGGCTAAAAACTTACATTCCTCGTGCCTGCCTGAGAGAATAGCTGAAGACCTTATTCTCAAAGGCTTTAAAATTCAGGATGCGGTTAACAAACTCAGCTGGAGGAGTAAGGAACCGCTCAACATGTTTATGCTTTCATTTCAAAAAGACGAAGACATAAACAAAATCTACGGCATTAAGTCTATTTTGGGCTGCAAAGTGGACATACAACCAGTAAAAACTTCTAAGCTGATCCCACAATGCAAAAGGTGTCAAGCTTATGGTCACACACAAAAGTATTGTTCTAAAGAGCCTAGGTGCGTAAAGTGCACCGGTAAGCATCTAACTAGGGATTGTACTAAACCAGCAGAATCAAAGCCAAAGTGTGTCCACTGCGGCGAACCACACCCTGCCAATTACAGAGGATGCATAGTTGCCAAAGAATTGCAAACCATAAAAAATAAACTAGCAAAGAAAAATGTTTCTGCGCCCACCATCCAGGTTCCAAGTGCAAACAAAACAAAAACACCAAGTGCTAAACTAAATGTCACAAATAATGTTTCATTCGCTCAAATTACGAAAGGAGCTCAGCAGAGACCAGTATCCCAAACGCAACCTAAGCAAAATAGCTCGGACGTTGAAGTAAAATTAAATAAGATTCTACAACTGATGACCTCATTCGATGAAAGATTAAAACAACTTGAAAATAGCACCAAAATAGCTACCTCAAAACATCATAAATGATTAAGTCACTTAAAATAATGGCATGGAATGCAAATGGGCTCCTTCAACATCGACATGAACTACAGGCAGTGTTGTCTACAGAAAATATTGATGTGTGTCTGATATCGGAGTCCCATTTCACCAAAGAATCTTACATCCAGATCAAAGGTTATAAAACATATCATGCACTGCATCCCAATAACACTGCTAGAGGAGGTAGCGCCGTGATAATAAAGGAAAACATCTGCCATTATGAAGAGCATAACTTTGAAGAACAACATATACAAGCCGTAGCTGTTTGTGTTAAAACCAAACGCTATCCTATCACTATATCAGCCATATACTGCCCACCAAAGCATGCACTAAAGGCTGAGCAGTACAGAAACTTTTTGAAAGGACTTGGTAACAGATTCTTGTTGGGTGGTGATTTGAATGCTAAAAACACCTTCTGGGGGTCTAGGCTTACCACAACCAAAGGAAAGGAGCTACTAATTGCCATCAGAGATATGAAATGCAATGTTATATCAACGGGAAAGCCTACCTATTGGCCGACTGATCAGCAAAAAATTCCAGATCTCATAGATTTTTTCATTTACAAAAATATATCACCTAACTTTTTAAGCATTCAGGAAGGCTATGATATGAGCTCAGACCACTCACCTATAATACTGACTTTAAGTGAGAATATTGTACAGAGAGAGAACAACCCCACCTTGGTAAATAAGAACACGGATTGGGAAAGTTTTAAATTAGATCTAAATTCTATGATTAATCTGAATGTTCCACTAAAAAATCCACAGCAGCTAGAAGATGATGTGAGAAAACTCATAACAGATATACAACAATGTGCTTGGAAAAATACACCTGAAGTTAAAATAAGAATTAGGAATAACTGCTATCCAATAGAAATTAGAAACCTGATAATTGAAAAGAGGAAACAGAGACAAAAATGGCACACAACGAGAGCACCACAAGACAAAAAACTACTAAACAATCTTACGAAAAGACTTAGGAGGGAAATTCAGAAGCTTAACGACGAATCTATGAATACTCAATTAAGTCAGTTAACATGTGACCGCACAACGGATTACTCGCTATGGAAAATGACCAAAAACCTAAAGAAGCCTATAATGCAGATTCCACCAATAAAAGAAGCCAATGGAAGCTGGGCTATCAATAATGAACAAAAGGCTGCAAATCTAGTTGAGATTTGCACTACACCTGGAGCAAACCTTTCAAGAAAGTGAAGAAACTACAGATAACATTATTTTGAACAAAACATCGAAATATGAGCTAGAAATTAAACTCGTCACTCCAAGAGAGGTATACAATGAGGTCAAAAAACTAAAACAAAAGAAATCTCCTGGTTATGACCTCATTACTGGAGAAGTTTTACAAAACCTCCCACGTAAAGCCATAGTCAAACTTACCACTCTTATTAATGCTACATTCAGACTTAAATATGTACCCGATGTGTGGAAAGTTGCCGAAGTCATTATGATAGCTAAACCTGGAAAACCACCCAATGAAGTAACATCATACAGACCGATATCACTGTTACCAATAGTGTCCAAATTGTTTGAGAAACTACTGTTAAAACGTATGAAGCCTATCATAGAAGAAAAAACATTGATCCCTGATTATCAATTCGGATTTAGAGAAAAACATTCTACAATAGATCAAGTACACAGAATCACCAACATTATCGAAAAAACATTAGAAGAAAAAAAAGTTTGTTCTACTGTCTTTTTGGACGTAGCACAAGCATTTGACAAAGTGTGGCATAAAGGCCTTATATTCAAACTAAGAAATATGCTGTCACAACAGTTCGCAGACCTCTTAGAATCCTATCTAACACAAAGAATGTTCAGAGTGCGACAAGACGATGCTTACTCAGAACTTAAGCAAATAAAAGCTGGAGTACCAAAGGGAAGTGTCTTAGGTCCGGTCCTGTACTTATTGTACACTTGTGACATTCCAGAGTTAGAAGAGAATACCATAGCAACCTTTGCAGACGACACAGCCATCATGGCCACAGGGGTCACTCAAGAGGAAGCAGTGGAAAAAGTTCAAATAGCCATCAATACCATCTTTGATTGGACCAAAAAATGGAGAATCAAACTCAACGAATCTAAATCCATTCACATAGATTTCACTAACAAAAGACCAAATTACCATCCGGTGTTCATCAATAGCAAGACGATACCGTACGAAAATACGGCCAAGTACCTTGGCATGACACTAGACGCAAAGCTTCGCTGGAAGGCACATGTCAAAAAGAAACGCGACGAGTTGGAACTTCGCTATAGGAAAATGTATTGGCTACTTGGGAGGCATTCTACGTTGTCAGTGCACAATAAAGTACTATTGTACAAACAAATCCTCATGCCAATATGGACGTATGGTATCCAGCTGTGGGGGTGTACCAACCAAAGCAATGTAGCAATGATACAAAGATTCCAAAACAAAGTACTCAGGGGTATCGTAAACGCTCCGTGGTATATTCGAAATGACGACCTCCATCGGGACCTGAAAGTGGACCTCGTTACTAGTGTTATTAAAAAGTTCGCCGAAGCTCACGAATGTAGACTTCACCATCACGTGAACGTCGAGGCTATCCAGCTCCTCGACACCACAGACCTAGTGAGAAGGCTCAAAAGGACAAAACCTTTTGAGTTAGTGTAGTGAAGTGACAGTGTACCGTAGTACCTATACATACTTTAGTGCTACCCGTAGAACACAACAACAAAGTGTCTTCGCCTAAATAGAGACAGTAAGAAAAGTGTTAATGGACACATTCTTAGTTATACTATATTTAGCAATTTAAGTCAAAGTTAAATTACTTATTAGTCTTATTAGGCTAGATTGTAATATTAATGGGATGTCTTTTTGAGACAGATCATTAAAAAAAAAAAAAAAAAAAAAACCCTCATAGACATTCATAAAAAGAAAACAACTTAACAAAAGCTAGGCACAATTTTAATTAAATTATCAAAAACAAAATGATTACAATTACACAAAATAAAAAATACTAGAAAGGTCTACAAAGCCCAAACCGGTCAGCACCAAGCCCCGACCAAAAAGAGCCGCTCCTACGTCGCGCGTGCTCGTTGCTTACAGCGCCTCTATCGGCACCGTTTTGAAACAAGCCGCGCTCTGATTGGCTGTCAAGATGGCTGCGACCATGCAAGTTGTCTTCCGTTTTTCTTCTTCTCCAATAGTACATTATTATTGGTATACCAAAGAATGAAATAAAAAGGGAATACCTATGTAAGTAAGATTGATTTAAAAGGAAAAATGATGATCACCCAAACATGCTTGAGATCAAGTAGAAATGAGTAGGTATTCTATCTATGCGTTGTGCTAAAACAGCTGACTATAATACAAATTAAATTTGATTTTAAGAGATAGTTAGTATTCTTTGATAAGAGAATACTAAA
This sequence comes from Petrophora chlorosata, assembly GCA_951640565.1. Lineage (NCBI taxonomy): Eukaryota > Metazoa > Arthropoda > Insecta > Lepidoptera > Geometridae > Petrophora > Petrophora chlorosata. The sequence continues at coordinate 13,719,123 of OX621207.1, read as the reverse complement.
AGAAACTATGGTCTATGAGCTCAGATTGGCTGTCTACTCGAAGTCTATGAGACATTTTCATAGATCGTGTTTTGTTTATTTTCAATCGCAGTCTAACAGGCATGTGAGCTAAGAGGAAGCGGCCGTTTTTGTAACTACCTTTACGTCATCGTGGTAAAAGAATTTGGTTTCAAATGAAATACATGCTGAAAAATCTACTTATATTGGAATTTATTTATTTATTTCTTCAGTCTGTCTTTGCTACCTGGTTTAGTGTTGATATCAGCAGGTTTTTGAGTGTCAGAAGCCTTAGTATTAGGATTTGCCTCTGGTGGTTTCTCATTAGTAGTCTTGGCAGTCGTATCTTGAACTTTAGGCTCAGAAGCAGACTTAACAGGAAGATCCGAGGGACTTGGGTTCACCTTTGTAGGTTTTTTGTCTGTAGAATCAGCTGCAGAAGCCTTAGGAACTGGTTCTGGAGCTGCTTTAGGTGCTGCTGGAGTTTCTACAGTAGGTTCCTTTTTCTCTGCTTTCTTTTCGACGGGTTTAGTTTGAACTTTAGGTTTGGGATTGTACTTCTCTTTGTAGACTTCAGGGTTCACAACAGTTGGAGTCCAGTAGTATTTCTCATAAACTTTGTCCCAGAGTTCATATCCCTTTGCAAATAGATCCTTTTTCATTTCTAATTTGTCGCCGAAGTCCAAGTAGTTCTGATCTTCTTTGGTGTATTTTATCCATTTTGTCTTGAGCAGAGCACTTTCGTAAGCAGTTGGATTTCTAAAATAAAATATTTTTGATTATGAGCGTCTAGAGGTTCCTCTTCTTATTTAATTTGGGCAGGAACAGTAGTTCCTCAAATGTTAGCAATGTCTATCCACATATTAGAAGGCACAAAACATCATTAACGACCGTTAAATTTATATAATCACTAACATACAATCATTTATTCCAACTTAAGTACATAATAAAGTAATCGTCGGATTTTGTTTTTAGGACTTGAATAAAAATGTCGAAAAAGATTTATACAATTTACATACAATAATACTTACTCAAACCTGAGAAAATCAGCCCACATTGTAGTCATCAGATCTCTCATATCTAAATCAGTATAATTTCTAGTCCAATCAAAGAAATCCAGGACGTAAGCAGAAGCATCTCTATGACTAGCACCCCTGATCTTATCCGTGTAGGCATGCTTAGTACTAAGCTTGCCCACATAGGTAAACTCGTATAAATATATAGGTCGGTTCATATTCTTAGCGTGAAGTTTAGCTGACTTCATTATGGGGTACTTGAACATAGAATCGGAGAAATAGTCGATGAATCCTTGAACGCTACTTGTATCGGTGCTCACGTGCTTCCCATTGAAATAGTAATCCTTCAATTCTTTGATAAAGGCGTCTCTTTCTTTATTGTTATTAAATGCTAAGTCTGCAGGTAGGAAGTCAGCAAAATTTTCATTCATCAGTCCTTTCCAGGTGTTGAATTGGCTCGTGCGACTAATGCCTTCCATATTGGCAAAACCAGTTAGAAGGGCATAGTTACCGTAGTTGCCCCTCTTCATTACCTCAAGTGGAGATTCAGTCAAAACAGCTCCTTTGTTCGCAGGATTTTCAATGCAGGGTGTGAAACCAAATGTACTGTTTTTTAAGAAGAAGTTTCTACTAGCAGCCATTAGGTCTGTAATATCAGCTTCTAAGTAGAAGTCATTTAAATCTTCCATATCACCATTGTCTTCATAACCCATGGAACAGGCAATGTTTCTTGCCGTTTCTATTGGCTGTCTGTTTACAGCAAAAGGAGTTAAAGCTGATCCGCTGTCAAGGGCAAGCTTATGAAACAATCCTTTAGTTTCTTTAGACAAGGCTACTATTTCAGCTAGAGTCGCACCTATACTGTATCCTGCCAGAGTGATATTATCCGGATCTCCTCCAAAGCTCTTCAAATGTTTTTTAATAAATTTGAGTGCAGCGACAATGTCTTTTAAAGCTGCGTTGCCAGGGATGTCTTCTGTTCCAAGACAAGCAAAGCCTAGAGCTCCTAATCTGTAGTTAAAATTGACCACAACGACATCTTGTCGTGCTAGATGGTAGTATTTCGCCATGCCAGCATTACCTCCAGCAAAGCCTCCGCTATGAATGTAGACTATTACAGGAACTAAGTTTTTTTCACTGGCTACTTTCGGGACCATAAAATTTGTGACTAAGCATTCTTCTTCGCCGTAGAGAAGTTCGTCTTCGTCCTCTTTTTCAGTGTAGTGAACTTGATGACACATGAGAATATCTCTATTAGCCTTCAGATCTTCCTTCCATGGCATTGGAGGCAGAGGCGGCTGAAACATTAGCAAAATGTAATTTTGATAATGTATTTGAAAAACATAAAAATTGAGATGACAATTTATGTCTTTCTCCGTGCAGTTAGCACTTAATTTCATCAAGATTGGTTTTGCCGTTTAGTGAAAATTTAACAAACAGCCAAAAAGAGAAATTATTGCATTTATATAATATTAAAGGTAAGAAATCCTGTCACAACGTAACTGGATCTGATAAGTTATTACGTCTGACTACTTATCAGATAATTTTTGCAATAACAGGTATTTATCACACTGCTCCACATCATTGAGTAAATCCATCGCGAATATGTTCAAATTATATATAGGCAAGTCTAGAAGCACCACACAGAGAAAGAGCGCAGACCAAGTGCTAACATTTATGTTCTCTAGTGGGCTCTATATTCAATTTGATGTGACGTCACATTAAATTGATTTAGCCAATAACTAGCGGAAGATCAAGACACTTCCAACGATACCTCGTATGTCAAATTACCATAATTAGTTTAGAAGTTCAAAGACCGTATAGACCGTTGGTGTGGGACGCCACTTGTGCAGATACACTAGCACCGTCCCACCTCAACGGTACTTCAAGGGTGGCAGGAGCGGCGGCAGAAGCAGCAGAGAGCCTCAAGCGGAGGAAATATGCATCACTCGGCGAAGGATACATATTTCTTCCGTTTGGGATTAAAACTATGGGGCCTTGGGGGGCGAACGCGCGGCTTCTATTTAAAGAGCTGGCCAGACGCCTCATAGAAACAACAGATGGCCAAAGAGCTGGCGCTTACCTCGGCCAACGAATTAGTCTGGCCATTCAACGAGGTAACGTTGCCAGCTGTTTGGGCACCTTGCCCGCGGATGTGGTGACCTAAATTCTGTGTTTTAATTTCATTTTTTAATTTTATTGTAGGTTAGTTTAGTGCTTATCATTCTATATATTTGTACATAATTGTTAATTGGTTCTGTAAATAAATTTATTTATTCTACACTAAAAAAAAAGTTTAGAAGTCATGAGGGAACAGATGAACATATTATATACATACCCCCATACATACATACCGGTCAAAATCATAACCCTCCTGTTTGTTTCGCTGTAGTGGGGTAAAAAGATGGACGGAAAGAATGCAGTTCACATCGGAATGATAAAAAAAATTGACGAGAAAAATAAGGTTCACAGGGGATTTTTTTTTCTAATGAAGTTCACAGGGTAATGATAAAAATATAGACAAGAAGAATAAAAAGTTAATCGTTTACCTTAAACCTGTCCCGTCCTTTAGGCTTAGTAGCGTACGGGATACCGAAGAACTCGTAAAATTCTCCATCCCAATACTTCGTACCCAGTACATTTCCAAGTCCTTCCAAATGCACTTTTCGAGTATCTTCTTTTTTCTCCCCATTTGCACTTAGAAATAATGTTAAAACCCCTAAAAGTGTGAAAAGCAACATTTTTGTAGCTGCTATAAAAATATATTAAAATCTGTTGGTGTAACAATTATTCCATTTACTGTGGCTATTGATAATGAAAAAGTGTAGTCCAGTTGATATTGATATAGTTGATACGACATCGATTAAACATACTAGGTGTTGCCCGCGTATTCGTTTGTCTGACATTAACCTTGTATTCACATCTTTTTTTTTGACGAGTTTATATACTCTTTAATCCAACTATGGATGACATTGAGTGGAGTGGTAGGCTTTGGCCGTGGTTGTAATACCACCCACCGAACAAAACCATGCCGTCAAGCGACCTAGTCGTGTTTCGGGATGTTGTTCGGTGAATCATCGGGGAAACGGGTCTGAGCAGCCACTCAACTGCCGTCTCTCTCTAGATCTATGTGCTCCATCTTACGCCACATCATCGCTTCACATCAGGCGAGATAGTGGCCAAACATAGACCTATTAAGCGTAAAAAAAAAAAGAACATTGACTATAAATCAGAATACCTTACGCAAGTACATAAGTAACAAACAGACAGTCAAGTGGACACAATTTTATGTGATTGTTTGGATTTGATTGTATTTGGTAAATAAACTGATAATAATAAATGATAATAAATTATGTAAGTTAAAGTGAAATCTAATTGGGTTCCGCCACGTCAATCTGTTCCAAGAGATAATCACACTAATAATATCTTTAATCACACATATTTGTATGTAAATGTTTGTATGTAAGTGTGTTTGTTCACTCTTAACGCCGCAATGGCTGTACGGATTTGAGTGAAGTTCGGAATAATAAGCGGCATAATAACTGGCAATGCGGTATTAAAAGTTATAGGTGGCACTGTAATTGTTGTGTGGCGGTTACCATCAGGCAAACGACTTGCACGTCTCATTACTCAATTTCATAAACAAAAACACTAAGGCACGCTAAAATAAAAAATAAAAAATTACAATTCATTAATTTAATTTTGTAACAACTTTGTTTGAGACCCTAATTAATAAACTAGGCTGTATTTCTTCCCATTATGTTCAATTTCTTTTTGTTACACTAATTCACGTTTATTTTTAAATTTAATTTATTTCTTTAGTAAATTAATTTAGCCTTATCATAAAACAATTAAAATTTTCAAAAATTTAAATAAAATACTGACTGCGAATGCTCCGTAGCACCAAACAACAAACTACCCAGACGGAAATTGAGACTCCTGTTTGTTTTCAGTTGAAAATAGACTGCCACCAAGGACTCTATAATAATTGTTTTTACAGAAACAAAAGCCGAGCAAAAGTCGGCAAACCTTAAACAAGGCCTTCGTAAACCAATTCGGGGCCACGTCCGTGAAGCGAAACACACTTACGCTCTCAGCCCGGAAGGTGTTTAGAATTTCACTTTGCAGGTCTGTGTATATTTAAATACTGTTAGAATACGACTGACTACGATTGCAGGTATGGTAATTGTTGCAGTTGCACTGGTGGTAGGTTTCTCGTATGCAAGAGCCCATCTGGGTGGGTACCACCACTTTGCCAGTCATTCGGCCGCCTACTTATTAATGTAGTTATTTATACTTAATCGAATTCTATTCAGCGGAATCACACTACAAAGATATATTCATTGTTTTTAAGATTTGAGATGAAATTCCGCAACGTCACTCCTGGGCCCCAATTCACTATGACAACTTGGCGATTCCTTGCTTCGAAATCACGTCGATTCCTTAATTAATAAACGACATCTCTATGATGCATATTATATATAATATTTGATGGTTAAACAAACTTACCAAGTGAAGTTTGACCGTAATTATACAAGCCGTTGCATCCGAAGAGATTTATATAATTCACAAGGTAGTTCCACTCCATGAGCTGGGCATCAAGCACAATTTTAGAGCTGTCAAAAATAAAAAGCACAAAATGACTTATTTACAACTCCCGCCCTAGAGGGCGCCACTAAGCTCTGTCACCTCATTTGATTTAGAGACAACAACATTTCGCAAAATCTTAAGGCCACAAAACAGGTTAAGTAAGTAGGTACTTAATATTTGTAAGGGTTTGTGACAACAAATTAGGGCACGGGTGGGTTATTAGTATAAATCTCTTCGGATGCAACGGCTTGTATAATTACGGTCAAACTTCACTTGGTAAGTTTGTTTAACCATCAATTATACTTCGCCGTTGCATCCTCGAGATTTATATAATTCACAAGGTAGATGTTTAGAGCTTTTGCGAAATTTTCATGTTCCTCAGAGTAAAAATATTTATATGGGCAACACATATATGTAATATTTTAATAACAATTCTATAATATAAATTATGATTTATCATAATTTAGTTAGAATCCTACACCGCTTTAGCAAAATAGTACTCATATTATCCGGCAGCTTATTTGATAAGGTCAATAGAAGACTCCGTAAGTAAGCTGCTAAGGTTTATGCATCACAAGTGTGCAGAGAAAATCGCAGTGTTTATTCAACTGTCACATATAATCCTTTTGATCTATCTACCTTCTAACGAGATGCTCGTATTATGTACAAGGTTTTCTTTTCATGACAAAAAAGTTCAAACTTTGCCTCTGATCGAAAGTAAAGGCAACAAACGCCTTACAACTTATATGCTTGTATGACTAAAGTTACTGTTCCCGGCAAATTTATAATCTATTAGAAATTACTGCGTAATTGGTTACGATTTCATACATTCTATATAAAGGATGGTGATTGAACACATCGTCCTGTTGACAATGCTAGTGAAACTGCCATTTATTTTGTTGTAATTTGGAATAGTCATCGTTGGGAATATATTTGAAACAAAATTTAGAATAATTTTGTCTGTTTCTGGTTGAAGTGCAAAGGCTAACTTGTTTCCTGACATGATATGTATAAAATAGTATTGGTTCTTAACATGCCAGAGATTGGAACAAAGGATACTATGGTTGACTGTTCTAATAAAGAATGACCATGACGCCAGTTGCCCATTGTTAATATTGTTCGTCAATTTTTAAAATGGGAAAAATAATAACTGGCTCTTGTTTATCGTATTATCACACATGATACTCCACCCAGTTAAAAGAAGTGTCAGGGAAAATCTCCAGCACATAGAGTAACGTCCGTTACTAATTATATATGACACAGTAAAATGTTGTTATTACCAAATAACGTATTTTCAATAAGAAAATTATCACCATTTTGCGGTTATAATTTATGTTTGGATTCCTTAACTGTTTTTTTTTTAATGTATTTTAATATTATCATTATTCCTTTTTGGTTATTCATTTATGAACTGTAACCCGAAAATATAATAGACATTTTACATTGTCTAATTTTAATGTGGGTAACCGTCTATGGACTTGATTGAATTTAGCCCAAATCAAGAATGTGATTTGGAACAAGCTGGTATACGTGATCCCGAGTAAGGATAATACAGGTTAAAAGAGCTTAGGAAAGATGATTGGCACTGTCGGCCGAGCAGTCCATTTGACATTGACATTCGAATATCTGATCCTCAAAGTTTAATCACTGATTCTTGGCCGCCATATTTTTATTAGGCATTAACGCATGATTCACAAAATGCTCAAATAAAGTTTTTAACAACCCGTGGCTACTGAGACTTGAACCCGCATCTCAACATTAATTAGAAGGGAAGGGTTCTGCCCAATTGAACTACAGTGATCACCAAGTCGAGTTCGGAATTTATATAAACAAAAAAATATTACCTAAAGGTAAATCATTGAATGGTACTTATCACAACAGCTGCAGATATTGGACGGTTTGATTGGTTCTATTCCTAAATTTATATTTATTAGTTTTGAATCAGATAAGTTCAAGTATTGTTGGGTATTATTATATCGTATATTATACCGTGAGAAAAAAAAAATAATGGTGTCAGTAATGATATTTTATAAGCATTTTATACCACAGTTCAACTGTGCTGATAGATAAAGGGGTCTTTCGAAATTAATTTCCATGTTTGGAAAAAAAAACCTCTAACGAGTTTTGGATTGTGGCATAGACTGTGACTTCCATGGATCCTGGTAACGACGCCGGTGCAGTCCACGTCGTGATACGATACCCCGGTGTATCCCGATACCTTTGGCTACTTTGCCTGTTCGGTTTTCTGGCTGACTAACTATTTACTTCGACATCAAAGCATTCATCATTTTAGCCTTCTTAACCTGAAAGCCAGATTTCTAAACAGATTCGTTTGCCTCAGTATTATAACTACAAGGATTTTTCCGAAGAGGAAAGAATTTATCTAGCGTAATATACGTTAAATCAGGTTGCTTTGATTTATTGTGTTTGTAAAGCGTAATCCTAATATAATAATTTAATCGAATTTTTAAGCTTTTCCATATCCTTTCTAATGAGATAGGATGACCGACGAGATCTGACAGATAGATTTATGTATGCTTTAGCTCGCGCTGGTTTTTAGTTGAATAGTCAACTTAGATGGTTTTATACCCATTAACTGAAAATTTATCAAGAACATTTTCAGTGAAAGCCTTTTTCAGGTCACTATATAAGATAGATACGCCCCCAACGTTTAGAGATTTCCTTTTCAATCTCCGATCCAAAAACTTCTTGTTTACCTTTCATCACACAACAGTAGGCTGCATAAAGCTTAGTATAATTTGCATCAAGAACATTCGTGTTCTACTAGTTAAAGTCTAGATCAAGTAGAAGCCACCGCAGAACGCGGTGACGTCACCATAAGTAAGTAGTATGCCACTGGAATCTATTCATTGTGAATATTAACTTGTTGTAAGATCAGTTGAGCGAACATTATATGCATACGTTAAAATCTGCTATTTTTACGGCTAGACAGTTTTCCATAGTGGGTGTATACTGGGCCTCTGCCACTGTGGGCGTATCATTAAGGAAGAAAAATCATAATCGTGTTATGACTTCTAACTGCATGACTACGACCAAATCGTACCGCTAAAAATGCACCACTATGATCGCATTATAGTTCCAAGGCACAGAATTGTTTTAGGTATTAGGTTATAAGAAAAACATCAAAGGTGGGCGTCGCATGAAGATAAGGCAACCCCAAAGTCATGATAGTGTTATGACTCTTAACTATTTGACTACGACGAAGTCGTAACGCTAAAATATACATAGGAACAATGCAAAATATCAAAAGATGACTAAATTGAATTATAGTTCAAATTAAAAATATGCATGACTATGATCGCATCATAGTTCCAAGGCACTCAATTTGTCGTTGTGCACGTCTATGATCGCGTCATAGTTCCAAGGCACTCAATGATGTGTGTGACTATGATCGCATCATAGTTCCAAGGCACTGGATTTGTTGCGTTAGGCTAAAAATATATATCAAATGTGGCTGTTGGGTGAAAAGAAGGTAACGCAGAAAACATGACTGTGTTATAACTCTTAATTACTTGACTACGACGAAGTCGTAACTCTTAAAATATGCACGATTATGATCGCGTCATTGTTTCAAGGCACTTAATTATATGTTGTGCACGTCTATTATCGCTTTGATTGACAATTTGATCTATGAACGACTATGATCGCGTCATAATTCCAAGGCACTCAATTTTTGCATTAGGCTATAACAATTTATCAAATATAGGCGTGACATGAAGGAAAGGCAACGCAAAAGTCATGAATATATTAGGACTGAAGGGCCACGACTTGGTCGTAGTCATGGGACTACGACCAAGTCGTGGCCCTTAAAATGACTTTGTACGTCTATGACCGCATCATAGTTCCAAGGCACTAAATTTATTGCATTTGGCTATAAAAATAGATCAAATGTGGCCGTTGCAAAAAGAAAGGCGGCGAAAATGTTATGGCCGTATTATGACTTAACTATTTGACTTGACTAGACCAAGTCGCGGCACTAAAAAATATTGTGTACGACTATGACCGCATCATAGTTCTGAGGCACTCAATTTGTTGCATTAGGCAATAAAAAATAGTTCAAATGTGGTCGTTGCACGTAAGAAACGCAACGCAAATGTTATGACCGTGTTCTGACTCTTAACTCCTTCACTACGAACAAGTCGTGGCGCTAAAAAAGATTGTGCACGACTGTGATCGCGTCATAGTTCCAAGGCACTTAATTTTTGTATAGGACTTAATAAAAGCATTACAATGTGATGCATTCATGATATTGTCTTAGCATAATATCTATTTTTTAAGTACTGAAGTTGCATATTTAGTCGCATAAAAATTTATAACTGAGGGTAGTTGTGACATTATTCGGTCTGGTTACTAAGCCCAGTAAATTTATTATTTAGTCAGTATTTTGTCATACGTATTATTTAAAGATGTTATGATATTAAAACAAGTTTTTTTTTTTAACTTATTTTTATAAATTATAGCAAATGAAGTCATAAGGTATTTTTTTTTTTTTTATTATTATGACCTTATTCAATAATTCACTCTCTCTACGAGGGAAGGTCTGAGTCCCAGCAGTGGGAACGTAATGGGCTGATGATGATTCAATAATGAATCCTTCCATAGTACTACACAGTATCCTTCGTAACGAAAATAGAAATACAGATTCAACAAATAAACAACTGCATCGTTAAGTAGGTTATAAAACCTACATTGTAGTAAATACTGTTTCTTGATTAACATTAAACATGCAGATTGGAAGTCAAGACGGAAAGATAGGTAAGTTCTCACCCTGATAGTTGCTATCGGAACTTTCATGCCGTTATAAATGTTTCACGAGTTTTATTTCGCGTCTTTCAAACTTTTATTATGGTCTTCAGATCAAGACTCCTTACGATTTCTTATTCACATAGCACTTAAACTGAAATTAACTGTTAAATAAACGATAAAAACACTAATTACTTGATTAAGAAAAAATATTAAAGAATTTCGATGCTACGATGCCCGCACACAAAAAGTGAATGAGGTGACAGAGCTTAGTGGCGCCCTCTAGGGCGGGAGTTGTAAATAAGTCATTTTGTGCTTTTTATTTTTGACAGCTCTAAAATTGTGCTTGATGCCCAGCTCATGGAGTGGAACTACCTTGTGAATTATATAAATCTCGAGGATGCAACGGCGAAGTATAATCATACATATAACGCGTCATGAGAATACAAATTTCGCAGATGTCGTTTATTACTGAAGGAATCGACGTGATTTCGAAGCAAGGAATCGCCAAGTTGTCATAGTGAATTAGGGCTCTGATTCCATTAGAATCAAACAAGAGTTATTAACAATTACTTAATCAAATATTTTAATTACTTTAAGAGGATTTGTGACTTCGACATTGAACGTGCGCCATCGTATAACAAGGCGCTTAAATTCACATCTCATGAATGTGACAAGCAAAATAATATTACCCATTAAACCTATCTTAAAAGGTGTCATAAAGTGCCGTAGAAGCCTTTCTTAAAGCTAATAAAATCACTGTGAGGCGTCGGTGGATCCATCAAACCTGAAACGGAACGTTATCTTAAATTTAATTAAAATAAATAGGTATGCAGAGTTGTGGCAATTTTTTCTTTGAACTAATAAGCATTCATAGTTTTTGTTTGTGAGGATGGATAGATGGATTGAACGGATTTTGATGAAATTTGGTATTACGTAGGTACTTTAGGTCCTGGAAAATAACAGGCTACTTTTTATCCCGGGAAACCACGAGGAGCAGCTAAATTAAATTTCAAAAGATTTCAACGAATAGTGTTTATAATAAGTAAGATAAAATAAGTGTGAATTTAATTTTTATTCTATAAAATTAGGTATTCAAAGTGAAAGAAACAGAAAATTTAAATCCTATCCTAGTAATATTATAATTTTGTATGTACCTAGATACTGCGGTCCTAAAATAGGATATAGGATAAGGAGTAAATATGACCATCATAACATAAACACTAGAAATAATAAAGATAGAATTGTTGTACCTAGGTTCAGACTGACTAAAACGAATAAGTTATTCATGGGCAACTGCGTACATTTTAATAATAAAATTCTTAAATGTATAACGGAGCTCACAGAAAGTAAATTCAAATTACGCGTAAAGACTGTTCTAATGAGAAAAGCATACTATACTGCTTGTAATTGTATACAAGAAAAAGATGCTTTGAACATTCCACTTCTGCATTAGCTCACTGGTACATAAGAAACATAACATTGTAGAAAACAAAAAAAAAACAAAATCTCTGAAAGAAAAATGCCCCTCAATTTCTTGCTGTATCTTCTGAGTGGTGGTTCTTTTTTCAATATGGTGGTAGAGTCATGGTGATAATTTGACGATAATAAGTGCGTCTGCAATGCTAATAATGAATGAAGAGATTTTGATAGATTGATTTTGATTTGAGGATACGTTTCATCCCCGAAAAATAAACAGTTCCCGAGGGAGCAACTATAAACCGAACTCTACGCAGGTGAAACCGCATACATACGGGTGGCCGCAAATAATTTTTTGGCTAAATTTTTGGAAATTTCTACGAGTTATGGACGTAACCACTGGCAGAAAGCTAGTCTATATAAATAAAAATAAAAATAAAGTAACCTGTGGTCAACGATGTTGGTACACTAATTATGTAATCATTTATTATACCTATGTAATCATATACTTAATATAATATAACAAAAGGCTTAATAATTTAAAAACTAAATAAAACTAAACTATAAGATATTAAATACTATGTACACGCCGGGTATCGGTTGAGCCAACTGAATGGCCTACAGATAATTCAACCGATACCCGTCGTCCGGCAACGTGCCCAAAATGCTGGCGGCGTTGCTTCGCTGAATTGCGAGGCTGATTCTTTGGCCAAAATACACGCCAGCATTTTGGTCACGTGTGGATTCCACCAGCCGCCCCGCCAAATCCTTATAAATCTCTAAATTAAATGAGTCTATATAATAGTCCGATAAAGTCTATATAATAGTCTGATAATAGTCCGAACAAAAAAGAAAAATTGGAAAAATTGCTCCGAAAATTAGGAAATTCCAGAAAAACTGAGAACATCAGTAGTCACTAATAAAACACATCAGCTAGTGACTAATAAAACATCGCTTACACGCCCCCCAAGAGAGTTAGATGAGTGATAACAGAAATTAAATTCAAATAGGTAGCCGTAACGGGATATAATTAAAAAATATATCCGAGTGTTAGGGAATTTATCTGCGCCGCTCCTAATTGGGCGAATCTGTAATTTCCCGGAGGATGCGGGGCGATGCAAGTCGTAAACTGTTGGAGACCGACCGCCCCATTTACCCTCACACCTAGGTACAATAAACAGGCTTGGTGTGAAAATCATAGACTGGCCCGGCACAGGTTGGCAGATGTAACATATCCTTTTTATTTTTTTATTTATTTGTATAAATTTTACAACTTTTCATAAATATCTAACACCTTTTAAACCTTAAACAGGTTTGTCTTGGGTGTCGCATTCCTCTTCTATTACTTTTTTTTATTTTTTTTTATTCGTTAATTGGCTTACGTTTGACCACTATGTCACCTGATGGTGACATACTAACTTCTAAAATAGTAACATTTTAAAATAGTAGGTAGTATTGACTATAATATGTATAACCCTCTGAACTTCGACAGTTCTTTATTTCGACACGACACTTACTTCGAAATAATATACCTAGTTTGACAACTCATTGTTTCGAAACATCATCATCATCATCAGCCTATACGAGTCCACTGCTGGACATAGACCTCTCCCAATGAACGCCACTGAGCCCGATTCTCGGCTCTTCGCAAGTAATTACTGCCAGCCACTTTACGCAGGTCGTTGCTCCCTCTGGCCGGAGGGCGTCCTACACGTTTGCCTAAACGTGGTCTCCACTCTAGAAGTCGTTTACTCCATGGGTTATCGGTTCTTCGATATATGACCGGCCCATTGCCACTTCAGCTTACTTATTCGGTGAGCTATGTCGGTTACTTTGGTTCTCTGTCGGATCACCTCGTTGCGGATTCTATCCTTCAGAGAAACCCCGAGCATAGCTCATTCCATGGCTCGCTGAGTGACTTTAAACTTATGAACCAGTCTCACAGTCAGTGTGACTGAATATAATTCGACGGTATTAGTTTGACAGAAAATACTTCGACAACACAAACATTCAATTTATTTCTGGCGACGTGTGGTCACTGCTCTAACATTACCTAACCTAGTCTTTGAGGCCGTTTGTGTTATTGTTGTTCGGCAGAAAATACTTCAACAACACTCATGAGTGATGAGTGTTGTTGAAGTATTTTCTGCCGAACTAATAGATATTTGTCGAATTATGTTCAGTTTAAAAAATGACTTGTGGAACTATATTTTTTCGAATTAAGTGTCGTGTCGAAATAAAGAACTGTCAAAGTTCAGAGGGACACCGGAGCAGGCTACCGGCTTGTCCAAGAATCACAAGTTTAATGTGCCTATACTTAATGTCATTTCGTCCTTGTCACTCCTGAGAGTGACAAGGACGGAAATAAAGTCATCAAGATTACATTCGAGCGGTCCCAAGCGCAGCTATTGTTATATTTTTATACATATTATAGTCAATACTACCTACTATTTTAAAATGTTACTATTTTAGAAGTAAGTATGTCACCATCAGGTGACATAGTGGTCAAACACAAGCCAATTAACGAATAAAAAAGAAATAAAAAAAAGTAATAGAAGAGGAATGCGACACCCAAGACAAACCTGTTTAAGGTTTATAAGGTGTTAGATATTTATGAAAAGTTGTAAAATTTATACAAATAAATAAAAAAATAAAAAGGATATGTGACATCTGCCAACCTGTACCGGGCCAGTGTATGGTTTACTAGCTGCTTCTCGCGGTTTCACCCACGGTTTCCCAGGACAAAAAGGATAATGGAAAAGTTTGTTATTTTGAATATAAATAAATAATGATAATAAAATGCACCCACACGTATATCACAATCACTAAAGGCCAGAATTATGTGCAGATAAAGCTGGTACTTAACCTAACTTTAACATTCAAAATTCAAACCATTCCAGCTATTATTTCGTCTTGATTTTTAGGCTAGCACTTCGTTGTCTAAGTATTGTATTGATTTGTTGAATTTCAAATGACTGTATTAGCCAATATTTATCAAACATTCTAGTCGAGAATCGATTTTTATAACTTTTTCGCTAAATTACATTTTTGAAATTTGTTTGTTTACTGTATATGCTAGTGGTGACATCTACGATAAGATTTGCCTCTTCTTCCCTATTGAGACGAAATATCGAGCGAACATTTATCTCTCTAGACGATACTTATCGCCTCACTTCGAAAATGGCTCATTTCCATTGGTCGGTAGAAACAAAAAAACGTTTCACGGTGCGATAGATTTTTAATGCAGGCCTGCGTTCTGGAAACCGTTTCTGTTTAGTCGATAGGCAACTGGGGGAACTGTTTGCCCCCACAAGAACAGTAGGGAATAGACGTAGTTCCCTCTTAGCGTTTATGATTTGCACTACGGATGAAACCAACCCGATGATAATAATTCTCTAACCGTCTGAGTTATTCGCTAATGAGTGCAGGCCAGGGTTGCCTTTGATTACCCCTAACCGTTCCTTATTGTAATTGATACTGAGCTCAAAGCTCTGAGGCGATTTGAAGAGAATCTGTTAATATAATTATAATCCGTGAATAATAATTATGGCAACACCCCATAAGAGGATGTCTAGGTACGCTCCTAATTTGCTAGTGTTAGCGAATTACATCCATCCATAGCCTACGTCACACTCCGACCATAGACAATAACATGATTAATTATTGAATTAAATAGATAACACTGAATTCGTTGATTAGAATAATTGTTTTAATGTTGTTTAATTATTGTAACGTGGTTTTATCAATTACATAAAATTTAACGTTTGTTTCATGATTACAAACTAGAGATTTTACATTTTGGCGCCAGCAGCAGTGGCGCCACTAGTAGTTTATTAACTTTATTATCAAATCATCATTTAAATAATGTAAGTAACTCATCATAATTCTTAACTAAATATTTAAGATACTAACGTTTATTTAGTTGATTAATTTATTGTAAAATAACATTCTTGATATAACTTAAAGAACATGATTTGAAAACTCGTAGTTCGTATAAAAGTGACTGCTATGCTTGACAGCATTCATTGTGAATTATTAAGTGTTTTAAGGCGGAAGCTCTGCCCAAAATATAAATGTTGGAACCTAAACGACGTTTTGTTTAAAACCAAATCCCACGAACCTTCACACTAGTTTATCGATGGTAAGCCGTTGTGTTTACAACGCTGCCTTCAAGTGCCCCCAGTGTTGTATTTCTTTTTTGTCCAGATGAAATCTATGTGTTAGGTCTCTCGTATGCGAGAGGCCGTCTGGGTAGATACAGCCGCCAGAAGTGCCCTCTTCGGGAACACAGTAATTCTGTGTTCCGGAAGAGAGCAACTTAAAGGTAGAAGGGTAGGTAAATTATAAAACCAAATAACATATACTTCACGAATATTTTTTTGGTTAGCGCCATCTATTAGTTCAGAATACCTCCAGACACCCTGTGTGGTGTAGTGGTTGGACAGGTTGGCTCAAATCTTATACATCACTGAGGTTGCGGGTTCGATTCCCGCGACGGGACAAATGTTTGTGCACAGAAAAAAAAAGCGCAAGCATTTGTTTCGTGTCTGGGTGTTGTGGAACCATGGTCCTCATAGTTCCTGGTTCCCTAGATACAGGGAATCCTAGTTAGGGGTCAGGATCTATGTATGTGATCGTTGGGCGTTATTAATTTATTTTATTTAATAGGCATGTAGGTACTAGCATAAGTAGGTAAGTAAGTATATCTAAAGGTAAAATGTAGGTACTTATTACCTTTTCTTACCAACCCTACGTTGATTTTCAGTACATAATTCAAAAACAGATTGACCTTTCGATAACATCAAAACAATGTGTAAAGTTATATATTTTCATTGTATGATAAATATGTAGGTAAGTAATTATTTTTAAATGTTTTTAAATAAACAACAATATCTACCAAAGAAGATGTCTCAGTGTGTCTGCCATAGCCACGAGCGGTGTGTCAAATAATAAAATAATTTGCATTTTTCATTTGTCAAAAATATTTCATTTGTAGAGGTACTTGTGTAAAGCTAGCTCTACAAGTTGATAATAATTTATACTTATGGCTAAGCCACAGAAAAAATAATAAAAAATGCTTGCGCTGTTTTTCTGCATAAACATTTGTCGCGGGAATCGAACCCGCAACCTTGGTGTATGAGATTTGAGCCAACCTGCTCAACCACTACACCACAGAAGCTGTGAGATTTATTTTTGAAGTGATTTATAATAAGCTTATTAAAAAGTACCATGTCAGTCCTGCAATTTATTTTGTCAACTATTCAGACACTCCAATTGATTTTCGGATCGTCCTCATCTTACACGAAACTTGCTCAAATTTACCCAAAACCTGCATCAATATATGGTAAGTGAAATTTTAATTAAATACGAGCTTTTT
The DNA here is from genome assembly GCA_951640565.1 of Petrophora chlorosata. Taxonomy (NCBI): domain Eukaryota; kingdom Metazoa; phylum Arthropoda; class Insecta; order Lepidoptera; family Geometridae; genus Petrophora; species Petrophora chlorosata. The sequence continues at coordinate 13,701,960 of OX621207.1, read as the reverse complement.
TTCGCGACTTCGCCCACGAGAACCACAGATGAAGCCCGGTTATTCGTGTTTTTTTTCCAAGGCTATCTCAGCAAGACCTCCCCAGTGTATAGAGCGCGTACTACGAAGAGGTCAAGCTGTATCTGCCTACTCACCCAAACGATTTTGATGTAACATACCCTTATAATCTAAGTTGGGACTAAAACTACCAAGACGAGAGCGAGTGCGGCTCAGCGGGAACTCGTACGCCTTTCGATCCGACGCACCCGGGTTCGAATTCCAAATCGGCCCTGCACCAATGACTTATAGTTAAGTGCAGATTTTGCACGCTCGCTCTAAAACGGTGAAGGAAAACATCGTGATGAAACCCGGCTTACGCGCTTTAGAGTGGTAGGCTCTGGCCGTGGTTGTAATATCACCCACCGAACAAAGCCATGCTGTCAAGCGACCTAGTCGTGTTTCGGGATGATGTTCGGTGAACCATCGGGGAGACGGGTCTGAGCAGCCGCTCAACTGCCGTCTCTCTCTCTAGATTATGTGCTCCATCTTAGGCCACATCATCGCTACACATCAGGCGAGATAGTTGCCAAACCTATGTTTGGCAACTATCTCGCCTGATGTGTAGCGATCTATTAGGCGTAAAAAAAGATCTGAAAACCAAATTTTATTAATTTTTTTATATAAAATTTATTAATGAAATTGAAGTGACGACCGCTATGCAGTATCGCGGAGTATTTACAATGTTATGGGCAGGCGTGTTGCTTACCACCAGGTGAATACCCCGCTCGTCTCGTCACTCGATTACATATAAAAACTTCATCCATATTCAGATGGGCAGAGCTTCGACTTCATCGTGGTGGGCGCGGGTTCCGCTGGCTGCGTGCTTGCCAACCGACTCACCGAGGTGTCCGAGTGGTCTGTACTGCTCATCGAAGCTGGAGACACGCCACCTATAACTGCAGTCGTAAGTTCCAAAAAAGTGTTACTCAGTGCACATGCATCATTCGATAGATGTGCCAAGCGGTTTCCCGGGACAGAAAGTAGCCTGTGTTAATACAGGCTATCTGTACGGTTTAAGTTATTTAACGGTAGACGGACCAGGGCAGTTACATAATGGTGGCTAAGAGAAGGGCGTAGACTAGGGCGACCACCAGCCAGATGGTCCAATGATGTAGTGAAGGGGGTAGGATATCTGTGGATGCGGAATGCAAATGACCGGAACAAATGGCGTGAGGCAGAGTAGGCCATGTACCCAGCAGTGGGTGGACACGGGCTGAAATGATGGTAAACTATCACCAGTCTAACATTCATTCAAATCCGTTCAGCTGTTACAGCGTGAATAGGTAACAAAAGAAGTAAAAAAACATACAAACTTTCGCATTTATAATATTAACGTTAAGTATTATGTCATATAAGTGTGATTCTGATTTGTACGTCAATGAAATACAGATACGGTTAAAAAAAATTTTTAATTGCTTTCAGATACCTGATTACTTTCAATTAGTAATCAATTCGCAAGCTGACTGGAAATACACTTCGGATAATGACTATTTTAGTTCCCAAGCTGTTAAGGATCATGTACTTCATGAAACCAGCGGCAAGATGCTGGGCGGAAGCAGTGGTGCCAACTTTATGTTCTACGTCAGGGGAAATGAGGCAGATTTTGAGACTTGGGTCGAGATGGGTAATGATGGCTGGGATTGGGACAATGTGACCTACTACTTTAAGAAAAGCGAACGCCTCAACGATGACATATTACTCAGTGAAGATTCCGGAAGTCTACATGGCACAGAAGGATACCTTGGCGTCACACGCCCTGTATTTGAAGAGACAAACCCTTATTTCGAAGCTGTGAACGAAAACGGGCGCAGAATATTGAGCGACACAAATGGCTACGAACAGCTTGGATACTCCCCGCCACAATACACAATTGACAATGGAATTCGTCAGAGCACAGCTGTTGCTTATATCAAACCCATTAAAGACCGCCCCAATTTATTTATCCTGACAAATACGTTAGCAACAAAGGTGTTAATCAACGAAGAAAACTGCGCTAAAGGTGTTGAAGCTAAATTACTCGATGGAACTGTAGTACGTCTTATGGCTAATAAAGAAGTCATTTTATCAGCGGGTGCTATCAGAATCCCTCAACTACTGATGTTATCAGGAATAGGACCAAAGGAGCATCTCGAAGTAATGGACATACCTGTAGTAGTCGATTCCCCAAATGTCGGAGAAAACTTGCAGAACCACTACGTTGCCAACATACTAATGACAGGAGAAGAAGACAAAACACTAAAAGATAATCATGAAGATGTTGCTAATATCTTTAAATATCCGGGTCCAATTCTAATAGGACATGTGGCTCTTGATAAGACTCAAACCTACCCTGACTATCAGTCCTATATAATGCCTTTTCCTGCAGGAGATATGCAACTACTACTTATGTGTTCACATTCATTTAAGCTGCACGACAAAATCTGTGAAGCTATGGCAGAAGCTAGTCGAGACAGAGGATTAATTTTGAATGTTATTTGTCTCTTACATCCAAAGTCAAGAGGTTCGATTAAATTAAAAAATAATGATCCTGAAGATTATCCTCTCATCCATCAAGGATACTTTACAGATCGATCAGATATCGAGACCTTTGCATTATCCGTAGAAGATTTTCTTACGGTGCGAAATACATTTTTCTACCGAAATTTGAACTCTACAGTTGTTGACCCGAAGGTTCCTCAATGCGAAGACCTAGAGTTTGATAGCCATGAGTATTGGAGGTGTTTTGTTTTGAATACGGCGACCACTGAGTGGCATGTCTCGGGATCTTGTGCGATGGGTCCTGAAAGCTGGGGTGTGGTGGATGAGCGATTACGCGTGCGGGGAATGTTGGCTCTTCGAGTGGTGGATGCTAGTGTGATGCCTACTGTCACCAGTGGTAACACCAACGCGCCCACCATTATGATTGCCGAGAAGGCTTCGGACATGATTAAAGCTGACCATGGATATGACTAACTAAAGTACGTTAACCTTAAGTTATTTTGACTGTGGGATAATTTTATTAAAATTGTATAAATTGTTCACACGTAAAGTACTTAATACTTGTTATTATTTTGATATGTTTTATATTCATTTATGTTAATTATATTAGTTAGGTACTTACTCAATGTCTCATTCATTGTTTTATGAACCTTGCACACTATTCTGACGTGATGCGCTATGATGCTGTGTTCCCTCCTCTATATACATTTTTGAGCGAGTGTGGCTCAGCGGGGACTCGTGCGCCTTGCGATCCGACGCACCTGGGTTCGAATCCCGACTCGGTCCTGCACCAATGACTTATAGTTAAGTGCAGATTTTGCACGCTCGCACTAAAACGGTGAAGGAAAACATCGTGATGAAACCCGCTTACGCGCTTTGGAGTGGTAGGCTCTGGCCGTGGTTGTTATACCACCCACCGAACAAAGCCATGCCGTGTCGTGTTTTGGGATGATGTTCGGTGAACCATCGGGGAGACGGGTCTGAGCAGCCGCTCAACTGCCGTCTCTCTCTAGATCTATGTGCTTCATCTTAGGCCACATCATCGCTTCACATCAGGCGAGATAGTGGCCAAACATGGATCAATTTAGCGTAAAAAACAAATATATATGAATTCGATAGGCTTTTGATATACCTACTGATACATGATGACACGATACGTGTTTATTGTGTAAATCCAGCTAAAAAATCTATGAAAAATTAGTACTTAGGTATCTTAACTAGAAGATATATAAAAAGGGTTTTTCAACAAGAATTTTGTTTTCTAAAACAAAATAAAACAAAGAATTTAGAATAAATAATACGAAGTAGGTAATGCAATTAAACCATTTGTAGGTATTATATATATTTAACCTTGCATAGATCTACGTTTGACCACCATCGTACCATCTCATATTTTGGATATATGTGTATGGGGGATCGTCTGCCTCAATGGGAGGGCTCCGTCTCCAATGCGGAGATATTGCAAGACTCGTATTAATTACTTTAGGCGCCTGCACGAATTAGTACCGTAATGGCTTGCGCGCTTTCTGCGACTAAACACCTAAACTAAAGTGCCTGAAGACGTAGTAGTTTGGATAATCACGCAACCGTTTGCGTAGGCAAGCGTGGCGCTTACCATCAGGCGCACGACTTGCTTGTAATATTTCCTCAGTTGCATAAAAAAGAGTGCCACGCCGAGTTGCATTGGTATGTCCTATTTTTATCCGACTTAAAAAAATGGAGGTGGTTCTCTATTTGATTGTATTTTTTTATGTTTGTTACCTCAGAACTCCGTCATTTATGAAACGATTTGGATTTTTGTGTGCTCCCATATAAGTTTCATCGATATTGGACCTTGGACTTCGAAGATACATTAAAATCGGTTTTTTTTTATAAAATTTATTATTTTAAATGTATTATTGTTTATCCCGCAGTTTTTGTCCGTATAACCGCAAGATTAATATAAAATGGTGGGAGATGGATATCTTTGTATATTAATTAAGTCTATTTTGATAAATATATTTTTATTTGGATAATTTTTAACCATTCACCAAAAATACTGATTGTGCACCTGGTCTGTTTTTAGCACTCAAACGTATACGGGGCAGCCCGTGGCCCTTGGGCCACCCCGACAGCCAGCCTTCGGTAGGTTAGGGTGCGCCGGAGGTGGCCCTCGGGCCACTCAAACTCCGCGTACATGTAACATTCATAAAATAGGTGCTCATTATGAAATATTTTAATGAACATATTTTGGTGCACAATCAGTATATTTGGTGCACAATCAGTATATTTGGCGGAAAAACGGGAATAAATTGAGGTACAGTTAAATACGATCCTGTTTATTTGACTCGTTTAGTTAATTGCAATCACTAAGTTTAACACATTTCCCAGTCTTCAAGTTTCTGACATTAGGCGTGTTGCAGAAGCAGTCAGGGATGTCACAAGCTCCAGGTCTGGTGCTTTTGTGGACCGTAGGGTTCTCACAATCGGGTTCCGCCATCCGAGGACAGTAGAGCACAGAATGTTCACCGGGCGAACATTTTTCTGAAAAAAATATATGATGAATTACAAATATTACTTATTGTTCTACTAATATAATGTGAAAGTGTGTGTGGATGTATAGATGTTTTTTCCTCAATATACAAACTTTAACGGATTTTAATGAAAGTTTAGAAAATGATTGCAACGTTCGTTTTTATTTTAGCACATTTTTTATAGTACTCTAGCTTATTTTAGCAACTTTGTCTGTGTCGACAGAGGAAATCCAGTCCATAGTAGTCTTCATTCCAAGAAAATCGCATTAAAATCGCATTAAATCCGTTAAGCAGTTGTAGAGTTTATAGATGACAAACATACAAACAAACAGACAAAATTTTAAAAACTGGATTCATGTTTAGTAGCCTCTAAATAGTCGAATCCAGATGGTTTTTCAAAAATATCTTTAATGTGAAAATGGCTTTGTTACAGTTTTATAATAGTTTTTTATGGAATTGAGTGATGAGACAAGCAAGTAGTTCGCCTGATGGTAAGCGCCACGCCTGCCCATAACAATTACAGTGCCACCCAGAACATTTAAAACCATTAAAACCACTGCGTAGCACTGCATTTCGCTCATCACCCACACACACACACCCATCAGATGTTAAGTCTCATATGCCCAGTAATTTCGATGGCTACAATGCCCTTTAAATCGGAACCCAGTAATGCTTGCGCACTACTACTTGGCGGCAGAACAACTGGCTAAGCTGTGGATCCTACCCAGACGGCCTCCCGCATACGTAACACCTGCCACGAGTATATAAAAAAATGAGTATAAAAGATAGACAATTGTAGAAGTTGATTATACTTACTTGTAGGAAAACCTTGTCCTTGCACCGATCCTGCCGCCACGAGCACAAAAGCGAGCAACAATAAACACTTCATTTTAAATAATAACACGTCTTCTTCTTCTGCTCTCGAATAAAGTTATGATTTTGAAGAAACTAAACCAATCTTTATATAGTAACACAGTCTTTTGTTTCTTAGGGGATTCACAAGAAACGAGGTTTGAGTTTATTCCCTTTGTCGTTGAGGAAAACTATAGTAGCTTTATGTAAATATTAATCACGTGCAAAAACTATCAAGCGAATGCGGCTCAGCAGGTCGTGCAACTTACATTCCGACGCACCGGAGTTCAAATCCCACAGGTCCCGCATCTTTTTTATTTATGTGCGAATTTAATACTCTCAAAACGATAGGTAAAGGAAAACATTGAATTAAGTTAGTGTCTTATCACTAAGTTAGGTTAGTACCTATTACTTTATTTATGGATAAAGTTATAACAGATCATATTATATAATATTATAATTAAAAACAATTATGCACAATATATACAAATATATACAGTGATAAAAAGTAAACAGAGTAAACTAACCTAAAACCAAATTAAAAAAATGGTTATTATAATGGTTACTACCTATGAATATAACGTCATCTATGTCAGGCATTTGTTGTTTCCGTTTGAAATCAATCAATCAATCAAAAGTTTTTTATTCAATATTGGCATAACAGACGAACTTATGAACGTCAATTATTACAATGACTCTACCACCGTATCGGAAAAAGAACCACTACTCAGTTGATACGGCCACAAACAGAGGGGCATTTTTTTAGAACTTTTGTTACAATATTTTATGTTTGTTTTTGACATGTTTTTTATGAGCCAGTTGGCTACTTGGCAGAAGCGGAATGTTCCATGCATCTTTGTCTTAATATAATAAAAGGTTTCGATGCTTAACTACGTACTATTAGTCTAAGATCCCGCTGCAGAATTACTGCGCTCATCGAGTATTTGCTAAAATCTAATTTTTTACGCATATTTATGATTAGGAGAATATATTTCTACCAGGTTGCCTATCAAAATGTGGCCGCTAATATTTTTAATTAAATTATTGTTAATTGATTTTTGCGAAACAATTTCATTCACTTGTTTTTTAAATAAAATATCGTCCACTTCACGGCAATATACATACAGACTCTGAAAAATCACGGTTGCCGTTGCGCACTTGGCCGCACCGCTTCGCAGCCAGGTTTGAACAGGTATGATTTCGATACATTTATACGTTCATAACGTACATTTATGATTTATATATCAAATTAAAGCTATTTTTTTTCTGTTTATTATGATATACGGTTGCCTAATTAAATCTGACCGCAAATAAGGGTTGCTGGTTGTTAAAGATGGTAAATATTTAAGGTAGAGTGAAAGAGAGCTAGCGCGTAACATCACTAGTCAGACGAGGATAGCGATTGCCAGCTGTACGAAGCTTTAAAGCCATTGCCTTATCCTTATTATTTTATATAATAAACAGAAAAAAAATAGCTTTAATTTGATATTTAAATTATAAATGTATGTTATGAACGTATAAATGTATCGAAATCATGTACCTGTTTAAACCTGGCTGCGAAGAGGTGCGGCCAAGTGCGCAACGGCAACCGTGATTTTTCAGAGTCTGTATGTATATTGTCGTGAAGTGGACGGTATTTTATTTAAAAAACAAGTGAATGAAATTGTTTCCCAAAAATCAATTAACAATAATTAAATTAAAAATATTAGCGGCCACATTTTGATAGGCAACCTGGTAGAAATATATTCTCCTAATCATAAATATGCGTAGAAAATTAGATTTTAGCAAATACTCGATGAGCGCAGTAATTCTGCAGCGGGATCTCGTACTATGTTGGAATCGCCTGACCTTGAACCAATGCCACTGCGATCAGAGATACAAACAAAATCAGAAACTTCATTTTGCTTATATATATATATATATATATATACACCTACCTAACACGTCTACTTTGTATTATTCCCAATACGATATGAATTTATAAAGAAACTGCTATGGCTTTTATACGGTTAGTAATTGTATTAACGACGTCTCGCTTGCAAAACTGTCCAATGCGGGAGGCCGTCTAGGTAGATACCACCGCACCGTTTTGCCAGTTATTCAGCCGCCAAGCAGTAGTACGCAAGCATTACTGTGTTCTGGTTTGAAGGGCATGTAGCCAGCGAAATTACTGGGTATATATCTGATGTCTAGGGGTGATGAGCGCAATGCAGTGCTACGCAGTAGTTTTTATGATATTCATAGTTCTGGGTGGCACTGTAATTGTTATGGGCAGGCGTGGCGCTTACCACCAGGCGAACGACTTGCTCGCCTCACTACTCAGTTCGAAAATCTACAGTATTGAGAGTGAGTATATTTGCATGCGGGTATCGACCAATAAAAATATAGCCAGTTTGTTTTTTTTTTATATGATGTATAGACAAATAAGCAGACGGCCCGCCTGGATGGTAAGCGGTTACCATCGTCAATGGACACCTGCAACACTCGGGGCATTACTGGTACGTTGCCTACCTTTAAGGACCCTTTTCACCCTTCTTTTAAAGTACCCCATGTTATAGCTCCGCGGGAAAAACTTCGACTTAATTGATATACACGGGTTTATGTGTACAGTCAGTGACACAATTAGCTGAACTTTTACGTTCTTTCTATAATCAATTACACCAAAAATAGGAAACTTAAAAAATCACATGTATATTTTTAAAATTTCCACATAAACACAGGATATTAACAGACTTTTAAATGCAACATTCAGATATATAAGTCAAATATTGAAATCAAATATTCACAAATGTTGTATTTGACTGTACATAAAAGTTCCTTTTTTTACTACATAACCCGTTTAAAAAAAGGAACTCAGCCAATTCTGTACATTAAAGACAAGTTTGTAAAACCAACTGGGATCGGAATAACGGTACTGAACACAAATCCACAGTTTTGAGATTTTCGTCTGTTCGTTTGTTTGCTTATATGTTTGTTATCTATACACTCGGAAACTACTGAACGGATTGTAATGTGGTTTTCAGGGTTTAGAAGTATTAGTCCCAACTTAGATTATAGGGTGCGTAACATCAAAATCGGTTGGGTGACTACGAAGATATAGCTTGACCTCTTCGTAGAACGCGCTCTCATATACTGGGGAGGTCTTGCTAAGATGGACATGGAAAAAATACAGTATCTGTTGTTCACGCGGATGAAGTCGCGGGAAAAAGCTAGCGTACTTCATAAACCCGTATAAAAGCAAATACTTTATTTGTTGTTAAGTAGTGTTTTCGAGAGCGTTTAAAGACGAAGTGCTTTTCAAAATTGCAATTTTAGAATGAATTGTATAATTTTGCTTGCGATGGTGCTTGTGAGTGGCTCGTTTCAGAGCCGAATACCTGTTGGTAAGAATTCTATAAGTATGTTAACTAGCTGCGCCCCGCAGTTCCACCCACGGTTTCCTGGGATAAAAAGTAGCCTATGTGCTATTCCAAGTCCTAAAGTACCTACATACTTACCAAATTTCATCAAAATCGGTTCGGTGGTTTTTGCGTGAAAGAGTAACAAACATACATTCATACAAACTTTCGCGTTTATAATATTAGTAAGATATATTTATTTAATATCAAACCTCTTTTGTATACAAGTCGATTGCCTGATGGTAAGAAAACTAAAACAGGCATATAAAATATAATAATAATAAAAAAGGCCTGGGGCGACTTTGTGGCGATTCGACGGTGCGTGGCGACACCGAGCCTACCCCTAGATTCCAACTGGAACTGGATGAGACCCCTGACTTGCCTAAACTGGCCGTCAGGAGGTGAAAATGCAAGAGCTAAGAACTAACCTCCAAGGGTGAAAGTGTTAGAGGGCATAACGCAAAGAGTAGCGTCTAAGTGAAACTGCAGCACACCTCTCGACACCGCCACCCACACCAACGTTGCCCCTCTCGTCGCCAATAAACGGTGGCCCTTAAAGAGGGCCCGTTTATTATGGAGCGAGTCACCACCTGCCTAAATATTTTGTTATGAGGCTGAACTGGCGGTTGCCGAAGTCTCATGTCGTTGACTGGTTCTCATCCATTAACAATTCACCTCAATAGCCCAATCATAAGTAATTTTCATATCTCCAATAATAGTCTTCGCACTTATCGGGGGCTGTCTTTGATTGCATCTTGATGCACTTAGAGACAGTCCCCGATAAGGGTTGCCCATTACATATCTAAATTGAATGATCTTAGAGACCTCTACATGTTGGACTCATGTCCCTGCGCAAGCCTTTCATAGGACCGGATATATAACCCGTGAGAAAGAGCGAAATAATAATAATACATTTATTTCTTCAAGAAATTCGTCAATATTTTACATTAATTAAAATTATTACAATATAAATAAATTTAATTACTTTAGTCGCTGAAGCACGTCATTAATAATAAACATAATAACAATAACATAACATTAATAATATTTAGCAAAACGCTTTCATATAACAATGGCAGCGCCTAGAAATTTCTCTTACAAAGTCTTACGGGATACTGCTAACGCTCGTCACCCAGGTACATAAAATTATAAAATTTGTATTTTGTAACTTATGTTTCAGACTACTGTCCTCCTGGAGAGACTATAGCAAATCATTGTCCTCAAAAAGAAGGCCCTACGTGTGACAACCCTACGATCCACGAATTAGACGGCCCCCGATTTTGTGACGTCATTGACTGTTTTTGTAGTTCCCCTACTGTGCGGGATGCGAAGACAGGGAAATGTGTGAAGCTTAGTGATTGTAAACAATAACAGTTTTATGTAAAACATGTAGATTTTAAAGGTTTTACGTAATTAGGAAGAAAAAAATATATAATGCTCGGGCAGGAATCTAACCTGCGTCCTCGGATTACCATCCCGACGTTTTAACCACTAGGCCACCGAGCCAATCTCAAGTGATAGCAATTTTCTTCTTCCTTACTGTTTAAAATCTTGCGATTTTCGCCTAGCGTGCGCTAATCCATTCAATTTTAAGAAAGCAGTTATATAAATTAAAATAAATTTTGGATTCTATAAAATTAGATAAAAGACTAAATTTACTCTTATTTAAGCATATAACGGACTATTAAATCTTATTATTATTCTGTCTTAATATTTACATTTACAGAACAAATTAAATAAATAAAAAATCAATAATAATACATTTTTATTTGTTATTTCTAGTTTTACGACTTCATCTCCTTCCTTTTCATGTTTCCTGTCCTATGTGTGATACGAGTATATAATAAAAAAGGGTAATTGAAAGACCAGACGAGCTAGTCGTTTGCCTTTTCTAAGCAATACTTAAAAAATAAATAGTCATTGTCATTGTGATGCATTCATTAGTGACCATCATAACATAAACACTAGAAATAAGTATAGAATTGCAGTACCTAGGTTTAGACTGAGTAAAGCGAATAAGTCATTAGTGGGCAATTGCGTACGTTTTAAAATTCCGAAAGTATAACCAAAGAAAACTAACTATTACCTACGTAGTATAACTAAGTAATAGTTACTTTTCTTTGGTATAACGGAACTTACAGAAAGTAGATTCAAATGGCGTATGAAAAATATTCTAATGACAAAAGCATACAATACCGTTAGTAATTACTTAGAAGACACATGGAACATTCCGCTTTTGCCAAGTAGCCAACTGGCACATGAGAAACATGATATTGTCAAAAACAAACAAAAAATAAATATTGTAACAAAATGTCTAAAAAAATGCCCCTCATTTTTATGCGGTGTCTTCTGAGTAGTGGTTATTTTTCCGATATGGTGGTAGAGTGAATGTAAGTATTAATAATTGACGTTCATAAGTCCATCTGTGATGCCAAAACTGAATAAAGAACTTTTTAAATTTGAACATGGGCACAGAATAAATAACAGTACTACATATTGAAACAGGTAAACTGTTAACAGTTGGTTCAGAGTAATAAATATTTATCCTGCTTGAATTTATTTCCCGCGATTGTACATAGTTAGTAACGATTGTCACAGAATTATTGTTGTACTTGCTCTACGGAAAAGGAGGAAAACGGAGGAGGAAAATAGATATAATTAATGTCAACACGAGTCTAGTCTATAAATAGCACAACCGGTTTTTAGAGGAGGGCCCGATTTTACAAAATAACAACAACTGATCGTAGAATCCTCAATACAGTTTAACTTAATAAAACAGTCCTCAATATCGATGTATACAAATATTTAACAAATTACTGGACAGCCTAAAATCAATCGAAAAAGACATTGAATTTCAAACGAAACTTAAACTTATTCTAATTAAAAAGTCATTTAATGCTATACATTAAATTTTTTGATGACAGATGGTAAATACAAGAGATATAAGAATAAAAATTAGATAGTAATAATATATAATGTTATTATACCTACAAGACCCTTGGTCCTAGCGCTATAAAGCTTTTTAAGGAAATAGCAAAAAGGTTAGTCGACATCACAGGAGGCCGAAGAGCTGGCAGCTACCTCGGACAAAGAATTAGTGTAGCTATTCAAAGGGGGAACGCTGCCAGTATCTTCGAACCTTACCTAAAGGTAAAGGGACTCCTTTTAATAATATATTTTAGTTATTATATTATATTGTTTAAGGTTTTAAAATAAATAAAAAAATAATAATAATGTAATAATATATAATGTTAAAACAAATACATTTTATATAAATACGAGAGCATGTAATATAAATTGTCATTTGCTGCGCCCTAACAGGGTCTGTGTGTCACATTAAAGAAATGTACTCATAGGACAAATTCGTATGAATAAATGAATGTTTGATAGAGATTGTAATGGAATGCTCTATAGTGTAATAGTTTAGTCTAGTAGTGCAGGAATAATTGAGTAGAACCGTTTTGAGATTACTTTTTTATTTTATTTTACTGATGTGTGATGCGCGATGAGAGAGCAAGTCGTTCGCCTGATGGTAAGCGCCACGCCTGTCCAGAACAATTGCAGTGCCACCCAGAACTTTTAATATTATAAAAAGCACTGCGTAGCACTTGGTTGCGCTCATCACCTAGATACATCACATAAGTATATTACATCTCATATGCCCAGTAATTTCACTGGCTACAATGCTCTTCAAACCGGAACACAGTAATGCTTGCGCACTACTACTTAGTGGCAAAATAACTGGCAAAGCTGTGGTACTTACCCAGATGGCCTAGCATACGACAGACCTACCACGAGTAAACGACTAAACAACTAAAGGTAAACTAAAAAATTGGGGTAGATAGAAATCGTAGCTACAACCGCAGGTTTTTACTAATTCGTGATTTCGATGAATCATGCAATATATCAAAGTCCCTCTTGAATATAGGAATAGATTTAGGTATCATAATACATTTTTATACACACACACACCATCACACACACACACACATAATAGGGTTCGTTGTACAGGAACGAATTTATAAATCTGTAACACCCATAAAGCCTACAATCTAGTAACAATAAACATTTCATTTCAAATTTCATTTCATTTCATATAATTAATGTCAATGGCGCCCGTGCGAAGTCGAAGCAGGTTACTCGTAAAAAAAGATAAGTAAGTACCTACATCAGAATGACGGACAAACTGGTAAATTTAAATATAGCGCGCTTAAGATTATCGCCCGATGAGCTTATTGTAGGACCTCTTGGAAGCAACAGCTTCCAAGAGGTCCTACATTAAGCTCATTCAAAAGGTTTACAGGGTCTGTATCATAATCCTCATTGGTTTTGCGCCACTAGTGGAGATTATAATACAAATAAAGAAGTACTTAAGATAAGACCGCCGATTGTATTACCCTAGTTAAGGTTTTTTAACCGACTTTAAAAAGGAAAAGCTTGTCTAATCGATTGTATTTTTTATGTTTGTTACTTTATTTGTTTGACACATTGAAGTCGGTTTTTTTTTTATGCAATTTATACTTGTTCTCATTTTTTCATGTAATTATGTTTGTGGTATGCAATAAAGTTTAGTGTAATTGTATTGTATTTAGTCGTTGTTTTTCCACTTTTAATACTGACGGTAAAAAAACCATCATTAAGGTATTCTGGTATTAGTAACGAGCCGCGGCCCGCTATTTTCCGAGATATAAAGTAGCCTATGTCCTTTTCCAGTTTTCATTTAATATAATTTTATCTTCGCTTACTGCCGACGATAGATTTTTATACTGTACCACAATCCCCACTTGTGGGGCAAATCCAGTGGGTATTATGACACGTACCCCGTGTAATAATAACTTATCCGTATAAAAAGCTTGTACTGACGAAATTTCTGGCAAATATAGTCTGTTGGTCAGCACATGCAGTACGTTTAAAAAAATGAAAGAATTAATGTCGTTTGTGATAGCGTTGATGATAGTAGGCGTGGTTCAGAGTCGCTTTCCTGATGGTAAGTCCTAGTCCTAGTAATATTATAAATGCGAAAGTTTGTGAGGATGGATGGTTGGATGTTTGTTTGTTACTCAATCACGCAAAAAATACTAAACGAAAACCGCGGGCCAAATGATAAATGATAATTTATTTGCAATAAATATGGTACAATTAAGTTCTGAATGTTTAGTAAAATCGTTCTATTTATATTTAGTTCTATATTTATCTTTATCAATTTTCAAAAACATGGTCAAAAATCACTACCTTTCCCACAATAACACTGCTTTCTAAGGCTATCATAAAATTGTGTTTATACTTATTATGAATATATATTAGTTTATAGTTATATTATTATTCATTTATTAGGATTTATATTTATATAAGTATCTAATGGTATAATAGTATTATTTATTTATGAATTATTGTACACCACCGTCTACTTCTTTTCTTCCGATACTGTCCATCCAAAGGTTGTCTGGAAGAGATCGCTCTAAGCGATAAGACCGCCCATTGTACTACCCTAGTTATAAGGTTTATCTGTAATCATTTTTTTTATGTTACTGGTATACAATAAAGAGTATTTGTATTTGTATTCTAACATATTTTATCAATCTGACATGCAAATATTTTTATACTTAGTTGTTTATTATGAACTATGAACATTATTAACGTCACAATAAATAACCACAATCATGTCATACTTCATATTTATAAAACTAGTCACACTTATAAAATAATAGTTATTCCATTTCAAATTCATTAATATCTATTTTTTATTCATTTGTCAATAGTTGCAAACCGCAATGCGTAGCTAGTTTCACCAGTGTTGCTAGTGTCTAGAGTGAATATGCATCTCATGAGTAAGCGTACTCCACTTTAGGCTGCATCTTCGCATTTCATCAGGCGAGCGAGGCATGTCTCAATAAAAAAATATATTATTTATAAAAAAGTAAAAAACGCTTTAGTCCGTTTGCGCTCAGCACATTTATGACGCACTTCATGCATATGAAAAAGTAAAAAGGTCATAATATGACATTCTATTATTATGATTTTTGGCATGAATAAGTAATTATTTTACCTATTTTTATCTAGTAGGTACATAATTATCATCATCATCAGCTCGCTGTTCTCACTGCTGGGACACGGGCCTTCTCTCATAGAGAAAAGATGAGAGAGAGTATGGGCTATAATCCTTGACGCTGGCCCAGTGCGGGTTAGTACTCGCAGATGTCACAATTGAATTTTTGTGATTGATTCTTGGATATGCCGGTTTCCTCACGATGTTTTCCTGCACCATTTTTAGAGCGAGTATTAAATCAGCACGTGACTTAAGAAAGGCAGTGGTGAGGGGCCAGCGGGGTTTGACCTCAGGTGCGTCGGATAGAAAGTCGAAGTGCTCTCTCTGAGCCACATTCGCTCTCAGGTACATAATAAACGACGTTATTAAAGCAAACATTTTAATACGGGTATATTATTTTACAGACGACTGCCCTGTCGGAGAAAATATAGCGTACCACTGCCCTCAATATGCTGAACCTTCATGTGACAACCCTACGCTCCAGATCACTCCTTGCTTTCCAGGCGATCAAGTTATTCCCAACGTCTATACTTGCTACTGTTCTTATCCTACTGTACGGGATAAGAAAACTAAGAAATGTGTAAAGCTTAGTGACTGTGATCATTAATATTGTGACTTAATTTAAAACTATGCAAAAATAAATATAAAAATTAACATAGGTTCTTTTCAAATACTGCATTCTCTGCTGCTTACCTGTTAGATCCCATTTCTGGGCTTTCTTTCCCAGCCTATTTTCTATAACCTAGTAAACATTGTCATTCTTTATCATCATCATCATCAGCCCATCACGTTCCCACTGCTGAGACACGGGTCTCCTCTCATAGGGAGAGTATGGGCCATAAGTCATTGTACAATAGCTATTTTATGTTACCTACATAATAAATATCATCAAAATCGGTACGGTAGTTTTTGCGTGAAAGAGTAACAAAGATCCATACATACAAACTTTTGCGTTTATAATATTAGCACATTAGTAAGGATGTCATTGGCGCCCGTGCGAAGCCGAAGCAGGTTACTAGTGAAAAAGATAAGTAAGTACCTACGTCAAAATGACGGACAAACCGGTAAAGTTAAATATAGCGCGCTTAACATTATCGCCCAATCTGTTGCTTCCAAGAGGTCCTACATTAAGCTCATTCAAAAGATTTACAGGGTCTGTATCATGATCCTCATTGGTTTTGCGCCACTAGTGGGGATTATGATAAAATAAAAAAGTACTTAAGATAAGTTAACTAGCGGTTAACGATGTGGGTTACTCTTATACTAATGCATGCTATTATAGTTATATTAAAGGTTTTTAGAAGTACACAAATAAATAAAATAAAATAAATTTAATAAGACCGCCGATTGTATTACCCTAGTTAAGGTTTTTCTCATTTTTCATGTAATTATGTTTGCGGTATGCAGTAAAACTTAGTGTAATTGTAATGTATTATATTAGGTTGTTCTTTTCCCACTTTCAACACTGACGGTAAAACAAAAACCTTCTTTAAGGTATTCTGCTATTAGTTACGAGCTGCGGCCCGCAATTTTTTTAATAATAGATAATAATAACGTTTATTAAAAATAGAAAATTTGCTATTTTCCGAGATATAAGTATAAAGTAGCGTATGTCCTTTTCCAGAAACTAAAATACCAACATATTTTTAACCGACTTCAAAAAAGGAGGAGGTTCTCTATTCGGTTGTATTTTTTTTTATTTTTTATTTTTTATGTTTGTTACCTCAGAACTTAGTCATTTATGGACCGATTTGGAAAATTCTTTTTTTATATGAAAGGATATACTTCCAGATTGGTCCCATTTTTAACCGACTTCAAATTAAAAAAGGAGGAGTATATTTTTTCCTTGTTTTTGTTTGTTACCTCAGAACTTCGTCATGTATTACCCGATTTGGAAAAATTCTTTGTTTATTTGAAAGGACATACTTCCAAATTGGTCCCATCATTAACCGACTACAAAAAGGAGGAGTATATTTTTTATGTTTGTTAACTTAGAACTTCGTCAAGCTGATTTGGAAAATTCTTATTTTATTTGTAAGGATATACTTCTAGATTGGTCCCATTATTAACTGACTTCGAATTAAAATAGGAGGAGTATAAATATTTTATTTTGGTACCTCAGAACTTTGTCATTTATGAACCGATTTGGAAAATTCTATTTTTATTTGAATGAATGTACTTTCAGAATCGTCGCATTGTGGTCCGACTAATTAATAAAAGGAGTTTTTTTTCTTATTATGTTTGTTATCACAGAACTTCGTCATTTATAAACCAATTTAGAATCTTATTTTTAAAGTTTAAAAAAGGAGCAGGTGTGTTTCTATGTGTGGCCTTAATTGTCAGAGGGCAGATTTCGTAGCCTCGTTATCTCGTTTTTCGCTCTGTCGTCGTGTGGTCGAATTAATAATTTGTTGGCGTCCAAATCTGACAAAACGATGCCTTCTAAACTTCTGACACGACTTAGTGCCACATATGTTTGCCCTTTTGCAAATTTTTTTTTACCGAGATCGATCACAGCTCTTTCGAGGGTGGTCCCCTGTAGTTTATGGACTGTGACCGCCCAGCTTAATATTAGAGGAAGCATACGTCGCTCTACATCTCCGTAACCCCTCGCCGCCTGAAATGTAGTGCTTGATGGAGGTATGGGTATGCAACCGTCACTAATTTTAAGGGAAAAAGGAGGAGGTTTACAATTCGACGGTATGTTTTTTTTTTTTTTTTTTTTTTTTTTTTTTTTTTTTTTTTTTGTGTTTGTTACGCGATTACTCCGCCAATTATGCATTGATTTCAATGATTCTTTTTTTGATTGGTAGGTAATACTTCATAGGTGGTCCCATATAAATTTTATCGAAATTCATTCAGTAGTTTTTGAAAAAAATAGCAAAAACAAAAAAATATAAGTTTAATCTTCAAGTCGGTTCTTGTTTTTTTCGTAACCAACTTTCTATTGGTGGAGGTTTGTATTCGACTGCTTCACCTGCTTCACCTAGGGTTGACTTCCGGTGAGGGAACTCCTCAACGGTGAATAGTACAGACACAACATTTCGTAAATGGATTTAACCATAATAGCCTGTTCTAAATTCCATCATGACATGGCAGATACACCCAGGATTGACTTCCGGCGAGGGAACTCTTCAACAGAGATATAGGACAGACATGAAATTTTTTTGTACATGCATTTAATTGTGATAGCCCGTTTTAAACTTCGTCATGATGTGGCTTCTAGATCATAAAAGCTTGTCATTAAAAACTTTTTGAATTAATTTAATTAAAACTTGTTTTTCACTAAAAAGGGTAAAATAAATTATTTTTCAAAAAAAACTAAACCGACTTCAAAACCACAAATGGCACTCAAAAGTAAAAAATAAATTAATATAATTATCATAAGCGCTACCCACTCATATATTTGAAGTCGGTGCCAGCCAAGTCTAATAGGTAGTAGATAAATACTATGTATATAGTAAGTACTACTTGTAGGTAGTATTTATCTACTACCTTTTAGACTTGGCTGGCACCGACTTCAAATATATGAGTGGGTAGCGCTTATGATAATTATATTAATTTATTTTTTACTTTTGAGTGCCATTTGTGGTTTTGAAGTCGGTTTAGTTTTTTTTGAAAAATAATTTATTTTATCAAAATCCGTTCAGTAGTTTTGCGTGATTGAGTAACAACCATCCATTCATCCATCTTCACAAACTTTCGCTTTTATAATATTAGTAGGACGTCTACACAATTAATTTTATCTAGAATCAATAACAGTACAGAGGCGTTCTACTCCGTTATTTAATATAATTCTTCTTCTTTTACTTTTATTCTTCCCTTACTGCCGGAGAAATGGGAAAAACGACGATAGCTTTTTGTTCTGTGTCAAAATCCCCACTTGTGGGGCAAATCCAGTGGATATTATGACAAGTACCTCGTGTACCTATAACTTATCTGCATAAAAAAGTCTTACCTACGAGATTTCTGGCAAATATAGTCTGTTGGTGAGCACATGCAGTGCGTTTAAAAAATGAAAGAATTAATATTATTTGCGATTGCGTTGATAATAATAGGCGTGGTTCAGAGTCGATTTCCATATGGTAAGTCCTAGTCCTAGTAATATTATAAATGCGAAAGTTTGTGAGGATGGATAGATGGATGGTTTGATGGATGTTTGTTACTCAATCAAGCAAAAAATACTAAGGGATGAAGGAGTTTTGTCCCGGGAAACCGCGGGTGAAACCGCGAGGCGACGCTAGTGTTTAGTGACTTAAGAGTAAATAAAAAGCCTTAGTCCGTTTTCGCGCAGCATATTTATGACGCACTTTATAACCATGAGAACTGAAAGGTTATTAATTTTCTATTATCATGTTTTAAGGGTTCCGTACCCAAAGGGTAAAACGGGACCCTATTACTAAGACTCTATCTGTCTGTCCGTCTGTCGCCAGTAACTCAGAAACCGTGATAGTTAGACAGTTGAAATATTCACAGATCATGTATTTCTGTAGCCGCTATAATAACAAATACTAAATAACAGAATAAAATAAATATTTAAGGAACAGCAGACCATACAACAGATATTATTTTAATGGAGTTTTTATAGATAATGGTACGGAACCCTTCATGCGCGAGACACAATCGCACTTGGCCGGTTTTTTCAATGATGAAAAGGGCTCACATTTGACAACAACTCACCTGATAGTAAGCGTAGTTGCGGTCTAAGGTGGAGCACGTTTGCCCATGAGGTGCCTATTCACTCTTGTCTTAAAGAAACTCAGATTATAATTGGAAGGAAATGAGGATTCCGGTAGAGATTATCTGTCTGCTTTTCATGACAAGGGAGATTTTTGGCAAGAATAAGTAATTATATTAACATTTTTTTAATTAGTATGTACAATGTACATCATCATCATCATCAGCCCTCTGTTCTCATTGCCATATAGATATAGGCCTTCTTTCACAGAGGAGTATGGGCCATAACCACCCACCACTCACCACCAGGCCATGGCCACCACGCTGGCCGAGTTCGGGTTGGTACTTGTAGATGTCATATGTCCTTGAACGTTTGTGATTAATTCTTGGACATGCCGGTTTCCGCACGATGTTTTCCTGTACCATTTTTAGAGCGAGTGTTAATAAAATAAAAAATAAAAAAGTCAGTGATGCGCGGCCAGCGGGGCTCGAACTCGGGTGCGTCGGATCGATTCGAACCGGGGGCCTATTTTGAGTTGCTTTTGTCCGTTCGTTCATGCAGACGAAAAGAGACTCATGAGAGTCCCTTTCATCCGACGGAACCTAGATTCCTAACTATTTACGAATCAGAGTAAGGCCCCTGCTCTCACTGAGCCACACTCGCTCTCAGGTACATAACAAACGACGTTATTGAAGCAAAAATTATAATACGGGTATTTTTTTACAGATGACTGCCCTGTCGGAGAGAATATAGCGTACCACTGCAATGAGTATGCTGAACCGTCATGTGACAACCCTACGCTCCAGATCGCTCCTTGTTTTCCAGACGATCCGGCTATTCCCAAAGTCTATACTTGCTACTGTTCATATCCTACTGTACGGGATAAGAAAACTAAGAAATGTGTAAAGTTTAGTGACTGTGATCATTAATATTGTTACTTTTTTTAAAACTATGCAAAAATAAAGAAAAATTTAAACCTTTTTTCTTTTCAAACACTGCATTCACTGCTCCCCCGTTTTTAATTAGGGTTCCGTACAAAAAAGGTATAATTAATTTTTAGAAAAAAACAAAAACCTACTTCAATGTATCTTCGAAGTCCAAGGTCACACATCGATGAAATTTATATGGGACCACTTCGTAGCTATACTGAACCCGACGCAAAAAGAATTTTTCAAATCGGTTCATAAATGACGGAGTTCTGAGGTAACAAACAAAAAAAAAAATACAATCGAACAGAGAACCTCCTCCTTTTTTGAAGTCGGTTAAAAACTGGACCCTATTACTAAGACTCCGCTGTTTGTCCGTCTGCCTGTCTGTCTGTCTGTCACCAGGTTGTATATCTCATGAAACGTGATAGTTAGACAGTTGAAATTCTCACAGATGATTTATTTCTGTTGCCACTATAACAACAAATACTAAAAAACGGAATAAAATAAATAATTAAGGGGGCTCCCATACAACAGACATGATTTTTTTGCCGTTATTATGGATAATGGTACGGAACCCTTCGTGCGCGAGACCGTCCGATTTTCTATAACCTAGTAAATATTGCCATTCATTATCATCATCATCATCAGCCCATCACGTTCCCACTGCTGGGACACGGGCTTTCTCTTTCAGAGAAAGTATGGGCCATAATCCATCATGCTGGCCCAGCGCGGGTTGTCCTTGAATTTTTGTGATTAATTTTTGGACATGCCGGTTTCCTCACGATGTCATTCACCGTTTTTAGAGCGAGTGTTAAATCCGCACATAACTTATGAAAGTCTGTGGTCGGGGCCAGCGGGATTCAAACTCAGGTGCGTCGGGTCGAAAGTCGCACATGCTCCCACTGAGCCACACTCGCTCCTCTTTATAATTTTATTTATTAGTCAATACAATTAAACATACAATATTTTTATGGCCTTTTCGACCGACCACACCTAAGCAGTCGCACGGACTGCTTAGGTGTCGTTAGGTCGTTTGTAAAATCCCTTTTCCAATGACAAGGAGGAAAATCGTTAAACTTATGTGTCAACTCGTGTAGAAAGAGTTCTTTTGTACTCTTGGTCATTATGTCACGTTTGTATTGCGTCATTGTACGCTAGACGTGTCGTCACGCATGTCACGCTTACCATTATATGTCATCATTATCTATATGCCTCTGTGGTGTAGTGGTTGGGCAGGATGTCTCAAATCACATAGGTACATCATTGAGTCTGGTCTCGTCGCGGACAAATGTTTGTGCACAGAAAAATAAAATAAGCGTAAGTATTTGTTACGTATCTGAGTGTTGTGGGACCACGGTCCTCATAATTCCTTGTTGCCTAGATACAGGGAATCCTAGTTAAGGACCAAGATCTATGATTGTGATCATAGGGCGTATTTAAAAATATATAAAGTAAAAAAATATACCTATAAATAAAAATTAAATGCCGTTGACAAGTGCATCATGCATGACATCGACTGGACCGAATTGGCAATTAAAAAAAAGTGTTTTTCATATTCCGAATTAAGTTTTTACAGAAAGAAAAATGGAAAGGTTCTCCAAAAATTGGGAATTAAGGGAAAAACTGAAAACGTCAGTCGGGTCAGCTGGTTATAAATATTAAAACTAAAACATTTAAATGACAAAGAAATATTTTTTTTTTAAACAAGTACCGACTTCAAGAGTAAACTTATATTTTTTGTTTTTGTTAATTAATTAAAAAAGTGCTAAATCAATTTCTATAAAATTTATATGAGACCACCTCCAAAGTATGACCTACCAAAAAAGAATCATCAATATCAATTCATAATTGGCGGAGTAATCGCGTAACAAACATACAAAAAAAACCGTCGAATTGAGAACCTCCTTTTTTAGTCAGTTAAAAAAAAGAAACATACCGTCGAATTGATAACCTACTCTTTTTCTGAAGTCGGTTAATAACTAGTTTTCCCTGCAATAAGGCCAAGCCTATATTATAAAAATATAGGTGTTGGTTACACTTACTTCATTTTATAATATAAGAGGAGCAGACCATTCACTTTTCTTTTTTTTTATGTAACTGAATGACGAGACGAGCTGGTCGTTTGCCTGATGGTAAGCAATACGCCAGCCCATAACTATAACAGCACCACCCAGAACTTTGTTTTGCAAAATCTTGCGCGGCGCTGCACTGCGCTCGTAACCCTGAGACAATTAGCTGTTGGGTAGCATAATGCCCAGTAATTTCGCTGGCTACAATGTCCTTCAAGCCGGAACACAGTAATGCTTGCGCACTACCGCTTGGCGGCTGAATAACTGGCAAAGCGGTGGTACCCACCCAGACGGCCTCTCGCATACGAGAAACCTACCACCTGTGATCACTTGATGGGAAGCAACACCTGGAATTACCAATAACAGTTGCAGCGCCACTCAAACTTGCAAAATCTTGTATGCTTACTGCGGTAACAACTTGGATGGGTAACCGTTTTCGTGGTATGGCACGTTAGCTGACGGTCCCGGGGTTACACTGTGGTTCACTTTAGTTGTAATTATTATATCAATATATTGGTGATACTCACTTGTCCCGTAACCTCCGACGCAAAAAAGAGAGTTTTTATAAAAGTCAAGAGATATTTATTAAATAGGCACAAAAAATGCACTTTTGAACGTCATATACAAATGAATTAAAATACCTAATAATATATTGTTTAGTAAGTAGAGTGTTGTTTGTTTTTAGTAATAAAAGCATTCGCCCGTTAAAAAAAAAAACCTACATTAAAATTGGAACAAAATATTTTGAAAAAAGAAGGTAGGAACGTGTACCCATTTCTTTCCCATATTCAAATTGAAGTCAGGGAGCCTACTTCGAGTTGCTTTCGTTCGTTCGTTCGTGCGGACGAAAAGAGACGCTCTTATGCGTGTTGGATAGCGCTGTCCCTTTCATCCGACAGAACAAAGATCGTAATTACCTTTTCAAAGTACAGGCCCAGGGCCCAGAAAAGAAATACGAAAACTGACGTGGTTCGCTGATATGTTTTATTAAAAATCGGTTCAGCCGTTTTTTTATTAATAGGTTTTTTGTGTCGGGGTTTTTTAAGTTTTATTTTACTTAAATGAGCTTGTATAAACACCACTTGATGAAGGCGTTAAGTTCGGAATGAAAGTTAATACTGTTTGCTTTTCTTAACCTAGTCCGGTAAAAACAAAACTAAATAATATTTAAACTATACTATACGTATATTATACGTTTTATCAAACAAAAATACCGATTTCAATGTATCGCCGATGTCAAGGCATCGATGAAATTTATATGGGACTACTTTGTAGCTATACTGAACCCAACGCAAAATGAATTTTCGGAATCGGTTCATGAATGACGGAGTTCTGAGGTATACATAAAAAAATGAATAAAAGAAAATGCAATCGCATAGAGAACCTTCTCCTTTTTTGAAGTCGGTAAAAAAATATGGACTTATTAGAGAAAAAAAAAGTGCATAGCTGATAAGCCTTAAATTTATAAACCGAAACGAAAACGGAACAGACGTCTGGTCTTTGGACAGTAAGAGCAGACGGGGTTTTAGCCAGTATATAAAGAGTGGACCAAACCAATTCCACCCGGAGGGTAAGTACCCTAGATATTGAAGTTAGCAAATTTTACTCAAAAGAAACATTTCTTTATATTTAACCGACTTCAAAAAGGAGAAGGTTCTCTGTTCAATTGTTTTTTTTTAATTATTTTTATTTTATTTTTTATCATTTTTTCATCTCAGAACTCCGTCATTTATGCATCATTTATTGGACAATTTTAAAAAGCTACGAAGTGGTCCCATATAAATTTCATCGATATTTGATCTTGGACTTCAAATATACATTGAAGTCAGTTTTTTATATTTCTAAAAATTAATTAGTAATAAAAATATCTGCATGCAAAGATTTTCTTTAAAGTCACTTTCCAGAGCCGGGCGTCGAACCCGCCAAATGTAAAAAATTTACATCCCGTATTTTTATGATACCTATCGAAAGGGTCTATCAGAAGGAACAAATCTGTTTAATAAATATTTAATCTACCGTCCGAACTTGCTTGGTGGACCTGGCAACATTGCTAAGGCCTTTGTGATGGGTTCAGTGTGATTTTCTAATTGCTTACGGGCATGTGGAAATCCAAGACTGTCGAAGCATCGCCCCTAATCTGGGTTCATACAGACCCTTGTGTTTATAGGCAGACTGGCTCTTCTGCATGACTCGTAGGCATTTCTACAAGCATTTTTATATTCCTCCTCGGGTAAGGACAAAAGGTAGGTATTAACTTTACGGCCGCTCGTAAACATGGAATGGTAAACAAACGAGATAAGAACAAACTCTTTGTTCCATTTTTTGTGAGGGCAATTCTAAGGTGAGAGTGTAAGGGTAATTGAAAGGAGGGTTTTATTTTGAATTTTTATGAGGGTGTGGTTGGCTGTACCAAAGTATACTCGCCTACCTAGATGTAGCGCTCGTAGCGTAGCTCGCGTAGTCGTTTGTAACAGATCTGCTAGGTTTTGCAACGTTGCTGCGGTTACTGCTTGGATGGGTGATAGTTTGCGTTTTGGCGATCACAGCTACCACATAATATATCAACGACATTACCCAAGAAAGCTCACAGATGGCGCTGACACAAAATAGCATAAACGCCCATACAAAGTCGCAGATTTCTATACAAATCTGCATCGCGTAAACGAAGTTCGCACGACAGATATAAATCCTGTACAAATTCTGTTGGACAACTATCCCTGGGCCAATAATACTTAACTCGGTCGGAAGATCTTCCTTATTAAATGGAGGCGCTTCTCAGTGGATATACCTATACCACAGAGTACTAAGGGACAGAAGCATCACTCTGCAAAGAAATTTAAACAAATAGCGTATCTTGCTATGACCAATAAAATTCAATTCAGCTCGCGTAGCGCTGCATACTTACCAGTCATATTAACCTACAGAGCGCCTTATCTTTTCTGACGCGGCACAAGTAACGACGCGCGACCCGCCGTCAGTGTCTGGCCATGCACTTGTAGCTTCGTATCCACAGCGCGGAGTGCGCTAGGCCCTGCCTAAACCTACATATCCACCACTACCCCACTCCTCCATAACCTGATTACCTACTTCGGAAAGCACGATAGTCCGTTTGTCCTGTTAACAACTGGCAATTTCGGTGGCTTTCGAGCGGTCTATAACTCCGACAACAGGATCCGACACCCACACTTCATGGTAAAACTATGTTGACAGCTGAGTCACAGTTTCGTCCTATTTAACTATGGTTTTTTTAATAATATGTTTTTAATTTTATATGCTTGTTTATGAGCCCTGTCTCTATTATGCCCTGCTACTACCTGTCAATTTTTATTATAAGATTTTCCGCTAATAATGAAGTACATAAAACGTAGTAAAACGGTTTGAAAGGCATTGTAGCCAGCGAAATTTCTGGGCATATGAGACTTAATATCTGTTGTCTCGGGGTGATCTCGCAGTACAGTGCTACGCAGTGCTTTTTGTGGTATTTAAAGTATGTATTTTAAGTATGGAACAGTGATGAGATGAGCAAGTTGTTCACCTGGTAAGTGCCACGCCCGCCCATAACAATTGCAGTGCTGCCCAAACCTTTGATAATACCATAGAAAGCACTGCGTAGCACTGCATTACGCTCATCACCCGAGACATCTGATATTAAGTCTGACAGGCCCAGTAATTTCGCTGGCTACAATGCCCTTCAAACCGGAACACAGTGACACTTCATTAACATAATAATTTTGAATTTAACTTAAACTGCTAACTAGTAGTATATAAAGGTTGTCTGGAAGAGATCGCTTATTAGCGATAAGACCGCCCATTGTACTAATTAAATTTTTAAGTTCTATGTTTATTTGTTCTTGTTATGTTTTTGGCGTACAATAAAGTGTTATCAATCAATCAATCAATCAAAGACTAGCTGCGCGCTGGACCCCGCGGTTTTCCGGGATAAAAAGTAGCCTATGTCTTATTTCAAGTTCTAAATATACCTACATACCAAATTCCATCAAAATCGGTTCGGTAGTTGTTGCGTGATAGAGTAACAAACATACATCCATACAAACATTCGCGTTTATAATATTATAAGTAAGATAGGATAAGTGGCCAAAAGATTATTCTATCTCTATCAACCCCTCACAGCCAACCCGACAATCCTCTGGTACACAAAATAACAATCTTCGCCATGATAAAGCTAAACTAAATTAATAACGCGCTCAATTAATAATGTAGATGGCGCGAGGGTCGCACCTGCGTGTCCCGTAACTTTGTGACGCACGTTTGGCGCGGGCTTCCCGAGAGGTTCAGGGGAATATTCTTGTTGCTGACCCCGAATTTGGACGAATACATGATTTAGTGTTCCCGATGTTGTTTAGAGTTCCTGATGTCATGCCGTCAAGCGACCTAGTCGCGTTTCGGGATGATGTTCGGTGTACCATCGGGGAGACGGGTCTGAGCAGCTCAACTGCCGTCTCTCTCTAGATCTATGTGCTCCATTTTAGGCCACATCATCGCTTCATATCAGGCGGGATAGTGGCTAAACGTAATCTATTAAGCGTAAAAAAAATGTTTCCGACTAGGATTTCTATTGAAAATCAGTGTTAATATGCTTACCGCTTTAGTTTTAAGCTGGGTCAGAACTTTGTACGGATATCACGCACTCATCGTCAGCCCATACGTTCCTACTGCTGGGACACGGGCCTTCTCTCATAAAGAGAGTATGGGCCATCCACCACGTTGGTCCAGTGCGGTGGTAGATGTCACATGTCCTTGATTTATTGTGATTGATTCTTGGACATGACGGTTCCCTCACGATGTTTCAGTAGTGCGTGGCCAGCGGGATTCAAACTCAGTTGCGTCAGATCGAAAGTTGCACATGCTCCCACTAAGCCATACTCGCTCTCACGCACTATCACGTTGTCTTTATTATTTGAGTTTACAATAATGCTCGACCACGCGTTTTAGCGTCTTCTACTTTCGGCATCCGCGATGAAAATATTTTCGGTCGCGGCACTAAATAGCGCGATCGCGCGTCTTGATCGATATTGCGATTGGCGTTTGAAAGTGTGCTCAGTGAAGTGTACAGTTGCTGTATCTTGTTCTCGAAAGGCGTTCGATTCGTCGATATAATTGCCGGTGGTGCTGGGCCAATAAAAGTTGCAGGTGTAGTGAGGCTGGACACATTCATTCGTCAGGTCATTTTCTTTTTCCTCATTCAACAGATTCCGCTGTCCCCTACTGTCAAGTCATTGCCTACTGTCTATGACATGCGTAAACCGATAGTAATCTCAAGCTGACTCTGCGCAGTACATTGTGTGAGCGGCTGACTGTAGCAAACTCTTTCTCTTAGAACCAGCTGCTGACTGAATTGGTCGGCGAGTGAAACACTATAAACTGCGTACTATACGTGTGAACACTATTAAAAATGGTAATGAGCGCTAATTCAAGGCATATACAAATCTAATTGATTCAGGCGTGACGTTGCGGAAATGCATCTCAAAACTGAAACGCAATGAAAATGTCTAGTGTAATTCCGCTGAATGCTATGTACCTGCATATAAAAATTCTCAGCCGCAAACTATTTCGTTAATGCTGCTGCGATTTCAAACTACCAAAAAGCTTTAAATACGGCGTGATAAACGACACAACCCAATATCAGAAAGTGCGGGTAGTTCGAAACTGGCCAAACTTGTATAATTGGCGCCCAGTCCGCGCGGCACTTATTGAATTTAATAACGCGCGACTTGTACTAATTAATACTGTACTATAAATATGACTGCTGAAGTTAGTTTTGTATTTACTACTGGTCGTGTTCGATATTAGTTTTTGACTGTAGCAAGTGCTTACTTAACAATACTCTAACATCAATAAGTCTCCCTGGCGTTACTGTTAGTCCATTTTCGATGCGACTGCTCAAACGCTTGTGTGGTTCTAGTGTGCAAATTAAATTTAATAATACGCGCCCACTGGCCCGTTTCGGTTGAATGCACGGCACGAAACAGATTTTGGTTCCTTCAATTATTATATTATATATAGCACTGCGTCCACTACTCGTACCACCCACTTCACGGCAATTCCGGCAAAGCGCTTCGCTGACTCTTTCATTGTACGTATTGCTAAGGAGTGGAATTCTCTACCTTCTAATTACAACCTGGGTCTCTTTAAGAGAAGAGTGAATAGGCACCTCATGGGCAAACGTGATCCACCTTTGACCGCAACTACGCTTACCATCAGGTGAGTTGTTGTAAAACGTGAGCCCAATTAATCATAAAAAAAGTAAAGCTTTTTGAGCGAATGTCGCCGCGAAAGGTAACCTGTTTTTTTAAATTAGTTACTATGCTTGCGTTAGACCGCTATCTCACCTGTTGTTAAATGACGATGCGGTGGAAGATGTAGGACCCTTGCCTAGAAGAAACCTGTTCACTCTTGTCTCAAAGACACCCAGATTATAGCTATCCGGAAACACAGATGCCGACAGAGAGCCTGTTCGCTTTACAATCCAACGCACCCGAGTTCGAACTCGGCAACAGACTTATTGACACACAAGTGCAGATTTTTGTTGTGCTTTATGTATTCAGTATTTCATTGCGCTGTATTGAAACTGTATGTTTAATTATACAAGTTCGTTCGTCACTAAGGGCCTGATCTGAGAACCAGCGTTGTGGATTCTTCACAACATTATCCTGAGCACAGACCTTTTCTGACTGCACTGTACACGGCAGCGGTCTCCATACACATGCTGTAATTTTTTGCGTTGGTTATATTAACTAGTTTTATTTTGTTCTCCTACACGTGTATATGTTTGTAGTGTGCAGTTTTGTCAGAATAAACTGTTTTTTTTATTTGCTTAGATTTTGCTTCCTCACTCTATAACGGTGAAGGAAACATCGTGAAGAATCGCGAGTGTCTTTCGGGGTGATGATTCTTTGAACCATCAGAGAGACGGGTCTGAGCAATCGCTCAACTACTGTTTTCATCCAAGTGCTACATCATCAGCCACATCTCCGTTTAACTTAGACAGTGGCCAAAAATAATTATGATGACGGAACAACAGTAGGAACAACTGAAGCATAACAATGGCAGTGGCTTGAGTGAACGGAGGGCAATGTCAAGCCGATATGACGGCCGATCGGCATAGGATGGTGCCAATGTGAACTCTGTTAATTATAAGGCACAGCTAAATGCTCGTAATTTCAAAATTCCTATCCCTCGTGTAAAAACTACTTTTTCTAATAGACTGGGTCATTTTCTCCATCCTCTAATATACAATCGAGTCAACAAAATATGTAACATTAAAGAAAATAGCGTGAGAGAAGTTAGGAATAAATTAGAGAAATGGCTCATATTACTATCATATCGTGAAACCGAAAATACATATTATAAAATTAGAAAATTAGCTGTTTAGGTAAATACTAGATACCATCCTTGCTACAATAATACAATAATAATAATTATAGTTATTGCACCGTACTCTGGCATAGTACAGGGAGCTCCCTGAGATGGAGGATAAGATATTGAAGGTAGTTTTAAGATGTATACTATATCCGTTATCGATTTTTGTCACCTATAAAGTTTTTAATTAAGTATTTTATTTTGGATGACGCCCACGACACAGGCCTCGAGCCTAGTGTGGGACAGTTATCAGAAACAGTGTGCATAGTTAACTATTTCTCTGCAATGTATATAACATGTGCTAACCATAGTTAAACTTAGTTTCATAAGTACTTTCGAATAAGTTCATTGCTAAAATAAATAAAAAAGCAATCAAAATCTCTTTAATCATTTTGGCATCACAGACGCACTTATGAACGTCAAATTATCACAATGACTCTACCACCGTATCGGAAAAAGAACCACTTCTCAGAAGATACGGCAAGAAACTGAGGGGCATTTTTTTATAGAGATTTTGTTACAATTTTTTGGGATTTTACAATGTTATGTTTCTTATGTACCAGTTGGTTACTTTGCAGAAGTGGAATGTTCCAAGCATCTTTGTCTTCTATGTAATTACGAACAGTGTAGTATGCTTTTCTCATTAGAACATTCTTTACGCGTAATTTGAATTTACTTTCTGTGAGCTCCGTTATACACTTTGGAATTTTATTATAAAAACGTACGCAGTTGCCCATAAAGGACTTATTCGATTTAGTCAGTCTATACCTAGGTACAACAATCCTATCCTTATTTCTAGTGTTTATGTTATGATGGTCACTATTTACTTTGAATTTTTGGAAGTTAGCTAAATAAAGATTTTTATTTTTATTTTTTATTTTTGTTTAATGTGTGCGTTACGCTTGTGTAAGAACAAGGGGACCGGCATAGCTTGAGGGCATCACTTTTGAATTTGGCGACGAGGCGTCCACGTTTTTTTATTTGTTCAAGGACGTAAAGTAGGTACAAGATCCAATGTTGGCTGTGTGCAGATAATAATTCTTGTCCCACTATAGATAATTTCAGTTCCTAGTCATCTATTACTCTAGATTATTAATAAAGCCCGTTATTAATCCAGCTTAGGCTTAATTAAGCCCAAGATTGGAGGCCTAACATACACACTACTTTACACTTGATAATTTGTTGATGTCTCCCCGTTCTCGAAAAGGCTGCTAAATTAATTGATGGGTAGTACAGACCTTCGAATTATGGGCGAAAAAGTAACCCCTTATATTTAGTTAATTTGTTTTATAGTTATTTCCTAGGTAGATGTTGGTTTTCCCGGGATGAAAATTAGCCTGTCTTATTCCAGGACCTAAAGTAACTAAATACCAACATAATCATCAAAACCCGTTCAGCCGTTATGAAGATAAGTGGTAAAACACACACCCTCACTCTCTCTCACACACACACACTCACACATTTATAGAAAAAGGAAAGAAAAAAACATTTATTCAGGACATCACACAATATTACAGTGAACATATTAAAATAAAGACAAAACAAAAGCAATAAATACAAAACAGTGGAATGTTGCGCGATGTCAGGAAAAGGTTCCGACTCAGCATACGCTAAGGTATTTTTGAGTACCTTAGAACTGATTTTCAGTCGGAGCCCTGTCCATGATATCACGAACAATCAGACAAAGATATTACAATACATAAAAAAATAAAAAAAAACGAGCAAACATAAAACACAAAAAAAAAATTATATAATATTTTATATGGCATTTGTGGAGTTGCCGTCAATAAATTAGTTCTAAATTTAATTTTTTTTGTGTTTTATGTTTGCTGTAAGAGGATATGGCGCAGCCGCGGCCAGCGAGTACTAGGTATTTGAATAATGGTTTAAGATCTCGCAGAAAATGCGTAAATAAAATAAAATAAATTAACTAAATAATAATAATAATTTAACTAAATTCGTATCAACTTCAGATTTTTGTTAAAATTAGCGTTTTGGGAGAAAACGTTTCTAACACACTAAATCTCAACCAAATTTAGTAATTTTGGTCTCAATTTCTTAAATGGAGAATAAAATAGGTTTGTAGGTTTTCTTTTTTCTAAATTTATGTCTATTTTGAAAGTTAACAGATTACAAAATTAAAAAAAAGATTCGAGTAAATATCGAGTTTTTGGGTCCATTTATTCAAATTCTATAGGAATTATCGAAAAAATTAAAACCTACAAACCTCAATAATGATAACATCTTTTACATGTCCAAATTTCATCGAATTTGGTTAATGTTAAGCGGTAGAAAAACGTTTTCTCTTTTCGTATGAAAATTTCAGCGTGCCGTTCCCTCTTAAGGATTAAGTGAACGTACTGTGAAATACAATTCATGACCACGTTGGACCTGAATGATGACCATACCATCTTTAATTACATCCATCACATTTTAAACTTAATTTCATGGTAATTGTCCCTATGTTTTACCTCCATTCCTTGAGACGTCTGAATGCAGATCGCTTTGACGCTATAAATCTTCCAATAGACCACTCCTAGGGGAAATAATTGTGATTTGTGCCAATTATTGTACAGGTAGGTACCTACAAGATGCTAGAGTAAATCCGCTTGTTTTCAAATATGTAAAATATCAGTGATTAGCTGATTTTACGCGCGGTTTTCCGCGATGAAAAGTAGCCTATGCTGTTAATCACGGTATAAGTTATCTCCATTCCAAATTCACATGTGTAACGCCTCGCCATGATTTCGATTTGATTTCGATACAGTGAACTAGAATAAGTAGAAACTCTGTCCAATTTATGATTGAAACTAAAATAAATTATTAAGTGTTATTTACAAAGTTAGTGTTTTTGTTGCATGCCGTTTCACATGGTTCTCTTTAAGTTAAGAGAGAATAGGCATCACCTCATGGGCAAACGTGCTCCACCTTAGACCGCAACTATGTTTACCATGCCGAGTTGTTGTCAAACGTAAGTCCATTTCATCATAAAAAAGAACTAAAATCCATTGAGCCGTTACAGCGCGAAAAAGTAACAAACGCACTTACATACATACAAACATTCGCATTAATAATATTAGTATGATGAAGCTTTTAAGTGCCGTAGTAGTTGGTAAGATAGGATACCGTGCCGTGAGTTCAGTTTTATTTCTTCATCGCCTTGCGTGGTTGTTTGGAAGAAATCGCTTCTAAGCAATAAGAACACCCATACTGACACTTGTTTATATTATTCTATGTTTGTATTTTAATTTATTGTACTGTGGCGTTTCAATAAAGAGTTATATCTCATTTGATAAGAAGGTACGATATGCTGGTTGTTATAGTACCATGGTCTTTGTAGTTTCTCGTTCCAAGACACAGGCATTTTAGTTAGAGGCCAGGATGTGATTGTTGAGCGTATTTCCGTTGTTGTATACATTGATATAAATATACAATACACAATACTCTATTGTACACCAAAGAAAAATAATCAGTAGGTACATGAAAACAACTTAAAAACCATTTACCATTTTATACCATCATCTATTGCACAGACATAGCTTAGGAGTAGATAGCTCGGGGTGATGAGCGCAATGCAGTCCTACGCAGTGCTTTCATGGGCAAACGTGGCACTTACTATCAGGCAAACGACTTGCTCACAAAAAATAAAAAGATGACAGCTATGAATGTATATTTTCAGTTTTCTACATCACTTTGAAATACGAATTTCATCTTCCCTAGCTTCCTTCCTTTCTTCGATTGACTTTCCTATACAGCCGTTAAGGTATGTGAAGACTTACATCTTCTATCCCATTGACTAACTACAAAAGATTTCAGATGAAAAAAGGCTCTTCCAAATACCAACAAAAACTGGGTTCCGTCAAGTCGTCGGGAAGAATCAAATCGTTTAGTGGGTCCCGTAGTACAAATAGAGCGGGGTTATCGACAGCTCGGTGCCGACAAAGGATGCAATTTGTCAAATCAAACAGCAGCTTGTGTTATACGAATAGCTATTGTGTACGCTCCTGGAAAATTAAGACATGGATCGAGAAATCTTGATTTTTAGGTATTTGCGATTGTTAATAGTAATAATAATGTATTGTCAGGAGATTCCTCACTCTGCAGCCCGAACCACCGGTAGTTTGGGCCCTGCACCGCTGCCGGCCGCACTCTAGGTTTAGGTTTTAGTGTTTTTGTATACTTTTTTTTCAGAAATATTGTAAAAATGATTTAAGAATGAAAATAAATACTTTGAATAATTATCTTTCCTTATCAGCCCATCAGGATTTAACCATATCAAGAAAATTAGTGGCGTGACGTAGAAGCGAGACACGTGGAAAGAACTGGGGGAAGATTTTTGAAAAAGTGAAGACGGTTTTTTTATGCGTTTGACCACTGATGATTATCTCACCTGATGGTAAGCTACGATGCGGTCGACGATGTAGCACGCTTTCTAACGGTTTCTTAAAAGCAGCGCTAACTATAGCAAATAGTTACTGTATGTTTTCAAGAGATCTAAATTGGTGTGCCATCGGCGACGCTTGAGAAGTCGACGGCTAGTAAGGAGTCGGTATATTTATAGTGCCGGACGAATCGATGCTGATCGAATACCTATCACTATAGTTGAACGTAAGTTTATAAGGCACTAGCGGCCCGCCCCGGCTTCGCACGGGTATGTAACAAAAATGATGAGAAGAATTTTGATAAGGATTAATACCAAGATACAAATAAAGAGCCTTTTCTAGCAGCGGAATTTCAATTAATTTTTTAAAATAAAAGAATACTTATTGTGACATAACTATAATAGTTAGATATATGCTGTCACGAGATTTTTTGTAAATAATGATGTGTTCTGCAAAGTCGTAGTACATCATTTTATTCTGTCATCAATAGTTTTCGCAGCGCACGCGGTGTAAAGAATATTTTAGGTAATTTATTTACACCTTGGGTTACATTATTGGAGTTTTAGTAAGGATCCCTATTTGTTTTTTAAATATAGTATAGCCTATGTCACTCGGGAATAGTGTAGCTTTCCAACAGTGAAAGAATTTTTCAAATCGGTTCAGTGGTTTCGGAGCCTTTTCAATGCAAACAAACAAACAAACAAAAAACAATCAAATGTTTCCTCTTTATAATATTAGTTTAAATATCATCGTATATGTCGTATTATACCGTGATTTTGTGGTATTCCTAGGAATTTTGCGAGATCCTTGGTATCCTCATTTCCCTGCTACAGAACTGACATGTTATTTTTGTCATTTCATGGAACCAGTTCTGGTATTTGTTCAAATCACTAGATGCTGTTTAGGGAAATATATGATAAAATCGTTTTGTTATTTTAACATCGTCCGTGATTTGATCAAATCACCTTGACCAAATCTCTGTTTTTGTCATATTCCTGCTACATATAAACGGTGGTACTGAATTCGATATTTTCCGAAATGTATTTACCTACTCAGTCCATGCTTTAGAATAAAAATATAGCTTTAAATTAATAAAAATAATATATAAATAAATGATCAGTAATAATAGAAGATGGCTGAAATAAATGTCTATTTCACTAAACACGTTACGCGGGGGGCGGCAATCCGCAGGCGCACGGCACGGCGCCTATTAACCCCGCCACGTCGCCTCCGCGTAACGTGTTTAGTGAAATAGATATTTCAGCTACTAAAATTAATTATTATTATTTCTTAAATTTTTTTATTTGACGTTTTGGCTTATTTTTTACATACATATTGGAAAAATATCGTATTTCATTCCACCGTGTATATTATAAGTATAGATCAATGTTAACTTCATAGGCAAGTATTTTTTTAGGTTCTGCCGCCAAGCAGTAGTGCGCAAGCATGGCTGTGTTCCCGTTTGAAGGGAATTGTAGCCAGCGAAATTACTGGGCAATATCTGATGTCTCAGGGTGATGAGCACAATATTTTTTTATGCTAAAAGTTCTGGATCGCACTGCAATTGTTATGAGCAGGCGTGGCGCTTACCATCAGGCGAACGAGATGCTAGTCTTATCACACAGTAATATTAAAAAAAAGGTTGCTACTGGGACACTTAAAGTTGCCTGAACTAACGATTAATAAGTAGCTTGTATGTAGCAAAACTAAAGGTATACTGAGTTAAGTTATATTCAAATACCTAGAGCGAAGCGAAATAAGCATTTCTCAAGAAAACTGTTCTAGAATTTAATTACATTCAGGTCGTAAATATCTCACAGTCAGAGCCGTAAGTTAAAGTTAACTTCAGGTGCGTTAAGTCGCGATCCAAGTTAGATTTATTCGATGCTCGGTTAAGTTAAGAATGGGGCAGCTCTGTTCGCGGTTCTTAACTGTTGTTTGCTGAATAAAATATACTGTTGTTGTGAGGATGTGTTTGAAGTTTAGATACTCACCTTGAAAGAATAAAAAACGGAATCTTGCTAAGCAACAACTGAAGCAATGGCGGCGTAAGTTTGTGTGATTGAATGGAGCCAATCTAACGGCCTTGCCGGCGCCGGTCGGCATAGCATGATGAGTGCGTGAGGCTTATGTACGAACGAGCGAATCATGCTTTACTTGCTGAATTTGGCGACGAGCCGTGCACCTTTTTTATTTGTTCAAATCTATGTATGTATATATATGTCTATGC
Source organism: Petrophora chlorosata (assembly GCA_951640565.1). Lineage (NCBI taxonomy): Eukaryota > Metazoa > Arthropoda > Insecta > Lepidoptera > Geometridae > Petrophora > Petrophora chlorosata. Next base: position 13,664,966 of record OX621207.1, on the reverse strand, counting down.
AAACTATACTCTACCTCTAGTTGTTGTATGAAAGCAGGTTTTCTAGTGATGTTTTATCAAAATCAGTTTAGCCTTAGTTAGTTTTTTACTTATAATACCTAGGCTCTTTGTGTCAGGGGATTTTCAAATAATAGTTTACTGAATCTCGCTTGTTCTGACGTTAAAATCGCAGGCATGTTTGCTACTTAGGAACTGTAGGTACACATAAATACAAAACAAACTCCTGAGGATAATTGCATTTACTTCACTGAATCTGAAAGCTGGAGGAAGTAATGCGAAGTAGACCTACGTCGAAAACGCTTAGAGACAAACTTATTTACGCCGAATCTCTTTTATTATTTTCCACATTGGCGGGTTTTGGACTGGACTAGGTAATAAAAGTGGATGCGGTAACTTCTTCGGTTAAATCTACAAACGCCCAGTTCATTGCAAACATCAAAATTGTATTGCATAATGTTGTTGCCTGACCCCTTTCCTGTGGAACGTGTTACAAAGCGAGCATTCCCTTAGTACAGTGACTTAGGTATGAAGTATTAAATTTTAGTTATGTAAGTTATTCTTGGCATTGCCTAACAATAAAAGAATTTTCCTCTACAAATTATATAGTGAAATAGCGGGAAAGTGGTTCAACATCATGAAACCATACAAAGACGAAGCTTCTTTACTACGAGTATCAACTATCAAGCAACCATAATTTTTATCCTCCTCTACATGGCATGTAGATGAGATCATGTGATCGGAGTCACACCGAGGTCACCCTGAGACAACTACTTTAATGTCTCATAACGCCCAGTTATTTAATTTGATATGGTGCCTTTCAAATTTGATGACAATATAGCGGTTAAATAAGGATCTGGCATAAGTGACAAGACTTTCCAAGGCGGGCTCTTGCAGAAGAAATGCCAACGACAAAGTTGTTAAGATGACAGACACTTTAGTTAGAAGGTCTCAAATCTTAATTTTATATGTCTTTTCATCTTTACCGTATCCATTAAAAGGCTTTCTACGCCCACCTTTACGCAGTTCACGCCCAATTTGGCTGTGAGTCTGCGAGGGTTCCGAACAAAAAGTTTAATGCTTTTAACGCACGCCGATTACTTAACTCGATTCTTTGGAAACCTCTTCGGAAGGTTCGAGGTTGGTTCACAGGATTTGCAGCTTGAAAGAATTTGTAAGTTGCTTTTGTTTATCTTTAAGGAGAATAGGTGAGACAAGAGACAAGAGTGAACAGGTTTTTTCAAGGCGAGCGTGCTTCATTTTTGGCAGAGCGGTCAAACGTAAGCCTAAGACTAATAAAAAAGATAGCACTCGTAGCGTAGCTCGCCTAGCCGTTCGTGACAGATCTGCTAAGTTCGCAGCGGTCATAACTTGAATGATGACTGTTTGTGTGGTACCTATTCACATCTAAGCACTACCGTGCTTCGGATGGCACGCTAAACCATCAGTCCCAGTTGTTGTCTTAAGAGAACAATCGTTAGGCCATGTTGGATGCCTTCTGGTAGTCTAAAAACTCCGACACCAGGGTTAGCCACACACGCGCACGAGAGAAGAAGGAGAACGAGTATAGTAAAATATTGTGTGTTAATTTTTTACTATACATAAAAGCGTTACTACACAGATAATTATTTTTTCAACGCACTTGCTCATAAAGTGGCTCTATGGTCACCGCAATTAGGCACAGAATGACACCCATAATCAAACTGTGACTTTTTAATTGCTATAACTCACTAGTGAGTTATAGTTTTTTTTTTATTGGTTGAGGTGCTTTGTTCTTAAAAAGTTTTTATTCAAAAAAATATCGTGTTTAATAGAACAAATAAATTAATGTTCCTATTGCTTGCTCATTTCATGCAACTTCTTATTTAAATAGATAATTTTAATGCAATGGAATCAGGCGTGACGTTGCGGAAATTCATCTCAAAACTGAAACGCAATGAAAATATATAGTGTAATCCCGCTGAATATTATGTTGGTTGTTGTTAGTTCCTAACAACAACACTCTTTGTACGACACGTGTTTCGCCGTCTGCACGAGGCATCATCAGGTGTCGACTCGCCGAACGCTAGAACGAGAGTGAGCTCATTACGGCGCTCCGTCGCTTTAAATACCCTCTCGCACGTCGTCTCTGCCACGTGACGCGTGATCGAAGATGCGTAATAATGGAGACGACACGTGAGTTTGGTCATTCAGCAGTGTATGAGCTTGGTTGTTGTGTTTTAAAATTTCTAATTGTTCCAGTACACACAACCGGAACCCTTTTTCACAAAAGTGTAAAATTTTGTATGTATTATTGTCATTAATTGAGTGACCGGTGTCAATAAGATGTTTAGCAAAATGGGATTGATCTGGGTGGTCGTTTCTGTATGCAGCAATATGTTCCTTAAAACGTGTTTCAAAATTCCGCCCGGTTTGACCTATGTAAACCCCATTGCAACCGTCGCAAGTCAATTTGTAAACGCCTGACTTTTTATTGTTATTTAAATGATCTTTTCCGTTACAAAGGTGATGCATATTTTGATTGGTACGGAACGCGACATGTACGTTGTTTTTCTTTAGCAGTTTAGCGATTTTTTCCGAGATGGTACCTAAATAAGTCAAACTACCTACAAATTTTGTGATATTATCGGGTGGAACAGCAAATAATAGTGAACGGACTCTATCCTTTTGTTTCTTTTTAATAAGGTTATCTACCATTTGTTTACTGTAACCGTTGGATAACGCAATTTGATAAATTATATTTAATTCTTTTACGTAATTATCCGTGGTAAGTGGGACTGTCATTAACCTGTGTACGTAACTCCGAAATGCCGCTAGTTTATGTTGAAAGGGGTGGCAAGAAGAAGAAGGGATGGCTACGTCTGTATGTGTCGGTTTTCTATAAATTTGGAAGTTTATTTTATTGTTGACTTTCGTGAGGGTTAAATCTAAAAAGTTGATGGAACTATTTTCTTCAATTTCCAATTTAAACTTAATTTTGGGGTGTATGTTGTTTATTTTATTTAAAAAGACATCCATTTGTCGCCGTGAACCAGTCCAACATATTAATATGTCGTCGACATATCTGTAGTAAAATAGTATTTTTGGTTCATTTACTATGTGTTTGGACTCAAAATTATCCATAAACACCTCGGCCATAAATGGACTTAATGGGGAACCCATAGCTAAACCCTCTTTTTGTCGATAAAATTGGTTATTGAATTGAAAATAGTTTTGTTCCATACAGATACTAGTGAGATTAAGAAGATCGTCTTTTTCTCCAGGATGTAAACGTTGTCTTTCAAAATGGCCTCCCAGGACGCTCAAACTTTCTTCGTAAGGGACATTGGTAAATAAACTGTCGACATCTAAAGATATTAATTTTGAGCCAGGGGGATTTGAACGTTTTTAACTTTGTCAATAAGGTCTAAACTATTCTTTAAACTATGACGGGGAGCAAATGATGACTTGGTTTTTAAAAGAATATTGAGGTGTTTTGCTAATTTGTACGCAGGGGCTCCGACATAAGACACTACAGGGCGTATAGGAATATTATCTTTATGAAGTTTAGGTAAACCATATAGACATGGTGGTCGCGGATTCATTGGAATTATATTTTTAAGACAATTCTGGGAAATAAAAGACGTATTTTTAACTGCTTGTCTTAGATCTGATGTAAACTTTTTAGTGGGGTCCGAATTTAACTGTTCAAACGCATCTCCTTGAATAATATCATTGACTTTTTGGTTATAAGAACCTCGGTCTAAAATAACAATAGTATTTCCTTTATCCGCCTTTGAAACTATTAAATCGTTTTGACTAAGGCGCTCTTGCAAGGATTTATAAAGTCGAAATTCCGGATTTGATGACGTAGTTGGGGAACTTAAGGTCGTTTTTATTTGAGAAGCTACTTGATGTTTTATGGCTACGTCTTGTTTGCCTCTAATACAAGCTATTTCTGAATCAACTGCTAAAATTTGGAGAGATTTGTGTGATACGCCCGGATTGATGTTATACTTAAGGCCTTTCTCTAATAGAGAGACTTCAGACGATGGAAAATCTATATTAGATAAATTTTTAACGCGTGGATAAAAGATATGACTGTCAGTTTCTGAATCAATATTTAACGTGTCTGTGTGTCTGTTTAGTGAGGTATTACTGTAAGATTCAAAATAATTATTTGACGTGTTTGTCTGTCTATTTGCTAGTTCGTCTAATTTCCTAGATTGAATGACAAATTTATCGTGTGCTAATCTGGACGCCAAATCTCTAGCCTTGCTGTCTAACAGATCGAATTCAACGTTATGTAAATTAAAACTTAACTCTGAATGTAATACTCTAAGATGGAGTTTGAGATTATCCCTGACTGAAAACCAATATCTACACTCTTCATCTAGCCAAATAGACCTTGCCTTCCGTATTGCGATGTCACTGGACCTACTGTGTGTACTGGTGCGAATATTAATATAATTGGGGATAACATGTAATCTTTTACACTGCTGATTGAACCAAACATTTTGGGAAGCCATACGATGGAGTTTAGTCAACTTTATGTAGAGTTTCGCCTGTTCAGCTATACCTGCTGACCTAAGGAATGCAATGGAATCAGGCGTGACGTTGCGGAAATTCATCTCAAAACTGAAACGCAATGAAAATATATAGTGTAATCCCGCTGAATATTATGTTGGTTGTTGTTAGTTCCTAACAACAACACTCTTTGTACGACACGTGTTTCGCCGTCTGCACGAGGCACGGGCGGAATTTTGAAACACGTTTTAAGGAACATATTGCTGCATACAGAAACGACCACCCAGATCAATCCCATTTTGCTAAACATCTTATTGACACCGGTCACTCAATTAATGACAATAATACATACAAAATTTTACACTTTTGTGAAAAAGGGTTCCGGTTGTGTGTACTGGAACAATTAGAAATTTTAAAACACAACAACCAAGCTCATACACTGCTGAATGACCAAACTCACGTGTCGTCTCCATTATTACGCATCTTCGATCACGCGTCACGTGGCAGAGACGACGTGCGAGAGGGTATTTAAAGCGACGGAGCGCCGTAATGAGCTCACTCTCGTTCTAGCGTTCGGCGAGTCGACACCTGATGATGCCTCGTGCAGACGGCGAAACACGTGTCGTACAAAGAGTGTTGTTGTTAGGAACTAACAACAACCAACATAATATTCAGCGGGATTACACTATATATTTTCATTGCGTTTCAGATAATTTTAACTCGTACGTGTTTAATAAAAAAACTTTCACTCAAATATAAATTTTGTTTTCTCTGTAATAAAAGAAAACTTTAAATTCCCCATTTTGTACGTGGCAGAATAGGCGCAAACACTATGCGCGCAAAATAAAAAAAAAACCTCATCCCTTTAGTCTGTGGCTGATCGCAATGCGCGCGCATAGGAAAACTGATTATAAATAAAATGAGTTTTTATTGTTATTTTATTCACAAGTGTGTTGAAACACGTCGTAACATACACGTGTGTATTGATGATTACCGTCCTTGGCTCTCTTAAGACCCTCACCTAACGGCTCGGGTCTCAATGGCGCCTCAGCGGTAATCACCAACATTACACACTAGTACCATAATGTACTATTATTTATTTATTATAATACAGTTTAGTTTAGTTACATAATATAGGCATTTTTTTACCATTGTATCTTATTCTGACCACTGCCACTGTCAAAAGCCTATACCAAATAAAAACCGATGGTAAGCGATGAAGAGGACACGTTCGCCTAGAAGATACCTGTTCAATCTCGATGTTAAGACTCCCAGAAGGTTGTACTTGTCAGGATACACTGACAATGCGTTCCACTCTTCCTACTCTTAGTGTTAGATTTTGAATTAACTTCCGTAAAACCTATATGTCATACATCACACTAGTAAATAGAGAAGGAAATTAGAAGATCAGTCAGTTAGTCAGTCTCATTGGCGTTCTTAATATCTATATCCAGCAGTGAACTGATCACGTTGATGCAACCACATCATTGGCGGAATATTTTTGCATGGAATGGAAACAAAATGAAGATCAGATATATATTTAAGTTAAATCCTTAAGAAATTGGTGTAATTTAACAATATAAACACCTAGTATAAAATTATACACATTTATTTTTATTACTTTGGATATTTTAAACACGATAAGTACAGCAACATCATTTAAAATCTAATAAATTACCTTTTATACTCAAGGAGACCCTAATCAGAAACATTCTTCTGAAAATTTTTTTTATTTTTCTACAAAGATCCTAATGAGGCTCCCATTCACAAATCAGAATGTTCATTACGCCGACGCTCGATTTAAAAATGGAACGCCTTTTCGGAAATCAAATCAGCCAATCACCGACGCTCTTGCAAATACGTCATCAATCATGGCATAGGATCAGTCGTCGACTAGGTAATTTTGTAGACACTACATGCATTTCATTTTGAGTCGTGAGATGTCTGGCAATAGAAGCATCCCTTTTAGGCTCGAAACATAACAATGCGATTCTGCTCTGATTCTGTTATATTGGTACTATTGAGATACGTGCAACTTGATTAAACAAAATATCAATTAATAACGCAAGGCAGAAGAAGAAAGACGAAGAGGCACATTTTTTTTCAACTGTTTTGGCGTTTGACTACAATCTCACATGATGGAAATTGACGATGTGGTCGAAGATGTAGCAAGCTTGCTCAGGAAATACTTCATTATTGATTTAAACACGCCCAGATTGCATTCATGTGGAAACACAGATGACGGCTAGGCATTCCATTCCTTTGACGTTTGCACTAGAAAGGATGATCCAAAAACTTTAGTACGAATAGGCGGAACTTCTACCATGTAGGCAATATAAGGGTGCCGTTATGCTGATCGTCTAGTTGTCCGTTGGTGGAATGGTGATGGGGTCATCATCATCATCATCATCACCATCAGCCTACATCAGTCCACTGCTGGACGTAGGCCTCTCCCATAGCACGCCGCGACAATGTGCCAGACGTAATATTTATTTTTTAGGTAAATAAATAAAAGATGTCTACTGATTTTTCGGTCTATGTTTAGGCAATGGTTATATAAATTATCACAAAGAAAAGCTTCTATCGGTCAACTTGCTTCGAATTTGAATGGATGGATGCTTGAAAAAAGTAACGAAAGGTCTAGCTTTGGTTGAGATGATTAATTTGTTAAATTATTATTACCTCTGTTAATATTTTTTATTTAACTGTTATTTGCGCCACGTTTGCCCATAACAATTGCAGTGCCACCCAGAACTTTTAATACTATAAAAAGCACTGCGCTCATCACCCTGAGACATCAGATATTAAGTCTCTTATAACCAGAAATTTCGCTGGCTACAATGCCCTTTAAACTGCCCGGAACACAGCAGTCACGCATCTAAGCAGTAGTGCGCAAGCTACTGCTTGGATGCAAATAACTGGCAAAGCTACCCAGACGGCCTCCCGCATACGAGAGGTCTCTCGATAGGTGGTGGGTCTACCACGAGTAAAACTTCTGTGTGAAATACATTTTGCATACATGTGACATGTTTCACACAAATTCAAACAATAGAAGAAGCTCAAACGATTCAGCCATTTTGCTCAAACCTCGAAAATATAAAAGGCATATCTAGATAGGTACTTCGCCATTTTTACTTCACCCGATATTAAATCGAAGTTGTTAATTTTTTACAACCTACGATTACGTAAAATACTACTGAAATGAGCGGGGTACAACCAGCGCCAAAAATCACTAAACATTTAAATATTTTTACAAGTTTTATTTACATTGCAATGTTTGTTTGTTTCGGTCAAATCTTGCAAGTTGAATCAGAACCACTTCCTTATATCCTACGGAGTTGAAATTTTGTAAACTTGTCAAAGTCCAATGACAATGCAATATTATGGTGACAGCCAGCTGAACTGATGGTGGAGACGCAAGGTGAGCAATGGAACTCCTTGACGGATAATCGTAAACTACTAGTGTTTGGGCTCATTTAAATCTGCTCGTGATTCCGATTACGAATTGTTAAAAGCTTGTCTTGAAAAATTTATTTTTTAACAAAAATCTTGTTATAGGTATCATTATCATTAAAAGTATTAAAAATGTTTTTTTTTTCTATTTATTCATCAACAGATATATTATAGACAAAATCTTTGAATGAAATTCCGCAAAACTGCTGAGGAATTTGTAGGCAGACGTAAACTCTTATTATTATGAAAGTAGTAAGTATACATACACTTGAGTATATTAATTTATGTATATATACACTGACGATTATATATTAAATGACAAATTGTAAAAATGCTATATGTAAATACAATTAATCTTAAGACTTATTAAATAATCGCAATTATTATTATTATTCTTATTAATTTGATAAGTTTTGCTATATAATTTTTATACTTAGAAGCAGTCTTCCTCTCTTCTATATTGTGTGGGTCCTTAGTGAACTGACTACAAATTGACCATCTGTTGTACATACCTACATTAAGGAATGCATTGAATAAATAAATAAAAAAATATGTAGGTACCCAAGTAAATTATTTACATAAATATTGCAGTTAGAGAAATGTACCTAGTGTTATATAATTTAATATCGCATTGAAACACTTGAGAGCTTGACTGTCCATATTTATCTACATCTGCGATTGTCTGGAAGACATAAAACCATTGTTTTATTTCAGTTTCTTTTTCTATCGTTACTTTTTCTGTAGTGGTGTAAGAGTTTATTTATTAATTTACTAGCTGCGCTCCACGGTTTCACCCGCAGTTTTCCGGGATGAAAAGTATCCTTTGTTCTTTTCCAAGACCTCAGGTATCAACATGCCAAATTTCATTAAAATCCGTGTAGTAGTTTTTACGTGATTGAATAACAAACATTCATCCATCCATCCTCACAAACTTTCGCATTTATAATATTAGTAGAAAATAGCAACGTTCGCGCTGACTGTACTACATAAATATTTGATGTGATTTTTAAAAGGTACTCTCGCAATGAACCAGCGCTGTGGAGTCATTGTTGCCAGTTTATATGAAGTCATTTGCTTTTTGAATATTTTAATATGCGATTCGGTAGGCGCGTTTTATTGGAGAGGGTTTATAAAGGTCCTAACTCATTAATCAACCTGACACCAGACCAACGACGCCTCACCACTCGGCGTTCACTCGGCGTTCACACGTTGTTCACTTATGGTGATCTGCGGTCGGCGGGTTGACGGCGCAGCGTCAACGAAGTGCATGCATGACATTTTCGAAACAAACCACTCGCTGGCGGATTGCTTCCTCTATGGCAGGCGGCGCGCGGTCCACTCAAGACCCGCGGGTTGACAACCCGCGGCAAGCGTACGGGCGGCGGGTTGTCACCGAATGGTTAATTCGCGAGCGAGGCGAAGCCGATCAAGTGATTTTCGTTTAATTAAAATTATCTACAATTTTGACGTGATGATGAATATACTACCCACATAGAACACAATGAAAAGTAGGTATCACCCCACACTAATATCATACCCCCGACACTCCATACAAATTCGCCGAGCTAACTGTCTAGTACTACTACTGACGCAGCGGCCTGTCCGCACACGTTTTTTGTGTGTGCGTAATTATTGTAGGGATGAGCTAATACGAATCGAGTGCGACAAGGACAACGCTATACTTAAGCAACCTAAGTGTTTCTCTTTCACACCTTGTTTCGCTTGGCTGGGAGACGCGAAAAACCAAAAAATCTTCGATTCTTATTTGTGTAAGTGGTTTCTTTGCATCCATACACAGACCCATACCCACCCGGGATGTAAGGGGGCACAATCACCATCTTAGTGCCCCAAGTCAACTTCACCTGCTCGTGGTACATCCCGCTGACCAACGGACGAAGCTCTGACGACCGATAAATGGCGGTATAACCATTTCGACAAACCAGTGTAGCTAAATATCACCGACCGGTGACGGGCAGCAGCGTCACCGGTGCGACAAGCTATGCTCTGCGATCGCCAACCCGCCTGCCCAGCGTGGCGATTATGGGCATATCCTCCACAATGACAAACACGACAAATAAATGGCCCCTAGTTCCCGGCCGCCCTGCTATTCCTGACCAAGGTGGCGGTCATGGTAACGGCGGGGCAGGGGGTGCTAAGAATCCCCGGGCTACGGAAGGCCACCAAAAACGACTGACCCTGGCTACGTTTAATGGACGCACTCTACGACTGGACGAGCATATGGCGCAACTGGAAGTAGAACTGGAGAACATAAGATGGCACATTTTGGGGTTGTGTGAAGTCCGAAGAGAGGGAGAGGACACTATAACCCTAAAATCGGGCCATCTTATGTACTTCAGAGAGGGAGACCATCCATCCCAAGGCGGAGTCGGGTTCCTCGTTCACAAAGTCCTCGCTAACAACGTTGAAGAAATCTGCAGTGTGTCGACCAGGGTAGCGTACCTTATCATCAAGCTCACCGAGAAATATACTCTCAAGGTGGTACAGGTTTACGCACCGACCTCGACACACTCAGATGACGAAATCGAAGATATGTACGAAGACGTATCGAAGGCCCTACACACCACCAGGAGGGCCCACTTCAACGTTGTTATGGGGGACTTCAACGCCAAAGTGGGGAAACAAGCCGGCAGCGAATCGAGAATTGGACCCCATGGATTTGGTAGCAGAAATGCCAGAGGGCAAATGCTCGTCAACTTTCTGGAAAAAGAGGGGCTGTTCCTAATGAACTCGTTCTTCAAAAAACAGCCCCAGAGAAAGTGGACGTGGCGAAGCCCAGATGGCGTCACTACAAATGAGATCGACTTTATCATGACGGATAGGAAGCACATATTCAGGGATGTCTCAGTGATCAATAGGTTTAACACCGGCAGTGATCACCGACTGGTCCGAGGCACCCTGAATATCGACTTCAAGCTTGAAAGAATCCGCATGATAAAGTCCACGCTCCGACCAAATCTCCTCCAAATCATGGCTGGGTCTGAAAAATTCCAGGAAAATTTGGACAGGAAATTCGCTGCAGTGGAAACCACGGATGACGTGAACGGGGGGCTTGATAAGGTAGTTAGAGTCCTCAAGGAAGAGGGTATGAAGTTCTGTACCATGCAGAGAACGGGCAGGAAATCTAAGCTCTCAGACGAGACTCTCCGGCTTATGACACAAAGAAGAGAAGACACCCAAGCCTCTTTATCAGAACAGGTGGCTCTTAATAAAAAGATCAAAAAGCTAACACGAAGAGACCTTCGGTGCTCTAATACACGCCAGATTCAAAAGGCAATCGAGCAGAACCGAGGGTCCAAGGTCTTCGTCCAGCAACTTGGTAGGAGTCACCTGACCAAACTTAAAACAAATGATGGCAAAACCGTTGTGTCAAGACCGGAGATTCTCGCCGAGATCGAGGGTTTCTATGGCCATTTGTACGCTCCTCATGCCCCTCGACCTGTCTCTACAAATGAGGATTTAAGAGCTACCCTAACCCGCCACTACACTGACGAGCTGCCAGATGTCAGCCTGGAAGAGATGGAGATGGCCCTGAAACAACTGAAGAATGGAAAAGCCCCCGGTGAAGACGGTATTACGTCCGAGCTTCTAAAGGCGGGAGGTACTCCTGTCTTGAGAGAGCTAAGGACGCTTTTCAATACCGTCATAAACTGTGGGAGAACTCCAGACGCTTGGAACAGGAGTGTGGTGGTACTATTCTTCAAGAAAGGGGATAAAACCTTGCTAAAGAATTATAGACCCATCTCACTGCTGAGCCACGTCTACAAGTTGTTCTCTAGGGTCGTCACAAACCGTCTAGCGCGAAGACTTGACGAATTTCAGCCACCCGAACAGGCCGGGTTTCGGGGAGGGTATGGCACCGTAGACCACATACACACAGTGCGCCAGATTATACAGAAGTCAGAAGAGTATAATCAGCCACTGTGTCTAGCTTTTGTGGACTACGAGAAGGCCTTTGACTCTATCGAGACCTGGTCTGTTCTGGATTCTCTGCAGCGATGCCAAGTGGACTGTCGGTACATCCAAGTGCTGAGATATCTATATGAGGCTGCCACGATGTCCGTCCAAGTACAGGACCGGTGTACTGAACATATTCGACTGCTCAGGGGAGTAAGACAGGGGGATGTAATATCCCCGAAACTGTTTACAAACGCAATGGAGGATATGTTCAAGACACTGGATTGGAAAGGCATGGGCATCAACATTAACGGCGAGTACATCTCACACTTAAGATTCGCTGACGACATCGTCCTTATGGCGGAGTCGCCGCAAGAGCTGCAACAAATGCTGATCAGCCTAGCTGACGCCTCAGGACGCATTGGTCTCCGCATGAACAATGATAAGACGAAAGTCATGTTTAACGCACACATCACACCGGAACCAATAGTCGTCTACGGCATGCCTCTCGAAGTTGTGCAAGAATATGTCTACCTAGGACAAATTCTAATGCTCGGTAGACACAACTTTGAGAGGGAAGCCGATAGGAGGATACAGCTGGGCTGGGCAGCATTTGGAAAACTTCGTCAAGTCTTCACGTCGCCCATCCCACAATGCCTGAAGACAAAAGTGTTTAATCAGTGCGTCCTACCCGTAATGACATACGGAGCCGAAACGTGGACACTGACTGTGAGACTGGTTCATAAGTTTAAAGTCGCCCAGCGAGCCATGGAACGAGCTATGCTCGGGGTTTCTTTGAAGGATCGAATCCGCAACGAGGTGATCCGACAGAGAACCAAAGTAACCGACATAGCTCACCGAATAAGTAAGCTGAAGTGGCAGTGGGCCGGTCACATCTGTCGAAGAACCGATAACCGATGGAGTAAACGAGTTCTAGAGTGGAGACCACGTTTAGGTAAACGTAGTGTAGGACGCCCTCCGGCCAGATGGAGCGACGACCTGCGTAAAGTGGCTGGCAGTAACTACATGCGAAGAGCCGAGGATCGGGCTCAGTGGCGTGCATTGGGAGAGGCCTATGTCCAGCAGTGGACTCGTATAGGCTGATGATGATGATGATGACAGACCCATAACGAACCATTTTAAAAGAGATAGGCAGACCTTCGTCAGTCAGGTCAGGTCCTGGTCAGCTCCACCGTCTTCAGCTGTTCTTCGTCTTTTTCTCAATATGTTTCGTCTATATGTCAAAGTCAAATAGTCAGCCGGCCTGCTCTACCTCTGTAAAGCAGGTCGTCATCGTCATCCAAAAAGGTCATAACAACCTCAAATAACATAATTGATCGCACATATAAAATAAAAACATTTCAATCTCACTCATTAGTCATTCGCAGCGAGCGGTGACAACCGAGGAAGCACGGCATTGTCGATTTTTTCATCGCTTTGTTGTGGGTGACAACAAATTAGCGGGGGGGTGGGAGTGTCGCTTCTTTACGTAGTAATATTTAGTTTTCTTTGCTAATATTATGAAAGCGGAAGTTTGTATGTTAGTGGGTTTTTTACTTCTTCACGCTGTAATGGTTCAACGGATTTGAGTGAAATTTGGAATGGAATTAGCTTATATCCTGGATTAATACATAGGCTACTTCCTTTTTTTAGAGAAACCGCGGGGTGCAGCTAGTACATTATATATCACATGCATGCATCCTGTTATTGTGTGTTCCTGCAAACTGGGCTTTCAAAATTGTATATGTCCACTTAATAATAATGTATATGTTCTGCTATTGTTTTATTTATCCGTTCACTATAATATACATATGTATAATATGTATGTATATTAATTAGCTACTTATATAAGTTTATTTATGTAGTCATATGTATAAGTAATTAGATATTGTAAGCCCTTAGTATATCTATTATAATTTCTATCACCGCCATCTGTTTATGTTTCGTTATTCCTCTCCATTCAAAGGTTGTCTGGAAGAGATCGCTTTGAGCGATAAGACCGCCCATTGTCACACCATTTTAAACATTTAACTTGTACTTAATTTCTATGTTTAAGGTGTATAATAAAGTGTTTGTCTATATATCTATCTAGGCAAATTGTTATCGACGTGTAGTTTTGCATAACGTCCCTGCGTCGTGGATTCCGCATATTAATGCCAACATCCGGTATCCGGTATTCCGGTATTATGCAAACTAAATTCAATTATTCGTGCGCATTTTAATGTAACCCATTATTGGCGAATGGCTTTAAATATTGGGCTTTGGTGGAAAATTTTGGCGTGTTATAGGACCATGGTTCTCATAGTTCCTGGTTCCCTAGATACAAGGAATCCTAGTCAGCACGAAAGCGCTCTTGTAAATACCACTCAAACTGTCAGCCAGGATGCAGGATGATGGACTGTCGTGCAGGATTTTGCAAAACAAAGTTCAGGGTGGTGCTGTTATTGTTATGGGCTGGCGTATTGCTTACCATCAGGCAAACGACCAGCTCGTCTCGTCATTCTGTTACATAAAAAAAGCCATCCAAGTGCTGACCGCAGCGATTGGCGAGCTACGCTACGAACGCTATAAATAAATGAATTATGGTTTATTAATCTCTTAAAAATCTTTCTGCAACGTCGAAATTATAATCACAAAATTCTATTTACTAAAGCTTTGTAACATACAATCTCTTACCACATGTAGTCTTTATATTCAACCCCAAAAAGGTAAACGTAGCCACAAAGCCTGTTACACACAGTGCCAAAAGAAATGGAATTTAGATGGCATGATTCAAAGAGGTACAAAGCTTTGGGAATTGGAGCAAGGAGTCGGTATTTTGAAAGGATTTATATCACACATCCTGACCAGCGGAAAATTTTGCACCTAAATTTTGCATTTGCTGCGTATTGGGCATTTTTATGACGACACGTATTCGAATTGTCGTCATTACAAAGTAAGAGTGGAGATTCTATGCTGCGCTGTTGTATTTATTAATTTCCAATCGCTTGCCAGCCGTGTTCGATAATCTCATCATCAGCCCATCACGTTCCCACTGCTGGGACACGGGCCTTCTCTCATAGAGAGAGAATGGGCCATAATCCACCACGCTGGCCCAGTGCGGGTTGGTGGATGTCACATGTCCTTGACCTTTTTGTGAAAAATTCTTGGACATGCCGGTTTCCTCACGATGTTTTCCTTCACCGTTTTTAGAGCGAGTCTTAAATCCACACATAACTTAAGAAAGTCAGTGGTGTGGGGCCAGCGGGATTCGAACTCGGTTGCGTCGGATCGAAAGTCGCACGAGCTCCCACTGAGCCACACTCGCTCTTATTCGATAATCTATTCTACATTAATATTATAAATTTGTATTTTTGTATGTTTGTAACGAAGAAACTCAAAAACTACTAGTCCAATTTAGAAAGTTCTTTCACTGATAGAAAGCTACACTATCACTGAGTAACATAGGCTATATTCTATTATGTTATATATTAAACTAGTTTCGTTTCCGCGTTTTCTGTATATGTATAATATAGTATTATTTGTTATGTGTAGTATAGTGTTATAGTTTAATGTAGTGTTGCGTGTATCTGTCTTGAATAAATGTATTTTCTTTCTTTTCTTTCAGATGTAAATACTACACAAACGGTCACCCAGCAGATATGTTACGAACGACTAGGCAAGAGCGCTAAAAGCGCTTTAATTTAAAAAGGCAATCTACAAAAATACCACCCACCACCGAACAAAGCCGTGCCGTCAAGCGACCTAGTCGTGTTTCGGGATGATGTTCGGTGAACCATCGGGGAGACGGGTCTGGGCAGCCGCTCAACTGCCATCTCTCTCTAGATCTATGTGCTCCATTTTAGGCCACATCATCGCTTCACATCAGGCGAGATAGTGGCCAAACATAGATCTATTAAGTGTAAAAAAAAAACCATGCAATTTCGTTATGTAACCACCGCATTTTACAATATATACCACATCCACTCTTTCAAAATTTCGTCATCCCCTTCAACCACGAAGAGATTCTTTACAAAATGAGAATAGTGGGAAACAGTGTCGGGCCCGACTCAACTGACTTCAGACGCCTGATCTCATTTTACGTGTGGGAACTTGAAAATTGAGGCTGCTTTGTTGAAAGCGAATTTTTACACAACTGCAAATTTTTTTTGAATGTAATGGATTGACGAGACGAGCTGGTTGTTTGCCTAATGGAAAACAATACGCCAGCCCATAACAATAATGGCACCATCCAGAACTTAGTTTTGCAAAATCCTGCGCGGCGCTGCACCGCTGTTGAGTCTCACAATGCCCTGCAATTTCGCTGGCTACAATGCCCTTCAAACCGGAACACAGCAATGCTTGCGCACTACTGCTTGGCAGCTGAATAATTGGCAAAGCGGTGGTACCCACCCAGGCGGCCTCGCGCATACGAGAAACCTACCAGCAGTGACACATAGAAAAAGAAAAGAGTTGTATCGCCAAACAATTCACACAACTCATGAAAAACAACTCACAAACACCCAAACTCACTCATGTTTAGTTACTTAGGTATTTTCATTTGAAAAATGGCACAAAAATAGAATGATCGACATTTCCAAACATTGTTACGTACTTCAGTAAGCTGTCCTCACCTCTCATTGATCATCCAATCAAAGAAAATGGTGATAAATCAATACCTTGGCTGAATTCAATCATTGCCAATGACAAATGGCTTTCACTCAAACCAGTTGATTTTCCAAAGAAAAATATTAGTAGTCCTTATTTGGATAAGTTTAGAGTCGATTTTAGTATGATTTTTTAATTTGGAAAAGGTAAATGGTTGATATTTTTGAGTTGGAGTTCAAGTGATGGATTCGTTGTAGAAAGTTATTGATTATGTTGTTTAGGTTTGGTCTGAGTTGTTATTCAAATTGTAGATACCTACTGAGTACACTCCTTAGCAATCTATTATAAAGATGTTTAATATTATAATTCCATTTTAAAAAGAAAAAACTTCAATTCTGATGTATCTTCAAAGTACAAAGTCGAATTTTGAACTTTGATCTTTGAATATCGATGAAATTTACATGGGTCCACCTTAAAGCTATACTAAACTCAACGCAAATTAAAACGAATTTTCCAAATCGGATCATGAATGATGTAGTTCTGAGGTAACAAACAAAAAGAAAACAATTGAATTGCGAACCTCCTCCTTATTTGAAGTCCATTAAGAAAACAATATTTTCATGGCTCATGTTTTCCGTAAGTCTGTTTCCATATATTTCCACGAATTCCATATCCAACATTCACAAAAACCATGACGATGTGATTGATTGATAATTCGCTAAAAATAATATATATAAATAATTGATTGATAATTGATAATTCGATTTATTGTACATCAAAAACATAACAAGAACAAATTAAAATAAAACTTAAAAATTTGATTAGCGCAATGGGCGGTCTTATGGCTAATAAGCGACAACCATTGGATGGAGAGGATTTGTGAAACGACAAAATACGGTGGTGTACTTATATTATAATAACAACTTTGTAAAATCATAATAAAATATCATATGAGTATAATACATACATAAATAATATAATATAATCTACACATATCAAATAAGTAATAAAAATAAATAAATACATATAGATGTAGATAATGCATCGAACATAATTTCATGGCGGTTTAACTAGTCGTCGATAATGTCAATGGCGAGATATACCAACTTGACACAATGGAATAACACTATTTCATATTATGTAGTAGTTTTCTTCGGGGCAGTAACTTGGTCGGTATTTTGCGAAGTAATCTTTTCCATTAGCTGCTCCTGCCTTCACGAATATTGGCTGTATTCAGCTGTTTCGAGATAATACTTGTGACGTACTTTTAAATCATTCCAATTTTTGAAGGAGATCGCATTAAAAAAAATAGAATTTTGGTCAGATAGATGAGAAGCGTGATTGTTTTACAGCTCCAAGAGACCGTAGACCTAAGTACTTTTTATTAATTTGAGCTTAATTTTTTATACTACTTTATTTAAAACGCGTCCCTGAGAAAAAGCGTCTTGACAGACAGACTGACAGACAGATGGTCAACGAAGTGGTCCTATAAGGCTTCCTTTTCTCTTTTTGAGACACAGAATCGTAAATATCAGTTTTAAGTCACGTGACGACAATTTTATCATGTTCTTAATAACATAAATAAATAGTTACAATTTTAACATATTTTTAATTTTATTTGTATTGTGTTTATGATGTTTAAAAGTGCACTTTTGTGACTATTTAATAAATTATATTTAACTTTGCCATAGTACTGGATCGAGTAACTGTCCCATTGTAACCAAGCAATCATATTATATTTTTTCTTATATCACTGGATAGTCGGATAATCCGCATTCTGTTTAATTTATCGGAAAATTGTATTCTAGTACAATTGCAATAGTTTTTATTGGATATTGTTAATGGTATTTCTATTGCTTTATTATGACGCTTCGATAGAGTGGATTAATACGATATTGAAGCTATCAGAGAAATGGAGAATGAAGTTATATTGACGTCTAAGTGTTTGCATAGTCATTGATATTATAAATGAAGATACATTGAAGTCCTACCGACTTCAATGTATCTTCTAGTACAAAGTCAAATATCAATGAAATTTATATGGGACCACTTCGTAGCTATACTGAACCCAACGCAAAAGAATTTTCTAAATCGGTTCATAAATGACGGAGTTCTGAGGTAACAAACATAAAAAATTAAAATAACAAACGTTTTTCCCCCGAAGGGATAAAAACGATATATTTCATGTCTTGCCTAGGCTTGACCTGTGAGATTACATCCTTCAATTTACCCTTTGATTCATGCGCGTCATAGCTTCCCGTGACGTCTAGCCGCGCTGCATCCCTGTCCCGCGCCGCCCCCACCCCGCAGGGCGGGGGCGCGCGGCCCGGTGCAAGCGCGGTGTTTGACAGTACCTTGAGATGGCTGAGTCGTCAAGGGCTTACCTGGTCAAGCCTAGGCAAGACATGAAATATATCGTTTTTATCCCTTCGGGGGAAAAACGTTTGTTATTTCATGGTCTGTGCCGTCGGCTTGACCTGTGAGAAATATTTGGATTCTGACGACACGGGAATAGCGTACTGTGAAATAATATTTATTTGGAGTATTGTGTATGTCGTATGCGAGTGAATGTAAGTGCTTGTATTGAATTGAATAAAATGACATTGTAATTATAATCATGTTTATTTAGATAATATAGAAACGGGTACAAACCTATATTAGGTAATTAAGTGCTAATAATCACAGAGTAGTAAAGCTAGAATTTACTAAACATAAGTCATTGGAATCAGCTTTGGACGGAGTATTAATTATTTCTTTAAAATAATGTTTAATCACATTTTTATCACTTCTCCAGTTACCATTTCTTAATATTATATCAATTGGAACATTACTGTCCTTTCTGGAGGAAGCGACAGCAGACCTGATGCTGCCAGGAGAAAAATAATGTTTAATTCTGAAAAAGCTGTTTTTATCCAGCCTGCAATTACTGCTTTGGAAGCAGGTGCTACTCGACCTCTAGAGGTAATAAACAAAGACTGAATCTGATTGCCACCCGCGTTTCTTCTCGATTTTGACACATTAAGATATAGCCTGATCCATAGAACGGGATCAAGATTTCTATTTGGGACCTGTAAGAGTTTCCAGGCGGATTGTCTATAGGAGTGACTATCAGTTTTAGAACCAAATTCTGGCCAAAAAGTAACCGACGATTCATCTTTTACCATGCTGTTTTCATCAATTCTAAGTAAGGTAAGGTCATGGATCCTTCTCCCAGATGCTAGCAATAATAATAGAACGAGATGGCGCGAAATTTGAAAAATACTATTTTCTTGAATTGAGATATTCTCTAACCAACTAATTAGATGCTTAACATCCCAAATTTGTTTTTTACGTGAAGGTGGCTTTGACAATTCAATGGTTTTGATAATTTGCTTAACTATTGGGCTGTTTGTTATAGAATCCCTATTAGTAGGGTCAGCAAACGTAACAATAACTGATTTATGTAATTTTATGGTACTGGGAGACAACTTCTTCACGCTATGTAGAAAACTCAAATGTTGTGCCACCGATGCTGCGTCCGGTTTGTTAGGGTTAAGACCAAGAACCTCACACTTTGTCAACCATGTATTCCATGGAGCACGGTATGTTTTTAATGATGAAGTGCGCCATGCCTTTTGAATCAAGCTATGGTCTTCTTTTGACCAATTTTTAGTTAAAATTGACCACCCCGTACCCTCCAAGCCTCCAAACGTAGATGTTGAACTTTCGCTACGTTCGTTTGGGTTGTTAGATCTTTCAGGTGATGGTGCAGGTTCCGGATTTGAAATGGGTGGTCTATCGCCCGTGTTCGTAGATCCGATCTCCAGAACACTCTGTCCCAGCGTGGAACAATCAGTATGTAGGAGCCCTTGGCTTGATTTAGATGAGCTAACACCCGAGGAATCAACGAGGGAGGTGGGAAAATCCATGCTAACTTGTATTCCCATTTCTTGCTGAAGGCATCTATGAATAGAGCATCTTTGTCCTTGGTATCTCGGGAGACATAGGCAGGAACTACCTTTGACTTGCTCGATGCGAAGAGGTCTACTTCGGGATTGCCCCATTTCTGAAATATCTGGCTGCATATCTTCTTCGAAAGATGCCAAACCGAAAGACTGTTTTGTCGAGATAGACTGTCGGCTACGTCGTTGTATATCCCTGGTATGTATTGGGGACAAATTTCTGCCTGTAGCTTGTTGGCCAAAGTTAACAGCTGGAAGACTAGACCTGTTAGTTGCGATGATCTCGTCCCGCCCTGATTTTTTATGTAGGCGATTACAGTTCGATTGTCGGACTGTACGACTACTCTCTTGTTTTTTATTAAATCTTTCTCTGACTGAACAGCGAGAAGTACAGCAAACAGCTCTTTTTTGTTGATGTGCCACTGACGCTGGTGAGCGTCCCAAGTGCCACTGATATGATTTTCGTTTATCTGTGCTCCCCAACCTTGGTCCGAGGCATCTGATGTGATGAATATGGTCTCCGAAGATTTGAAAAGAGAATCTTTCTTTTCGAGATTTTGAATCCACCAGTTGCATTCCTCGAGTGCCTTTGCAGGAATGGGAAACTTTTTGCGAACTGACTCTTCTGGCAAAATGTTGGCTGCTCTCTGTATCTTCCTGGAGTGAAGTCTTCCGAGTGGTATTACAAAAGACGCGAAGTTTAGTTTTCCTAGCAAGCTCTTTGCGGACTGCCAACTCCATTTTTGACTTGATAGAAGTTTGCTGAGATCTTTTCTTAAGGAGAATATTTTCTTTTCCGGGAGGGCTTTTGTGTTGTGGAAGGTATCCCATTCTATACCTAAGTATTCTATATGTTGAGATGGGTCTTGTAGAGATTTGTTCATATTGATTATCCATCCCAATCGTAGAAGGAATTGTACCGTCTCGATAGCATCTTTCTGTAGCTTCATTGGATCCTGATTGGCGATCAAAAAGTCGTCCAGGTATACAATGACCCTTATATTCCTCTGTCGCAGTCCGGATGCAACCTAGTTTGATACCCTCGCAAAGGTAAGAGGGGCTGTTGATAAACCAAACGGGAGGCATGTAAACTGAAATACCTTCTTTTGGTGAACTATTGATAGGAATCTTCGATGACGATTGGCTACTGGTATGTGAAAATATGCCTGTGAGATGTCGATTTTTATGAGGAAATCTCCCTTCTGTAAGAAGTGGGGTACTCTGAAGTGGCGATAAGCGAAATTTCTTTGGAGTGAGAAATTTGTTGAGGCCTCTCAGATTGATTATTGGACGTACTTTGTTGTTGGGTTTTGGCACTGGAAACATGGTTGATAAGAAGCCTGCCTGAACTGTTGAAATTTCTAAAACCTTTTGCTGAATGAGAGTCTGGATCTCTGAATTTAACTTTTTTGTTTCGAATCTGGAAATTATTTTTGAATGAAACGGTACCCGTGGGGGTTTCTTCACAAAAGGAATGATGTATCCAGTTATCGTTTGAAGGATATTTTGTGGTGCCCCCTCCTCTTTCCAGACTTCTACAAAACGTGAAAGGCGTCCCGCTTCGAATGCGTCATTCTTTCCTATTTCTTTTTGAGGTGTGGTCTTTAGGTTTGTTTCGAGAAAAGGTTTGGCCATGGTCTTTATTTTTGGTGTTGTATTGTCGTTTAAAATTTTCGTGCGTTTTACCGGAACCTGATTTTCTCTGTCTATTGTAAGGTTTCGACGTTTTTGAGACTTTGTGTGTTGGTCTCGCTTGTCGTGCAGAGTACGTTGGATTATAGTTCTTAGGTTGCAAGGGTTTTCTGTGGGGGTTGCGAAAAAATGTTTGCTGAGATGGTTGTTTGATTAATTCCGCTAATCCTGTTTCACAAAATAGGTGGGTGGTTGATGGGGGAATAGCACCAAGAAGAGCTGCTTGATATTCTTCCTTCGGAAGGAACCCATTTCTTCTTTGTTCTATGGTCTCTGCTCTTCTGCCACATACGTACTGTAGTAGATCATCCGAAAGAGACTTAAAAGTTGAGTCTGTTGACAAAATGTTTTTAAGGTCATGTTTCATAGACGGATGTTTGTTAGCCAGATCCTTTAGTATGTTCGCCAGAGATTCCCGTTGAAGCAGCAGACCATGGGAAATAGTACCTAAGGTATAGTCCATTCGAACCAGGTGGTCTTGATTGGGGGAGGTTCCATACGCAGTAAGAATAGGATTCACTTTTAACGGGCCGAAGACAGGGCTAGCGTGTAGTTTTTTCTGAACCTCGGCATATCGGATCTGGTTAAAAGTTGAATCGCCTAGTCGTTGACATTCGGCGCCTTGTGCGGCAATGTGAGGTTTAGCAGCTGGTATCAAGGGTTCCTGTTGTTTCGTAGCTGGAGTCCAGTCAAAGTCATCATCAGCGATGGGAATAGGTGGTTCCCAAGGTTTTGGTGATAATGGTTGAGGTTGGGGAATATTTTGTTCATCCTCTGATGATTCTTGAGAAGTGTACTCATTCTCTGAAGCAGAACATGATTGTGTTTCTGGTTGGAAGTTTTTTATAAACTGTTCCATCATCTTTTCTAATCTAAACTGGCTTTGTTCCAACTTGTCCAAACGACTTGGTTTCTTAGTTCTACCAGATGTAGTCATTGTGGACGGAATCGACACCTCATCGTCAGAATTACCAACCTGTCCAGCCAACTCCTTATCTGCTTCTTCCCTACTTTTGAGTAGTGGCTTCATTTCCGCAATAGACGCAAGCACTAGTTCATTCTGGACCGCTGAGCCACGGACTCTAGCAGCCAGAGACATGAGGTGAACGATAAGACCAATGCCCAGTGGCCATTCTAAGAGCTTCAATTTTATGTCCCGGTAAGATTTCTCTTTAAGAGAGGTACAATTTGGTGAAAACGCTCTAGCTAAATCAACAGTGGGAATTGCGAACCTGATTTTGTTTAAAATTTGGGGGTCGAATTCGCTGCCTAGTAACTCCTCTTTCTTGATCCTCTGGTCAAGAAAGATGGTCTTCTGGTCAAAATGATGTTGTCCCCGGGGTCGTCTGCTTCCCATTCCATGAGGGACTCAAAACTGTGCATTTCCGCATCGGATGTTGCCTAAAACAGATAGACAAAGTTAGCCTTTTCACCTTACCAACCTGAGTGTGAGCGAGGAGATATAGGCTATTATTACGATATGACGTTTCGGTAACATGTCTCATATGACCAAAATTTAGTCTGTACAGATCGAGCAATTGACCCGTACGGCTCAAAGACGGCCCGTACTTTCCGAGGAAACGGCCCGCACGGCTCGAGGGATCGGTCCGTACGGCTCTAAGAATCGGCCCGTACGGCTCGAGGTATTGGCCCATACGGCTCGAGGAATCGGCCCGTACGGCTCGAGCAATCGGCCCGTACAGCTCGAGGAATTGGCCCGTACGGCTCGAGCAATCGGCCCGTGCGGCTCGAAGAATTGGCCCGTACGGCTCAAAAAATTGACCCGTATGGCTCAGCGTATTGATCTGTATACTTCGCAAATTCAGACCGTAATGTTGATAGACAGTTACGGTTTGCAAAGTTACACCCACAAGCTTGCCGGATGAAATCGAGGCTTACTTGATAGGTAAAAAGATCACAAATCTGGGCAGTGTGGCACGCAGATTGTAAGTTACGCATCTAAGTAACTAATTCCTGAATGAGGAAAGTGATTTAAACAAGTAAGGTATCAAGAGAATCATGAAAACACAAGATTAGGTACTATTTTTTAAATAAGTAACTAGGTATACGGATATCGAGTATAAAAATAAAGTTTACAAGCACTTACAACAAAAAAAGGTTAATAACTTACCATTATTCACTCGTAAAACACAACACTGTCGATCATAAGTTTTTTCTTACGATCTCGAACGAACACTCGTCGTTAATTTTCGTAAGTAACAAGACACGCGTGCATCGCGGGTCAATCGAAAGCGTACTGTCAAACACCGCGCTTGCACCGGGCCGCGCGCCCCCGCCCTGCGGGGTGGGGGCGGCGCGGGACAGGGATGCAGCGCGGCTAGACGTCACGGGAAGCTATGACGCGCATGAATCAAAGGGTAAATTGAAGGATGTAATCTCACAGGTCAAGCCGACGGCACAGACCATGAAATAAACATAAAATCGAATAGAGGACCTTCTTCTTTTCAAGTCGGTTAAAACCCAGCAACCTCGTAAGTCCCATTTTATGATCCACACGTCACACGTCTTTGAATCTTTGTGATTAATTCTTGGACATGCTGGTTTCCACACCATGTTTTTCTTCACCGTTTTTAGAGCGAGCGATAGCACATAACTTAAGAAAGTCAGTGATGCGAGGCCAGCGGAATTCGAACTCGGGTGCGTCGGATCTAAAGTCGCACGTCCTACAGAGCCACACTTACTCCAATTTTTTCTTTCACAATTAATTAACTTCTTCAGCTCGACTCAAATTATAACTGACGATGAAAAACGTTAAATTAATTAGGTTTTAATTAAAACGTACATTTTTCTGATGGATCAAAAGCCTCAATTTTAATATTAATTTCTGGTTTTGATAAGGACATGTTGGATAGTTTATATAAAGTGTCACGAGATTTTATTTTAATATACTTACAGTTGCTGAGTTCTAGGCTTTTTTATGTAACTGAATGACGAGACGAGCTGGTCGTTCGCCTGATGGTAAGCAATACGCCAGCCCATAACAATAACAGCACCACTGAGAACTTTGTTTTGCAAAATCCTGCGCGGTACACTGCGTTCGTCACCCTGAGACAATTAGCTTTTGAGTCTCATAATGCCCAGTAATTTCGCTGGCTACAATGCCCTTCAAACCGAAATACAGTAATGCTTGCGCACTACTGCTTGGCGGCTGAATAACTGACAAAGCGGTGATACCCACCCAGACGATGAAACGAACGTACGAGAAAGCATCAGTAAGTGTAGTTGTAGGTATCTACTATCTAGTAGAGACGAGATAGCTTTTTTTTTTACACTTTATAGATCTATGTTTGGCTACTATCTCGCCTGATGTGAAGCGATGATGTGGCCTAAGATGGAGCACATAGATCTAGAGAGAGGCGGCAGTTGAGCGGCTGCTCAGACCTGTCTCCCCGATGGTTCACCGAACATCATCCCGAAACACGACTAGGTCGCTTGACGGCATGGCTTTGTTCGGTGGGTGGTATTACAACCACGGCCAGAGCCTACCACTCCAAAGCGCGTAAGCGGGTTTTATCACGATGTTTTCCTTCACCGTTTTAGAGCGAGCGTGCAAAATCTGCACTTAACTATGAGTCATTGGTACAGGGCCGAGTCGGGATTCGAACCCAGGTGCGTCGGATCGAAAGGCGCACGAGTTCCCGCTGAGCCACACTCGCTCTACAGCTTAATATTTTATTATTTATTTACATGCTCAACTGAACACGAACTACAAAAGACCGCGCTGGCACAACCCTAGCTACCTGCCCGAGACTCGACATATAATATTTATGATAGTAATAATCTTGAGTGGACGGACCGCTTTTACTGAAACAGTAGTGCAGTCTGTTTTCCGTCTTGTGTGCTATTAAACATGTAGTTGGGCGCTGCATATTTCAATTAATAAATGGTACAAGTTTAGGTAAAGGTAGATCACCTGCGCAGGGTTTTGCAAAACATGGCATGGTTTGTCGAGTTAGTCCCAATTCGGTAACAGTCTATCGGTTTTTTATGGGATACATTTCGGAGAGTGTGCTTCGGCATTGAACCAACTAATTCATTCCATTCCCGTTTCATCATCGGACTACAAGACGTACGGCAACACGCCACCGTTTTCTGGTGGACATTCCTCCTGCGCGCAGCACTTCACGTCCATTTTTATTACGCGCACTGCTAACGAGTGGAACTCCCTGCCAGAGTCCGTCTTTCCATAGCTACAATGTAGGAGTCTTCAAGTCTCGAGTGAACAGGTACTATCTTGGCAAGCGTGCTAGATCGTCGACCGCATCGTCCTCAGAGTGTGTCATTATTCTGAGGCATCGTCGCTTACAATCAAGTGACATAGTAGTCAAACGCAAGCCAATTCACAATAAAAAAAAACAAAATCAACTGTCATTTGTCCATCAAAATTTTTGTCCATAAAAGCAAAGACGAATTATTAAAAACATAAAAGAAATACCAATTCGGTACAGTTTAAAAAAATGGAATATCTAATTGAAAGATTTACTAATATTAGTTGCTGGATGTTTGAGGATTAACTAAGAACAATATTAGCTGTTGTGTTCAATAAAATACAGGAGATAAACTTAGAAATTTATATATATGACTTGCATTCTATACCTAATGTGTTTTACTCAAGAAATACCAAGTGATCAGAAATTAATAAGAGGTTAAAAAAGGCTGAAGATGGTCAACATTATTTATTCTCATCTATTTCTATTTACTAACTCCAAACCATTGACCTACTAACACTTAGGAGTTTATGCTCGCCTGGTATATTAACGGTGCGCTGTCTAATTGTGATTTATTTGAAACATGTAAAAGGAAATGACGATGCGACGCATGACCTTTCTTGGCTTGCTGGGACTTATTTGGCACAACGTATCAGCACAGAAAACTAATGTATTGCAATCCAACGGGGCAATATTGCCAGCGCGGCAGCGTCTTGGGTACGCTGCCAACTGGCAGTGGGCTGGAGCATTTGGGCTATCTATAGGCCTTTAATGGTCTGTGGGTTGTCCAATTGCTTCTCCTTGTAAGTAGTTAGTTTAGTTTTAGTAAGTAGAGTGTAGAATTGTTTTCCGTAACAAAGGCACTAGCGGATTGGAAATAAAAATGGGAAATTGTGCAAGCAGATATGAAACTTAAAAATATTTAAGACTCATATTTTTACAATAAAGAAAATTGTAATTTTTAATTATGAGGTTTAGCCCCATGAAATCGCCGCCATGCGTGTTAACGTAATGAATTTGTACTTGCGACGCTCAAGGGTTAAGAGATATTGTCTCTGGTTGATGAGCGCAGTGTAGTCCCGCGGAGGATATTGCACAAACAATGTTCTGGGTGGTGTAACAACTGTTATGAGCTAGCGTATTGCTTACCGTCGGGTGAACGATCTGCTCGCCTCGACATTCAACTACAAAAGATACGACTGCTGCTCATCTGAACAACAACTTAAAGTAGGTAAGTACCTAGTTCTCTGTGAGGAAACCGATGAACAAACATAGGCCACCCACCGAACAAAGTCATGCCGTCAAGCGACCTAGTCGTGTTTCGGGATGATGTTCGGTGAACCATCGGGGAGACGGGTCTGAGCAGCCGCTCAACTGCCGTCTCTCTCTAGATCTATTTGCTTCATCTTAAGCCACATCATCGCTTAACATCAGGCGAGATAGTGGCCAAACATGGATCTATTACCGAAGTGTAAAAAAAGGTACATACTTTCATAAATACGTTGCTAAATCGTAACCCTCATTTTGTTTCCGCCGTAGTCGGTTAATACAGCAGAATAAACCCCACATTCCTAGCACGATCTTACAGTCTGGAATCAATCTTTAGAGAATTTATTGTCCAATCGCGCACCCTCCCGAAAGCGACAGATCCTGTCATCAAGTGTCTAGGCTTGAGTTATAGGGGTATAAGGCATCCGTGATTTACACGTCCCTGGATTTTTTGTCATTTGACTTTAACTCATTGTAAAGTTCTGGTTTGGACGTACGAATGTTTAATTGCTCCATCTTGCTTTGATGATTAGTG
This sequence comes from Petrophora chlorosata, assembly GCA_951640565.1. Taxonomy (NCBI): domain Eukaryota; kingdom Metazoa; phylum Arthropoda; class Insecta; order Lepidoptera; family Geometridae; genus Petrophora; species Petrophora chlorosata. The sequence continues at coordinate 13,636,842 of OX621207.1, read as the reverse complement.
CCTCCCGATGTCAGACTTTTTGCAGGTCCGATAGTCGGTCCGTTTTTTTTCACTGTCATTAGTCACCTATTTTTAAGGAGGAGGTTCTCAATTCATTTTTTTATGTGTGTTTTATTGTGACCTCACCTTATAAACCGATCTGGAAAATTATTTTTGCGTTGGGTTCAGTATAGCTCCAAGGTCCCATATACATTACATCGATATTACATTATTTCGAAGTTACATCACAAAATGTATTTTATGTAAGAAATTGCACATAGCGATAAGGGCGCCCATTGTTCTACCACTATTCCTTGTAACTGTAAACCTTTGTTTCTTGTTTGGTGTTCAATAAAGTACTATTGTATTGTATTGTATTTTTATTGTAGGTCCGATAGTCGGTCCGTTTTTTTTCACCGTCATTTGTCACCATTTTGTGACCGACTTTTGTAGGACGCGTGCATTGCAATATGAAACTCCGTATTTTCACCGACAAAAAACCGGTGACATGACGTGGGCGGGCAATATTAAACAGATTTGGACGCCTTTATAGTTTTTGAAAGCTAACATTATCGATATCAGTTTTAATATTCAGTCTGAATATAGAACATAGCAGATCCCACCACTTTGGCAGTTATTCAGCCGCCAAGCAGTAGTGTGCAAGCATTACTGTGTTCCGGCTTAAAGGGCATTGTAGCCAGAGAAATTACGGGGCATTATGAGACTCAACAGCTAATTGTCTCAGGGTGACGAGCGCAGTGCAGCGCCGCGCAGGATTTTGCAAAACAAAATTATGGATGGTGCTGTTATTGTTATAGGCTGGCGCATTGCTTTATTAGCTCGTCTCGTCATTCAATTACATAAACAAAAAATTCTACGAGGACCATGGTCCCGCGACACCCAGACCCGAAACAAATTTTTACAAATTTGTTACGTCGCGAGAATCCACTAAACTACACAAGCTGTCAGAATGTCACATTAAATCTAGTTCTTGGGCTTAGGTACCTAGAGGTTTGTATTTGTCGAACAAGCAAAATCAATAAAAAAATAGAAGAAAATCTTCAACTTTAACCATGTAACAAAATTCCCGTTGACTTGTCCTATTTGATATTCTCAAGCTCGACGCCGTAACCTCTGGAACTTTAAATGACTCCAACATTTAAACCCAGATCATATAACCGTTTTTACGATGGACTTTTAAACTGGAATGCATTTTCCATATTACAATGTAGTATGTACCTACAGTTCCGTTTTATTTCTTTTATGATGCTTTTCAATAAAGAAGTTGATGATTTGGAAGTGTCAGAGTCGCTGTTGACTCTCTCTATCTCCGATTGTTTCTTCATAATTCAAGATCACCATGTCTATGAAAATTAAATAATACTGTCCCAATCAAGTTGAAGCAGGCCTAGCGCACTCTGCACTGTAGGTACGAAGCCACAAGTACATAGCCGGACACCGACGCGACGGCGGGTTGCGCGTCGTTACACGTGCCGCGTCAGAAGAGATAAAAGCTATGCGATAGAAAGAGAGGTGCTCTGTAGGTTAATATGACTGGTAGGTATGCAGCGCTACGCGAGCTGAATTGAATTTAATTGCGTCATAGGAAGAGTCGCTATTTGTTTAAATTTCTTTGCAAAGTGATGCTTCTGTCCCTTAGTATTCTGTGGTTCAAGTTTAAAAGTTAACTTAGCGAATTGATTCGATTGGATACCGATTTTATGTCGTAGGTCCCTTTTGTGGTTCTCTATTATGACGTAGTTTTTTTCCTTTCTTTCTTATTTTTTGCTGTGCTTACTTACTTTATTATCTTAATCACTTTTTTATTATTTTTGAAGTGTAGCAACCAAAGTAGGTATACTGTTCACCAGATGGAAAGATTACATAAATTTATCTCTAATGCTAGAATCACTTCCGATGCGTTACCAATTGCACCCTTTGAGAAGGGGAGGAGGAAGACAATAAAGGAAAAAGGGATCTCCTGCATCAGTTCTTATGATTTAGAGATATATGTTTGTCATACAAGTAATAACTGGGCATGCGAGTCTTAATATCTGATGTGTCGGGGTGATAAGCGCAATGCAGTGTATGCAGTGCTTTTTATGATATTAAAAGTCCTGAGTGGCACTGCAATTGTTATGGGCAGGCGTGGCGCTTACCATAAGAGGAACGACTTTATATCACCAATCAGTTCCATTAAAAAAAGTAATACATACGAGTCTCTCGTGTCTGGATTAATGTTTAATGCACCTTATACTTAATAACTTCATAAATAAAGACATTGTTGTACCTAAACATTAATTCTACCGAGATAAACCTAATTCGTTCAACACGTCTTCTGTTCGGGAACTCGAAGCGACGCAAGAAGATTAGGGACTGTTGAGAGACAGGCGATTTGTGGTCCAAGTAATAAGAGACTAGAATTAGGCAGCCTCTGATTGGACAGGTTCGCTCTCATCCAGTGGCGTAGCTAGGTAATCAAAGGCCCTGGGGCAAAAAATAAACTAGGGCCCCAACTCCATACTCGACGTATTCGTCGCGTTCCAAACTCTGGTTTATATATATTCCGAATGTGGGAGAAATTTTCACTAGATCAATTTATTGTTTGTAAGTCAGAGTCCAAGGGGCCCCCTGAGCTTGGGGGCCCCAAGGCACTGCCCCGTCTAGCCCTCCGGTAGCTACGCCACTGCTCTACTCTGAGACCCTGAGAATCAAAATTAGGTGCCAGGGTCTATGTGTGATCAGTGTGTTGTGATCGTTGGGTGTTATTATAAAATACTATAAAATTGTTTGTCTAATACTTTTTGTTTAAGAAATTAAAAAAAGCGATTTTTTCTAAAAAATTAGAACGCACGCCAGAAGTTTTATTCACTATGAGCTATCAGGCCGACTAGTTGGTTGAGATCTATTAATGTATTAGACTTACGACACTGTTCAAGTTCTCAGAGAGAAGACTTCTCTCTGCAGTTAGATTAGGTGGTGGTGAAAAAATCAATAAAATTATCTTATGAGTAGTTCTTTTTCCGATACGGTGGTAAAGTCATTGTTATATTTGACGTTTATAACTGCGTCTGTGATGCCAAAATTGAATTAAGAACTTTGGACTTTGAATGTATCTCTCTCTACTTTTCACTTGGCCCATAGAAAATCGCGCACCTTATGTTGATACGATGCAAACTTCGGTAGCGGTGTCGCCTAAATTATCGGCGCCATGTTCAGAGTTACAAACACAATTTAAATATGAAGACAGTACCTAGTTATTATCAAGCTACATTTTAGGTTTTTTATGGAGCTGAGTGGTTGAAAAAAGAGACATCTCTGCAGAGTTTCTTGGTGCTATCTTCTCTAGCTGGTGTATTTCCGAAGCACTGCACTGGTAGTCTTCGCATTTCTTTTCCGCACTTTAATTTGAGTATGGGAAAGAAATGGATAGACATGCTTACCTTTTTTTACAAGCTTTTATTTTAACTTGCAATGTTTGTATGTTTGTTTTGGTCAAATCTTGCAAGTTGAATTAGAACTACTTCCTCTTAACTTAACAAGTTGAAATTTTGCATACTTGTCAAAGTTTGATGCTTATTCAATGTTATGGTGACAGCCAGCTGATCTGAAGCTGATGATGGAGACGGACGGTGGGCAATGAAACTAATTGACGGATAATCGTAAAATTATAGTGTTTGGGCTCACTTCTCGGGGTTCCGATTACGAATTTGTTAAAAGCTTGTCTTGAAAAATATATTTTTCAACATAAATGTTGTTTCAAAGTCATGTTAACTTAAGTTACAATTTTTGACATATTTTTAATATGATTTATATAATGTGTTTATTAAAAGTGCATATTTGGCCTTTTTAATAAATTATATTTTACTTTGACTTTAGTCCTTTGGATTGGGAAGGACAGAAGAAATTTGGTTGCTTGATTGTATCATTATATCGAGCAGTTGGCTCGGTGGTCGAGTGGTTAGGGCGGCGTCGGGACGGTATTCCGAAGATGCAGGTTAGATCCCTGCCCGAGCAATATAAATATTCTTCTTCATAATTATTTTAAATCTTAGTGAATTCAGTTGAGCTAAACGGAAAGAAACTAATTATTAAGTCACAGACCAATAACCTAGTTTAGTAAGGGGTACATTGTCGTACTTGAGAAAAGCATGATTTCATGTTTACTAGCTGTACCACGCGGTTTTACCCGCATTTTGGGACATAAAGTATCTAGGGTATAAGCTATCTCCATTCCAAATTTAATTCAAATCCGTTCAGTAGTTGCGGCGTGAAGAGGAAACAAATACACAAACACACATACACTTCACAACGTGTAGAGTCAGTTTTCGCATTTTTTTTCTGCATCCGGACTTCAATATGAATATAGGAAAGATTGATTTTTTTAAGTCATGTTAAAAATTGTAACTTATACAATTTTTAACATCTTTTTAATTTTTTAATTTTGTTGTAGGTTAGTTTAGTTTTTATCATTCTATATGTTTGTACATAATTGTTAATTGGTTCTGTAAATAAATGTGTTTGATAATCTTTTTAATTTGTTTTGTAATTTGTGTTTATGATATTCAAAAGTTCGTTTTTGTGCATAATTTAATAAATGATTTTGACTTTGACTTTGACTTGACATACAAACTTTTGCATTTATAATATTAGTGTGATGCAATGTGATAACATTAAATCGGTCTACTTGTATTAAACTGATTCACTGTTTCCACTTACATTGTGTCGGAAGAGGGCTACAAGGGCGCAAAGTTTCTACCACCGGCTGTCGCCGTGATATGACAACTGGGCGGAAGTTGAACTTGCAATGTCGTCTTAAATGCCGTCATTCGATCCAACAAGGGGAAGGGGGAGAGGTAAAGGGGGTGGAGGTACTTAGTAACTTTCTTGCATTTAATAAAGGGGTTTTATAAAGGGGGGTGTTTAATGTAGTGATTTGTAAACGTCTAATGTGACATCATGATGTACCTATTGTTAAGAGTGATATGTCAAAGCCTAATAGAGATGTGACGGTATAGAAATAACTTTTGTATGGAAGAGAAAAATTTTACTAAATAATCAAACAATTTATTTTATAACAAAAAAAAACTTTAATTCTGATGTACCTTCAAAGCCAAGGTTGAATATCGATGAAATTTATATGGGACCACCTTGTAGCTATACTAAACCCAACGCAAATAATTTCCCAAATCCGTTTACAAATGACGGAGTTCTGAGGTCACAAACATAAAAAAAATTACAATCGAATTGAGAACGTCCTCCTTTTTTCAAGTTGGTTAAAAAGAGTATCTACCGCTACCGAATTTGAAGCACTTCAAAATGGTAATTAATTGATGGTATTTAATTTATAATTATATGTTTATGTCTCGGAGTGACGAGCGCAATGCAGTGCCTCGCACTTCTTTTCATGGTATTCAAAGTTTTGTGTTGCACTGCAATTAGTTATGGGCAAGCGTAGCGCTTAACATCAGGCGGATGACTTGCTTGTTAGTTCCATAAAAGAAAACTTAGCACACAATAATGAAGGCTTTTCTTAGATAATAGATTTTACTATTCTCATTGTTTAGTCCCTAGAGATGCAACGTGGCATTAACATTCAGACAGCCGAATACTGGCAACAAACAGTTCGACATGTAAGCTAGCTTCATTAGTGAAGCTATATTGCAGCCTCTGGCTTTGCTTGCTTTTTAAATATAAGTCTAAAGATTAACATTCAATCATATTTATTTAACACATAACATTTTTTTATCGGATACATTTCGGAGAGTGTGCGTCGGAATTGCACACACTAATTCCACCATTTTATCATCGGACTACAAGACGTGCGGCTATACGCCACCGTTTCATAGTGAACATTCCTCCTGCGCGTACTATGCGCTTCGCTTGCACTTTTATTATGCGTACTGCTAACGAGTGGAACTCCCTGCCAAAGTCAGTCTTTTCCGATAGCTACAATCTGGGAATCTTCAAGTCTCGAGTGAACAGGTACTATCTTGGTAAGCGTGCTAGATCGTCGCTTACCATCAGGTGACATAGTGGTCAAACGTAAGCCAATCAGCTATAAAAAAAACACATGTATTGAGGCACTGTTCAACATTTTATCCCTAAACTATCGATCATTTAAACGGAAGGTAATTTTAAGATAAAATAACATTTAGCCAAGCTATAATAAAAAAACTAACTATAGCTTATAATTGGTATAAAACGGCTAAGACTCAGGCTTAAACATCGACCGGTAAGCCGTTTTATATCAATAAAATTAGATTTTGAAAAGTTTCGTTTGTGTAAAGTCACGAAACTTTTCAAAATCGACGTTCGCACCAAAAAGGATGATTGGAAACGTTCAGTACGCTGGAACTTTTACCATGTAAGAGTGACGTTGTGCCGATTGTCTGGTTGTCCGATAATTAAATTGTGATAGAAGAATCAGATTGTACAGTTCTTGAGCACATTCTCCGTACTCGTATATTCTGTAGAATACCGATAGGCTGGCGAGTTACATCCTTCAAGAGTTTTGGTTTCGTCAAAAATAAATGATTTCCTTCATTCATTTCAATAGACTTTGAAACTTCTATTACAAGTTCTGCATGCCGTCTTACTTGTTAATCATTACTGTTCTCAATATGATATATTGTGCACACAGACATACAAATCAATATTATTAAACCATAAACAATTAACATCGGTTGCCGATATCGTATTCTGTAGCGTGCTCGCTAACAAACTGCTGAGGCACTGTGTAAACATAGCTGAGGGACCAATCAGATGATATTTGTGGAATACGTTAGGATTATTATGGTTTGCCTGATAAAATACTTAGTTTAGCTATAGGTACCTAGTAATCGTAAAATTATCTGAGAAAAACATGGTGACTTTTTATGCAACTCAATGAGACGGCCAAGACGTTCAAATTTTAAGCGCCACATTTGATCATTAAAAGCAGTGCCACATTTCAATCAGATGCAAAGAGCTGCGTAGCATTGCATTGTGCTTATCAGCACGAGACTTCGTCTTACAATGCTCAGACAAAACTTCTACTGTACAACTCATTAAATTTTAATCATTATCATCATCATCATCAACCTATATCAGTGCACTGCTGGACCTAGGCCTCTCCCATAGCACGCCACTGAACCCGATCTTGGGCTTTCCTTCTCCAGTTGCTATCAGCAACCCTGCGTATATCGTCACTCCATCTAGCTGCAGGGCATCCTACTCTACGTTTGCCGATTCGCGGTCTCCACTCTAGAACACGTCTACCCCAGCGGTTATCGGTTCTGCGGTAAATATGACCAGCCCACTGCCACTTCAGCTTGCTAATCCACTAATTAAATTTTAATGAATACTCTAATAAAATTTAATTAGTTGATGCAACTAGCAGGTGTTAAGATTCATTGTAAGATTTAAAACTAAGATACATTCTACTGAGTGTTATGAGAACTATAAACCTAGCAGCTGAAGACGCTAATACACACGCGAGATAATAGTAAACACTGATTCAAGTTAGGGTTTCCACAAATTTCTGAGATATTTTTTATGGGTGAAGTGACGATCAAGTCGTCCACCTGATGGTAAGCACCACGCCTGCGCATTACAATTGCAGTTCCACCCAGAACTTTTTATAAAATAAAAAGCACTGCGTAGCACTGCATTGAGCTTATCACTCCGAGACATCAGACATCAAGTCTGATATGCCCTGTAATTATTATTTTGCTTTTGTATCATCATCATCATCAGCCCATCACGTGGGCTGGGACACGGGCCTTCTCTAATGGAGAGAGAGTATTTTACTTTTGTATGGGAATTACAAATAGGTACGCTATATCCAACCTTTGTACACGTCAAGTTATTCGCATGTATGGTCAAAATAGGACCCTTCGGGTCTATATACATATTCAATTCTACCTTGTATAAGGTAATGGAGAGTTAAAATTAGAAACTAAAGCTAAAACTAAAGCGGGCCTTGAAACATTCCATTCGGCATCTGAACCATAAAATTTAATCTAACAAGCATTCAAAACATCCATTCAAGTCCAAAATTCCACCCCTGCATGCCTACCCCTAGATTCCCTAAGGATAGGGTTGTACACAATAGGAGCACTTGTCAGCCCCTGTACCCCAGTACAATCAGTGGTATAAATATGTTTATATTCACGGCGATAAAAAAAATTGCATCAATGTTTCGAATATGGAACTAGCATAAAAATGAACCAATTAGAAACAACGAAATATTGGAGAGCGCTTCATACACTTTCTTGTCCGATCCGATTTATCAAAAGATAACGGATAACGTCGGATAATCTGGAGGCTTAATCATCCTTAATCATTACTTATTATTAACCAATATATAACATATAACAATTTTTTAATTTTTTTTTTTTTACTTATTATTAACCATCCTAAAAGGATGAATATATAAATATATTCACCCCCGCATATTTTATTGAGTCGAGCAAATCGTTTGCCAGATGGTATTCGCCACGTCTGTCACAGTGTCACCAAAATACCGTAAGAAGTACTGCGTAGCACTGCATTGCGCTCATCACTACGACACATAGATATTAAGTCTCATATACCCAGTAATTTCGCTGGCTATAATGCCCTTCAAACCGGAACACAGTACTATTGTATTTTTTTTTTACTGATTATAGGCTTACGTTTGTTGTTTGTTTCTCACCTGATGGTAAGCGACGATGTGGTCTGTGCTTGCCTAGAAGACCTGTTCACTCTCGATTTGAAAACCCCCAGGTTGTAGTGGTCAGGAAACACAGACGTTGGCAATGCGTTCCACTCCTTGGCTGTTCATAAGATGAACGTGGCACCGAAACGCTTTGTTCGTACAGGAGGGATGTCTACCATATATGGATGTCGCATAGCCGTGCGTCTGGTTGTCCTATGATGGAATGGAGACGGTGGTATGAGGTCATGTAGTTCCTGAGCACACAGATAAAATACCACCAAACTTTCAACTTTGCGTCTATGGTCGAGACTCTGTAAATGAGTCTCATACAGGTCCACGCCTATGAGCTTCTTAGCACGTCCTTCGATGGAGTCTAAGGTTTCCAGTTAGTATTTAGCCGAGCTATCCCATAGGTGGCAGCAGTACTCCATGCACGATCGGACTTGTGCCTGGTATAGATGAAGAAGCTGTCCAGGTGTGAAGTACTGCCGAACCTTTGTGAGGAGGTATTTATTATTAACGAGATATTTACCATGATTATTATTTGTTTTGAGTTTTTGATATTTCGGCAGTTACAAGCGCATGGTAAATGTCCAATAGCGTTAGTTACCATGATAGTTTAAAAACATATATCACAACACAGTATAGTATAGTATATAGTTGAATATTACTGGAATATTAGTGGAATCATCATTATCATCATCATCAGCCCATCACGTTTTCACTGCTGGGACACGGGCCTTCTCTCATAAAGAGAGTATGGATCGTAATCCACCACGCTGGCCCAGTGCGAGTTGGTGGATGTCACATGTCCTTGAATTTTTGTGATGAATCTTTAGACATGCCGGTTTCTTCACGATGTTTTCCTTTTCTGTTTTTAGAGCGAGTGTTAAATCCGCACATAACTTAAGAAAGTCCGTGGTGCGGGGCCAGCGGGATTCGAACTCAGGTGCGTCGAATCGAGAGTTGCACGTGCTCCCACTGAGCCACACTCGCTCTTAGTGGAATACATAGTGGATGGATATAAGTATTCACTTATAGTGGATAGTGGATAATGGATAGTGGATAGTGGATAGTGGATAGTGGATAGTGGATAGTGGATAGTGGATAGTGGATAGTGGATAGTGGATAGTGGATAGTGGATAGTGGATAGTGGATAGTGGATAGTGGATAGTGGATAGTGGATAGTGGATAGTGGATAGTGGATACTGGATACTGGATACTGGATACTGGATACTGGATACTGGATACTGGATACTGGATACTGGATACTGGATACTGGATACTGGATACTGGATACTGGATACTGGATACTGGATACTGGATACTGGATACTGGATACTGGATACTGGATACTGGATACTGGATACTGGATACTGGATACTGGATACTGGATACTGGATACTGGATACTGGATACTGGATACTGGATACTGGATACTGGATACTGGATACTGGATACTGGATACTGGATACTGGATACTGGATACTGGATACTGGATACTGGATACTGGATACTGGATACTGGATACTGGATACTGGATACTGGATACTGGATACTGGATACTGGATACTGGATACTGGATACTGGATACTGGATACTGGATACTGGATACTGGATACTGGATACTGGATACTGGATACTGGATACTGGATACTGGATACTGGATACTGGATACTGGATACTGGATACTGGATACTGGATACTGGATACTGGATACTGGATACTGGATACTGGATACTGGATACTGGATACTGGATACTGGATACTGGATACTGGATACTGGATACTGGATACTGGATACTGGATACTGGATACTGGATACTGGATACTGGATACTGGATAGTGGATAGTGGATAATGAATTATGAAGCCGACTGTACCTTTTTACCCCTGTATGCTAGTAATGATACCATTTGTTCTAAGGGGAATCAGGGCGCTTTTGTCAGGGTGTTTTGGGTTGGGTTTAATTTTTCGGCTCTTGATTTGATGGTGAAATGAATAGAGAAACAAATGCGACTGTCCCTTAACCCATTGATACAATACAATACAATGCAACAACACTTTATTGGACGCCATAAAAATATACATTTTTGAAATTAAACATAAAAACAAGAAAGTGACATGTGAGTTACAAAATTCCACTCGAAACAACAGGCAGACAGCCAGACAAACAAGAAAGTGACTTAATAAAAACGTGGTAATAAAAAAAAGTGCACAAAGGACGGTCTTACCGCTAAGCAGCGATCTCTTCTAGACAACCTAAGGATGGATAGGATATTATAATTACTATCTAGTGGTCGGTAGAGTAGTCATGGATTCCACACTAAACGAGCTATCGCAAGAAATTCACACTTGCGATGCCAATGGGTTAAAATGCCTACTTGATATTTTTTATTATCTGGCTTTATTTCCAAAACAAGTGTATCTTTGAATGATATGCTTTATTGTGTTTTTTATGTAACTGAGAGACGATACTAACTGGTCGTCTGGTTCGCCTGATGGTAAGCAATACGTCTGCCCATAACAGTAACAGTACCACCCAGTTTGTTGCAAAACTTTCTTTTGCAAAACCCTGCGTGGCGCTGCATTGCGCTCGTCACCCTGAGACAATTAAATTAGCTGTTAAGCCTCATAAAGCCCAGTAATTTCGCTACCTACCATACCGGAACACAGTATATTTGCGCACTACTGCTTGGGGGCAGAAAAACTGGCAAAGTGGTGGTACCTACCAAGACGGCGTTCCGCCCTACCACGAATGAATTAAATCGTGCAGTTAAGTACCTACCAATTATATATTTTTTTCCTTTATTATTATTTATAAATACATTTCCATTGTTCATTTCTAGTGTACGTTAATCCTAAAAGCGGCAAGTAATATAATCGTACATTTTGCAAGCTAAACACATATAATTGTTATAACCATTTAATTACAATAATAACCAATTATATTGAACCAATCATTATCGTCATCATCATCAACAGCCTGTATGAGTCCACTGCTGGACATAGGCCTCTCCCAAAACACGCCACTGAGTCCTATCTTCGGCTCTTCTCATGTAGTTGCTGCCAGCTACCTTGCGCCAATGGGTTGAACCAATCACGACCCTCCAATTCAAAACTCCCCCCAACTACTACTATATTATCCAAAGGCACCTGCTAAGAGCTTTCCGATGTTTTACTAATAATAAATTATCCGGACGCACTCATTGACTTAACAACCCTCTCTCTCCCTTCACCCCTAAATCACACCCTCGATGACGTCATTGTTAACCCTTGCTTATAAATATTGATGCGCTATTTGAATAATAATGAAATAGTACTCGGATTTTAGTTACCTACTAATTTAGTTTTAAATAAACATTAGCGGGGGTTCCGAGCGAGTGTGGCTCAGTGGAAGCATGTGCGACTTTCAATCCGACGCAACCGAGTTCGAATCGCACTGGCCCCGAACCACTGAATTTCAAAAAGTTATGTTCGTATTTAACACTCGCTCTAAAAACGGTGAAGAAAAACATCGTGAGGAAACCGGCATGTGCAAGAATTAATCACAAAAATTCAAGGACATGTGACATTCACCGATCCTCACTGAGGTAACGTGGCGGATTATGTCCCATACTCTCTAACGGAGAAGGCCTGTGTCCCAACAGTGGGAACATGATGGGCTGATGATCATGATTATGATTTGTGAGGGTGCTTTTGATTTGTACTAAATGAAAAAAAAATGAAATAACTCTTTTTTGAAACACAGATAATTATTAAAAAAGTAACAATAAAAGCTTATTTATAGTGTAACAACTTGTGTGTTTATGTACTATTTTTTTAAATATTTTAAACTAGCTGCACCCTGCGGTTTCACCCGCAGTTTCCCGGGATAAAATTCGCCTATGTCTTTTTCCAGGACCTAAAGAAACATACCAAATTTCATCAAAATCTTATTGTAGATTTTGCGTAATTGAGTAACAAACATCCATTCATCCATACATAAATATATCCACACAAACTTTAAGATATTTCTTGCAAGTTCTTTGACGCGATTTGCTATCATTGCTCAGATTACGTTTAAGTAATTACTTGTATAATGTTGTTTTTTTTTTAATTTCGGAAATGATTCTTTCATTTCTATTAATAAAATTCCATATTTATAACGTTTACCTTGAAAATGGTTATAATACAAAAATATATATAGTAAGTAAAAAAACTATGAATGTTAAACCAAGCCATGGAAATTGTTAAAATTGTAGTAAAATAGGTAAGTTTAAAGTATTGTATTAATTGATTTCAAAACGGCATTGTAGTCAGCAAAATAACTGCTTCGGGTGATGAGCGCAATGCAGTGCTACGCAGTACTTTTTACAGTATTAAAAGTTCTGCGTTGCGCTTACCATCAGGCCTTGGTCGTGTCAAGTGAGTGCACTTCCATTAAAAAAAATTATGCCGGAGTCCGTAAAGCACACCAGTTCCGGTTTGAAGGGCATTGTAGCCAGGGAAATTACTGGGCATTATGAGACTCATCAGCTAATTGTCTCAGGGTGAGCGCAGTGCAGCGCCGCGCAGGATTTTGCAAAACAAAGTTCTGGGTGGTGCTGTTATTGTTATGGGCTGGCGAATTGCTTACTATCAGGTGAACGACTTGTTCTTATCATCACTCCGTGACTTTTTGGCGGAAAGTGAAAAGTGATACAGTTCGATTTTGTTTTATTTTCCAAACAAGTGTTATTTCGAGTGATAATTTGTAATATCGGTGGAATATTAACCATTATGTGTTCGTAAACGTCCCTGAGTAGGCAAATGAAACAAAATAAAGAAAACATTGCTTTTTATGTTCTCCCAAAAAGTCCATGGAAAGCTTGAATAAAGTTCCACCACTTTATTGAAGCACTAGGAGGAGGTCCGGCTTGTTGCTGTTGACCCTCATTCTCAACAAAAGTATAATAAATGGAATATTAAACTATGAAATAAAAACTACGTAAGACGTGGCGGTATGGTCTTAGAGACTTTAGCCTGCCCTAAGGGGCGAACTTAAAAAAAAACTTTTCGTCCTATTAAAAAAAATATACGAGGTCCGTAAAGATAACAAAAAAGTTAAAGCTTCTATCATCACAAAACTTTAAGCCATACTTCGTGTCTAAAGCTGCCGAACCCAGTTTTTTGGCTCAATAAAACAGCGATTCAGTTTTCGCGTCTAATTTCAGAGGCCATTATGCTCTTTCCAGATCTACCGAATGACAGGATTTATGATAATGTTCTTTCAGTTGTCGCTAATACGAAAAAGAGGGTATATTTGTATGTTTGTTGAAGTCAAATGTCGCAATCGTTGAAAGTTTCATGTGAGGGAGATGAGCGCATCTTGGTGTTAATAGATGAGCGAGGTAAGCGAAATGAGCAAGATGAGCTAAATGAACAAGATAAACATAATGACAAAAATAAGTGAAATTGCGAAGTAAGCGAAATAATTAAGATAAGCTAAATAAACAAGATAAGCTAAATGAACAAGATAAACATAATGACAAAAATAAGCTAAATTACGAAGTAAGCGAAATAATTAAGATAAGCTAAATAAACAAGATAAGCTAAATGAACAAGATAAACGTAATGAAAAAAATAAGCTAAATTGCGAAGTAAGCGAAATAATTAAGATAAGCTAAATAAACAAGATAAGCTAAATGAGCAAGATAAACAAAATGACTGAAATAAGTGAAATTGGCATTTAAGTTATACAACTAATTAAGTAAAATATATTAAGTTATGCTCGAGCTGAATAGAATGAGCAAGTGCAAAATGAGCAAGTTTTGAGTTCATCAAGGTTATTATTCTATATATATATACATTTTATAGGTATTTTATATTTTATATTTATAATTATTAATTTTATATATATTAAGCTTCAAGTAGACAGCCAAAACTTTATCTGAGATATTAAGGTCTATATTTTATTATCAAGCTTATTATAGGTTATTGTCTTATTGAATTGACAATCAGTAAATATTTTTATTGTGATTTCATTCTAGGAAATTTATATATGGGATTCATATATGGGAGATTCCGGTAGCTAAACCAAGTATCTCATAATTATCTATTCCAACCAGGCTATTCCCGGCTAAGTTGACACCCTGATTCAGGAGTCGTTATCGAATAATATGGTGGCTGAATGGAAATTATATGGCTTGATTCCAGAATTTGACTGTTTAGGCGGACGTTCAAACGACACGATTGCTTGGGAAGTGTCGTAGCTCCAGAGGGCTTACCACCAACTTTTACAAGACAATCATGCTACAAGAACGTTTTATTTGAAACTTACAATCATATTACTCTGTTATTGTTTACTAACCGGCTACACTCACGAGAATAAGTCGAGACACTCGACCGTGAGGACCGTGAGGTCCGTGAGGTCCGTGAGGATGAGCGTCTGTACCGCTCGAACACCGGTCGAGTGTCTCGACTTATTCTCGTGAGTGTAGCCGGTTAGTAAATAATAATATGAATAACTCTGACGCTAGTTTTAATAATCATATTACTCTGATTCGTACCATGACCTCCATAAAACAATAATGTTTTTGTTTCTGCGAAGTGCCAGCTGTCAGAAAACACCCGAAAAAATGATTTACGATGACGTCATCAAAACTTCTCAGCAATACTATAATACAAAACCAAGTAACCTTTTTTTTTGGACTTCGTCGTACAGAAAACGGAAGTAAGCTTAAAATAATATTGGTTTAGATGGTGGGAAGCCTGTAGATTCCGTAGATACAGGGAATCCTAGTTAGGGGCCAGGATCTATGTATGTAATTGTTGGGCGTATTTATTTATTAATATTATTTTATTTCATAAACAAACATTTGTTTTTTTTTACGCTTTATAGATCTATGTTTGGCCACTATCTCACCTGATGTGAAGCGATGATGTGGCCTAAGATGGAGCACATAGATCTAGACAGAGACGGCAGGTGAGCGGCTGTTCAGACCCGTCTCCCCAATGGTTGACCCCGAAACACGACTAGGTCGCTTGACGGCAAGGCTTTGTTCGGTGGGTATTTGTATTGGAAGTTAACATGATTCAGAACAATAAATACACAAATCACAATTGTCCATCGATCACCTATAAATATTCTCAGATAGTGTTGCATTTCTTCCACAAAAAAAGACTTTTATTTTTAAATGTATGGGATACAATAACGTATTGTTTAAATTACAATAAGACACATGTAAGTAGGGTTGCACAATGCACACACAGGTAATAATAAGATAATATATAAAGTAAGTTAAGAGAATTAAAGGCAGAATATATTTGGACATCGAGAGTTTCAGTTATTCCTTAGATAGTCTCTTCAAATGTATAAACACAATAAAATACAGTTTGAATACAAATACAAAAATAATACGAAATCTTTATTGCATAGTTTTAATCTCCACATAGTACAAGTACGTAGTAATATTTAGTTTTCTTTGGTACAAGGTAGGTACAATATAAAGTTGAAAACCCTGCCCACGGCTTAAGTTTATCACTGTGTTGCAACAGGCAGTTTCTTCCCCTTAATATGCAATCTTATTATTTTTTGAAGTGCTGTTGGTTCAATGACAAATATTAAAAAATCTAAATAGGTATAGTGATTAATTAAATTTAGTCTCTGTTGTATCTCAGAATACTAAGGGACAGAGTCATCACTCCGCAAAGAAATAGCGACTCTTGCTATGACGCAATAAAATTCAATTCAGCTCGGGTAGTGCTGCATACCTACTTTGTACCAGTCATATTAACCTACAGAGCGCCTCTCTTTCTATCGCATAGCTCTTATCTGTTCTGATGCGGCACGTGTAAAAACGCGCGACCCGCCGTCGGTGTCCGGCTATGTACTTGTAGCTTCGTACAAACAGTGCGGAGTGCGCTAGGCCTGGTTGTATATTCATGTGATCTTAGTGAAGCTGCTCATACTGCCAATAACAGGTTCACGCTTTTTATACGTTTTGTTTATACGCATTTGGAGAAACATATTTAGTTACTAATTTTGTTTTGTTTGTGGTGGATGTGTGTGTGTAAGTGTGTAGTGTTTGTGTGTCTGGAAAAGTGAATGATGCTGTGTATGAAGGTGAGGTTTGTATGTTTAGTAGGTATTACTATATATATGTATTACTAGCTGCGCCCTGCGGTTTCACCCACAGTTTCTCGGGATAAAAAGTAGCCTATGTGTTAATCCCGGGTATAAGCTATCTCCATACCAAATTTCATCAAAATCCATTCAGTAGTTTTTGCGTGAAAGAGTAACAAAGGTACATCCATACATCCATACATCCAATCTTACAAACTTTCGCGTTTATAATATAAGTAAGATATACTATGTACTATATTAAATATATAAGAATTATTATAAATATTTTCCATGCAAGTTAATGTATATAAGAGATGCTAGTAATGCCTAAGTATAAAATATAGATTAACCCTGCTAGTGTCACTATGCCAATACTTATTAAGTAAATTAATTATAATTTTTAATTGTTTAAGTATGTTGTGTGGAGTGTTGTATGTGTAGGTAAGTTTTAATGTGCGTTTGCTATATGAATGAGACAAAGTTTATTATACTATGTGTATAAATCCGAAGGGGATTTATTCTTCATCTCATGGCAACTTATATACCTACCCATACCTACCTATCCACTACCCCCTTCCATAGATTTTTATAATCTGCTAGATAGGTATCTATTATCTTAGACCATTGGAAATTAGAGTTTCTAACGTTCAGTTCAGCCAATCTCCATCGAAAGCTAAGGTAAATTCACAAACAACTCCGCGGCAAATTGTCCTGTTAATAACCGAGTCGAGTTGCGATTGCATTATACCCGCCCGGGGTACTGTCATCTCACTAACAATTTGGGTGTTGCCAGAGTGGACGACATCCCGAAAAATAAGGTCAAATTATTACGAATGAGGTAAATTTAAATTTCAATAAAAAACAAATCAATACTGCTAATTGTTTGTCGTTTAAACTTTTATTTTTTAAAGACCACATCGTTTATCTATTAAAGCATTATAAGTGCAATACATCAATTTCCTTTTTCTGCTGCTTTCTAGGTTAGATTATGTACGTATGATGGTGATGGTCAAAACTGTCGGTAAAAAGATCCGACTAAATTAGGTGAGATATTCCCGTGCTATAAATTTAAGTTTTAACGACGTCGGTTTCAAATTAAATGTAAAATTTTTTATTTTAAAGCATAGTAAATACACTCATAAACTCTTACCTTAAAAAAAAAACATACACGTTCTTGCATCATATATTCACAGCGTTTAATCTATGTCTATATCTGTCTCATTGTGTTATTTTTGCTTTCTTTTACTGCTGTTCTTGTTATGTGTTTAATAAAAATAAATCAATTAATTTATATTGATACTAGTAGATTTTGGTAGAAAACCTGGCAACATTAACACCTGGGGAGGCGCTGGCTTGGCAATAAGTATGCTAATCTAACCGCTCTCTTCGACTCGAGCAAAATACTACTTTAATATCGAGCGCGTATTAAAAAGTATGATTTTGGATTTTCTGAGCTACGAAATTGCTACGCCGTAGGTAAGTGTTACACCGTAGTCGCTACGTGGCTACGAATATCTTTCAAATCATTTGAATATTATTAATGTGAATGTTTGTATGTTAGTGTGTTTGTTCCCTTTTCACTCCGCAACAGCTGAACGGATTTGAGTGAAATTCGGAATAGAGATAGCTACCCTCTTTATCCTGGAAAATCGCGGGTAAAACCGCAGGGCGCAGGTATTTTTCAATTAATTACTGGCTAGACTTCAAAGCTGAAACTTAGGAGCTACTAATGACTGCGAACTAGGTTGTAGGTCTCTCGTATGCGGGAGGCGGTCTGGATAGATACCGCCACTTTGCCATTTACTCTGCCGTCAAGTAGTAGTGCTTAACCATTACTGTGTTCCTGTTCAAAGAGCTTTGTATTGAGAAAAAAATTACTCGGCATATGAGACTTAATATCTGATGCCTCGGGGTAACGAGCGCGATGCAGTGCCTCGCAGTACTTTACATGGCTGTAAAAGTTCCGTGTGGCAACTGTTATGAGCAAGCGTGGCACAAACCATCAGGTGCGATTTTTATGATTTTTGGACGTGCTGGTTTTTACAGAATGTTTTCCTTCGCCGTTTTTAGATAAAATTATCCACACATAACTTAGGAAAGTTGGTTCGGGGCCAGCGAGTTTCGAACACGGGTGCGTTGGATCGAAAGACACACGTGCTCCCACTGAGCCATAGGTACTCGCTCTTCTTAAACAAGCCTTAAAATTCAAAACCTTAAACTAAAATAACTTTTAGTTAAACAAGAGGAAGTCTCTAATATTAATACTCTGAAAACTGCGGAGATAAACCTGTTATAAATACAGTAAAGAGTTCTTAAATTTAATTTCGCTGTTAATTTAAAAACTCCAGCTCTGTTTTTCTTTTGGCTGAGTGCATTATGTTGGATGTTGGATGTACTGCATTAAATTGTTATTTCATTGAAACTAGGAGCACGTTTCGTTTCAAAAACCTAAAACAAAATACCCAACGGTCACATACATAGATCCTGGCCTAACAACTAGGATTGCCTGTATCTAAGAAACCATTACCAACGAGGACCATGATCCAACAATAGACGGACAGATAGCAATGCGACTTTCGAGGCTGGAGCCGACTAGGACCACTGAATTTCAGTCCTATAGGCTCCAAGTTCCGGCAGTGCATAAGAAACTGTTCCTGAATTCTGACTTCTGGCCTGTAGTTGTAGTATACTGGAGATACAAGATAGGAGTGAAATTGTTGAACCCTGTGAAGTAGTGTGTGTGGTTTATTAAATGTAACGGATGGGCCTCTGTTAATTTTACTTTGTAGTACTTTAATATTGCCTGAAATAAAGAGTTAAATACTAATAATAATAATAAAAGCCAGGGGCAACTTTATGGCGACTCGTCGGTGCGTAGCAACACTGAGCCTTACCCCGAGATTCTCCCTGGGGCTAAATGAGACCCCTGACCTCTGGTTTGCCTTAACTGGCCGTCCGGGGGTGGATATGAAAGAGCTAAAAACTAAGCTCCGAGGGTGGAAGTGTTAAAGGGCATAACGCCGGTAGTAGCGTTTAAGTGAAACTGCAGCACAATTCTCGACACCCTTTAGCCACCGACACCAACGTTGCCCCTCTCGACGCCAATGAACGGCGGCCCTTATAGGGGGCCTGTTTAGTGGGTGGCAAGTCACCACCTACCAGAATATTTTCTTATGAGGCGGAACTGGCAGGTGCCGAGGTCTCATATCATAGACCGGCTCTCATCCATTAAAAATTCACCTCAATAGCCCAATCATAGGTAATTTTCATATCTTCAATAATAGTCCTCGCACTAATCGGGGGCTGTCTTTGATTGAATGATGCACTTAGAGACAGCCCCCGATAAGTGTTGCCCATTACATATCTTGATTGCATCTACGTGTTGGACTCATGTCCCCGCGCAAGCCTTCCAAAGGACCGTGAGAAAGAGCGGCATGATACGAGTACCCAGATAAGACACAAACGCACACATTTTTATTATGCTATGCCGATCGGCCGTCACATCGGTATGACTTCGGTCCATTGAAACAAACGCCACCGCCATTGCTATGCTTCAGTTGTTGCTTAGCGACATTGCTTCCGCCTTTTTTATTCGTTCAAGCTTTTTCAGTACATTTCTTGCAAAATACATATTGTTCACATTTGCCTACATACGTTTACTTTATTCCAATTAATCAGAAAGCCTTTTAACAAAACTCAATACCTTTTAACCAAATGACACTCAATATGCGTGCAAACGGTTTTCTTAACGAAATTAAACGCAAAAGGAGTTACATGTTATGTTGGTACCTACCTATTCACGAAATTATGTAGATATTCACTATACATATACTACACTATATATATACTGGTAGTAGGTTTCTCGTATGCGAGAGGCCGTCTGGGTGGGTACCACTGCTTTGCCAGTTATTCAACCACCAAGCAGTATTGCGCAAGCATTACTACGTTCCGGTTTGAAGGGCATTGTAGCCAGCGAAATTACTGGGCATTATGAGACTCAATAGCTAATTGTCTCAGGGTGACGAGCGCAGTGTAGTGCCGCGCAGGATTTTGCAAAATAAAGTTCTGGGTGGTGTTACTATTGTTATGGGCTGGCGTATTGCTTACCATCAGGCAAACGACCAGCTCGTCTCGTCATTCAGTTACATAAAAAAAAAAAACCATATACACCCATGTTATTATTTGTATACATTATATGTATGCAGATTTTGCACGCTCGCTTTAAAACGATGAAGGAAAACGTGATGAAACCCGCTTACGCGCTTTTGAGTATTAGGCTCTGGCCGTGGTTGTAATACCACCCACCGAACAAAGCCATGCCGTCAAGCGACCTAGTCGTGTTTCGGGATGATGTTCGGTGAACCATCGGGGAGACGGGTCTGAGCAGCCGCTCAACTGCCGTCTCTCTCCAGATCTATATGCTCCATCTTAGGCCACATCACTGCTTTATATCAGGCGAGATAGTGGCCAAATATAGATCAATTAAGAGTAAAAAAAAAATGGTGTGAAGTGGCGTGTTAACGCCGCGCTCTCGGTGTGCAAATCATTTTAAAGCAAAAAAAAAATGAAAGAATACTAAACAGACTTGTCGAAATCGGTTCATAAATGACGGAGTTCTAAGGAAAAACATAAAAAAATAGAATTGAGAAAGTCCTTGAATCTTAATTCAAGGATACAACAATTTTCTAGTCTTCTCAACTTGTACCTACTTTTAAGTTTCTTGTACTATTTGCTTATGGCTTGAATATATTGCCAACGTCTGTGTTTCCTGACTACTGCAACCTAGCAGTTTTCAAATTGAGAGTAAGTAGGTGTTCTAAGCAGGCGTGTTTTGTTTTATACAACTGAATAACGATACGAGCAGGTCGTTTGCCTGATGGTAAGCAATATGCCTGCTCATAACAATTGCAGCACCACCCAGAACTTTGTTTTGCAAAATCCAACGCGGGACGCGGCACTGCACTGCGCTCGACGTACTGAAACAATTAGCTCTTAAGTCTCATAATGCCCAGTAATTTCGCTGACTACAATGCCCTTCAAACTGGAACACAGTAATGCTTGCGCACTACTGCTTGGCCGCAGAATAACTGGCAAAGCTGTGGCACCACCCAGACGGCCTACTGCATACGAGAGACCTACCACGAGTAAACTGTTACTTATTAGACCACATCATCGCTTCCCATCAGGGCCCCAATTTACTATGACAGCTTGGCGAAATCACGTGGATTCCTTGCTTCGAAATCACGTCGATTCCTTCATTAATCAATTCCGTCATAGAGAATACAAATTTCGCAGATGTCGTTTATTAATGAAGAAATCGACGTTTCCTTGAAGCAAGGAATCGCCAAGTTGTCATAGTGAATTAGGGCCCAGGTGAGATAATGGTAAACGACGGCCTAGTCAGATGTAAAAGAACCGTGTAGGTAAAACAGTTGTACCAAAACCCACACATAGAAGTCTTGTAAAGGGAACATCTAAATACATCCAAGTTTCCGAACACTCCTACAATGCAGAGCATACCCTCTTAGCAAACTTGGGGCAATATCTCAAATGGCACTTATCACTTTGTACGCAGTTCGGAAGTTGAATATGACGTAAGGAGTTACATCGGAAGTATAGAGATGAAATGTTAGCAAATTAGTTCATTCACTATCGTTTACACGCGATGCACACACGATCCTACAAGTATATAAAAAAAAATACGATCACATATATATCCATACATCCTGGGCCCTAATTCACTATGACAACTTGACGATTCCTTGCTTCAAGGAAACGTCGATTCCTTCATTAATCTGCGAAATTTGTATTCTCTGTGCCGCGTCATATATATGTATATATGAATATATCAATACGTCATAGATATGTCGTTTATTAATTAAGGAATCTACGTGATTTCGAAGCAAGGAATCGACGTGATTTCGCCAAGTTGTCATAGTGAATTGGGGCTCAGGTGTCTAATTAGGATTTCCTGTATCTAGGGAACCAGGAGGACCATGGTCTCACAACACCCAGATAAGAAAAATCCGCTGACGCTTTTTTCTGTGCACAAATATTTGTTTCATCGCGGGAATCGAACCCGCAGTGGTAATGATGAAATTTGAGCCAACCTGCCCAACCGCTATACCATAGATGTTCTTAATGTATTTAACACTAGCTGCGTCCCGCGGTTTCACCCGCGTATTAAAAGTACCCTGTGTTATTTCAGGATCTAGAGTATCACTAAACCAAATTTCATCAAAATCTATTCAGTAGTTGTGGCGTGAAGAGGAACAAACACACTTATGCACAAATTTTCACGTTCATTATGTTATAAGTATGATGTGAAAGTTTGTGCGTATTGTTGGATGCATGGATGTGTAGATGTTTGTTATGCAATCACACAAAAATACTGATTAGATTTCGATAAAAGCAGTTTCAACGCCGTGAACAATACGGGATAAAAATATCCCGTAAATCTCATTCTAACATTTAAAATAGGTAATTTAGGTTACTGAACGGATGTATAGCAGTTTCTTTCTTGTGATTCAATAAACTTTCGCGAAATATTAGCAGGAAGGGTGTAATTGAATTGAACGTTTTGGATTGATCTTACTCGGCAAGCATGAAATGTAGGTTTAATCTTTATGGATTTTAGATGTTAACTGAACCTTACATTTCCACGTTAACATACACATCGACCGACCAACAATCAATAACATCGATCGATAGTATATCAAATATGGCATCGATCGATAGTAAAATAAGCGCAGGCATTGTCGATCGACAGATCGTAATCTCAACGAATGTCAATCGACGCCATCTGATCTCATTTTCTTATTGATCGATCCCATCGATCGTTAATAGATTGATTGGTGTGGTAACACCCTTATTCACTATATATTCACAACACTTCTCAATGTCAATGACATGATCTCGTTCAAAGTAACATCAGAGATATCACCGCAAGTTTGTCGCTAAGTACGTCCCCGACAGAGTAGATGTATGTACAGAGAGTTTCCTTTCTCGGAAACTTGGCGTATTCGGCATTGTTTCGCTAATTTACAAGACATCACTTTATAAACTTGCGCGTGTGTGTCGGTAGCATACATTTGCATTTTGCTGTAAAGGTGGCAGTATAATCGCAAGCTTCCCTAATATTTTTTTTCTGGTTTAAGATAATTTATTTCTCAAAGAACATGGTTCACTTCAAAGTGAAATTACAATAACTTAAAATAAGGTTGGTACTATTTTAATTGCCTCGAGCATGCAGGCGAACGCAAAAAAAAATATTTTTAACTAGGGTAGGCAAATAAAAAATATGATCACACAAACAAGTCAAAGAGTAAGCAGCTATACATTATTACAGAAGTGACAATTCGTTTGACTAGATGTGTACTTTTAGCAGTTTTTTAAATATGTTTAGTGATTCCGTTTGTTTTATTGATTTTGGTAATTTATTGAATAGTAGTGCTCCTTCATATGAAATTGACTTTTTCCGTAGTTTGTTCTAGGAAAAGGGAGATGTTATGCGCATTTCTTGTATTTAAATTATTGTTTTTTTTTTCAGGTTTCTTAGGATAAAAAATAGTCTATGTGTTAATTCAGAGTATAAGCTATCTCCATTCCGAATTTCACTCAAATTTGTTCAGCCGATACTGCGTGAACAAAACAAACATACAAACTTTCGTATTTATATGTTTTTTCTTTTTTTTATGGAACTGAGTGATGAGATGAGCAAGTCGTTCGCCTGATGATTAATATTGTGGTTAAATCATCACTGATCATATTAGTGTGTGTGATTAGTGTAATATTGGATCGTCATCCAGTTCTGAGTTATGTTTTAAGACTCAGCGGAAAGATAGATAATGTAAGATTTTTTAAAACAGACAAACAGACAGACAGACAGACAATAGATTCATGAATAAAGTTTCCTGACTATAAGATAAGATATTTATTTCCAAAACGAATGTCACAGATGTAGCGTAATGTTACATAAACATACATAATGTCTATTACAAAATAAAATTTTCAGTGGATTACAACGACGGTTCCATATTAGGCTCTAGGCCCGCATCGTGGAAACCCTAGTTAACGATTACATTTATACACAATAATGGCAAATAATTCTAACTATTGAAAATTATTAATTTATACTAACTTACGTATATCGGAAGCAAAAAAATTGAGGTCTATGTTAAAGTTATACTCGCACTTTCCTTCCCCGTACTTGTAAGATGTGGAACGACCTACCTTCGTCGGTATTTCCTTTGAGCTACAACATGGAGTCCTTTAAAAGGGGAATTAATAGAGTCCTTAAGGGTTGGCAACGCATCAGCAATGCCTCTGGTGCTGCAGATGTCCATAGGCGACGGTAACACACATTAAATTAAAATATATATATATATATATATATATATATATATATATATATATATATTTATATAGAAGCCTAAAGTAACATAGGTAACATCTAAAATTTATTTACAAGCTACTTAAGCTAATTAATTGCTACAAGAGTACATAGTTATGTTTTTAGAATACAAGATAGGTAGTTCTTTAGGCTTTTTAGGCTAGACTTAATATTTACCCCTGACTTCTGTGCCTGATTGTTAGTGTAGATATATAAATATTGTGTATGAAAGTTATAGTACAGAAAATTCTCCGAACGCGTTCAAACTCTATTGTACACCCGCCCTTAAACAGAAGGAATGTCTTAAACTCGGAGAATAATTCAGAGCCGTTGTAAAGTAGTTTTTAAGTATATCGCTTATTTTGAACACGCTTTATGGGAGTTCTCAATTATTGTCTTTGTTTTTGTTTCTGCTTCATATCGTGTTTGTGTTTATATATGCGACTCTTTTATACTCCCTCTTTGTCTCTTTCTCTCTCTCTTATGTGTGTGTGTGGCCAACCCTGGCGTCGGAGTTATAATAGACTTTCGATATGTCCTAACGTCTGTTGTCCTGTTTAATAATGTTGAAAACGGCTATATGTAAATAACGCGCTACAGACTGTACACTATTTTAAGATTTTAAATAATAAGGAAGATGAAAAATGATATTGCTGGGACATTGATCGGAATGTAAATACATGCCCATACAATTTTTGTTTCTTGAAAGTAGCAAAGTCTATTTTTGGGATACTATTTTATAAAATCATGTTTATTTTATTTAAATTAATACGATTTTAGCCAGATATATAGGTATGAAAGTTACATCGATATCGGTTTTCGTCAAATTGTAGCAACTTAAGAAAAATATTACCTAATTTTTTTGTTCCATATCAGCAGCATCATTATTCATGAATTTTTTTACAAAAATATGAATGTGCTTTTTTAATTAGATTAGATTAGATTAGATAACTCTTTATTATTACACCACCAGAAATTATTACAGCAAAATAAAAATTACAAACTTAAAAACTAAAGTGTTACAATGGGCGGTCTGATTGCTCAAAGCGATCTCTTCCAGACAACCTTAGTTAGAAACTAGACGGATTTCTAAGAATACATTATATCGCAAACAGTTAGGGTAGTTGCCATAGGATGCCTGTTCAAATACTGATCAATGAACTGACAAATCTATACCTAATATCAAATGAATAAAATTCAAAGTAAATAGTGACCATGATAACATAAACACTAGAAATAAGGATAGGATTGTTGTACTTAGGTATAGACTGACTAAAACGAATAAGTCCTTTATGGGCAACTGCGTACGTTTTTATAATAAAACTCCAAAGTGTATAACGGAGCTCACAGAAAGTAAATTCAAATTACGCGTTAAGAATGTTCTAATGAGAAAAGCATACTACACTGTTCGTAATTACATAGAAGACAAAGATGCTTGGAACATTCCACTTCTGCAAAGTAACCAACTGGTACGTAAGAAACATAACATTGTAAAATCCAAAAAAATTGTAACAAAATCTCTAAAAAAATTGCCCCTCAGTTGCTTGCCGTATCTTCTGAGTAGTGGTTCTTTTTCCGATACGGTGGTAGAGTCATTGTGATAATTTGACGTTCATAAGTGCGTCTGTGATGCCAAAATGATTAAAGAGATTTTAATTTTGATTTTGAATGTTCTTTTTTCTATGAAAAGCTTGCAAGTACAGAAGGTTTTAGAAGAATCTTCTCTTCTCTTCTCTCATGTACTGTGTGGCCAACCCTGGTGTCAGAGTTTCTAGACCGCCCGAAGGCCTCTGGCCAAACGACTGTTGTCCTAAGACAACAATCGGGACCGACAACTCAGATGTAAAACCACACAAACGGTCACCCATCCAAGTTATGACCGTTGCGAACGTTGCTTAACCTAGCAGATCTGTTACAAACGGCAAGGCGAGCTACGCTACCAGCGCTACGTCAAACATTGAGACTAAAGAAATAAGACTTAAAATTTTTGTAAGACCACAAATTAAACAAACTCGCTAGCTCCAGCAAGCCTGCGTTTGTTCTCCACATACGTTTGCGGGCTGGCACCTGTTCTCCGTTGTTCAGCAAATAGAACCAAATAGGAGGAAACAGATAAATACGGCTTTGTTTCTTTGTTTCATCGCCAATAGTTAGCTTTAGCGGTTTCTATTATGGATTCTTTGTTCGTATGTATTTTTAATATAGTGAAACGCAAAAGTTATTTATTTCCTAATATACGATCCTACTATAATTATATTATTATAATGATAGATGGATGGATGGATGTTTTAGCCAGCGCAATGACTGGGCATTATGAGACTTAACAGCTAATTGTCTCAGGGTGACGAGCGCAGTGCAGCGCCGCACAGGATTTTGCAAAGCAGAGTTCTGGGTGGTGCTGTTATCGTTATGGGCTGGCGTGTTGCTTACCATCAGGCAAACGACCAGGCCGTCTCGACATTCAGTTAAATAAAAAAAATAAAAATTTGTTACTCTACTCTTAATCACGCCAAAATTACTGAATGGATTTTGATAAGTTTTGGTATGTAGATACCTACTTTAGGTCCTGGAAAAGGGCATAGACTACTTTTTATCCCAGGTGACGAGCGCAATGCAGTGCTTTGCAGTACATGCAAAATATCAGATTAAGTCTCATATGACCAGTAATTTCACTACAATGTTATGTCCTTCAAACTAAAACACAGTAATGCTTGCGCACTACTGTACGCGTAAAAACTTACCCACCAACTATCAGCTAATTTTGAATACAAGCATAATTTCTACATTTACAAACTTTCAAAAAGACTTCATTGGGCAATACTGCATTGTTGTTGCCCCAAAGGACAACAAGTTTGGACGCGGACTGGCGAACAACGTTTTGAAATAGTATTCCGTCGGGGATTTCACATATTTGTCTGTTTGCTGTTTGTTTGGTTTAACTGCTACTTGAATATGTTTGAACCGAAGTATTTTGGTATTCTATTGTGTATTCATTTTGTATGTTAACAAGTAAGTTGATAGACGAATGACGTCAGGAGAACCTTAGCGCAAAGGAGAACTATAGGAAAACGTAATGGAATCAGGCGTGACGTTCCGGAAATTCATTTGAAAACTGAAACGCAATGAAAAAATGTAGTGTGATCCCGCTGAATGTTATGTAGGTTGTTGTTAGAATAATATAATATCTGTGGTGTGGTATAATATCTATGGGGGTTGATTGCAAATGTAAAATGAATTTAAATTAATATGTATATAAATAATCCCTCCGCTTTTTTATAAATATGTATGTTTAATAATGAATATGATAAAGAGCGAGTGTGGCTCAGTAGGAGCAAGTGCGTCTTTCGATCCGACGCACCCGAGTTCGAATCCCGCTGGCCCCGCACCACTGACTTTCTTAAGTTATGTGCGGATTTAACACTTGCTCTAAAAACGGTGAAGGAAAACATCGTGAGGAAACCGGCATGTCCAAGAATTTATCACAAAAAGTCAAGGACATGTGACATCCACCAACCCGCACTGGGCCAGCGTGGTGGATTATGGCCCATTCTCTCTCTATGAGAGAAGGCCCGTGTCCCAGCAGTGGGAACGTAATGGGCTGATGATGATGATGATGACGATGATGATGATCATAATGAGTTTCATATTGTTTACAAGAAAAGGTATATAATGTATTAAAGTAAACAATAAATAATGTTAAATAAAGGAAGTCCTAACAACAACATATCAACTATAACTACATATTTTCATTGCGTTTCAGTTTCAGCTATGGGTACAGGTTTGGTTACACTGTTTCTAGTGAAATAATTGAGCTTTTTGAGGTTATCTCAGGGTGACGAGCGCAGTGCAGTGCCGCAGAGGATTTAGTATAGTTTTTTATAGAAAAAAACAAGGCTAATCTTATATTTTTTGATTTGTTAAGTTTTTCAAAATGTGCTGAATACATTTCGATAAACCACTTTTTGAAGTATGAACTACCAAACAAAAAAAGAATCATCGAAATCAATTCATAATTGACGGAGTAATCGCGTAACAAACATACAAAAAGCATGCCGTTGAATTGAGAACGTCCTCCTTTTTTGAAGTCGGTAAAAACAAAGTTATGAGTGGTTGCATGTTTTTTTGTGTCATATGGCTAATCCTGTTGTCGGAGTTTGAAAATCCAGTTGTCGGAGTTATAGACCCCCCAAAGACCTCTGACATAGCAACGACATAGTCCCACATAGTCATAGCAGACCCCCGACACTCCATACAAATTCGCCGAGCTAACTATCTAGTACTACTACTGGCGCACCGGCCTGTCCGCACACGTTTTGTGTGTGTGCGTAATTATTGTAGGGATGAGCTAATACGAATTGAGCGCGACAAGGACAACGCTATACGTAAGCAACCTAAGTGTTTCTCTTTCACACCTACTATCGCTTGGCTGGGAGACGAAAAACCAAAAAATCTCCGATTCTTATTTGTGTAAGTGGTTTCTTTGCATCCATACACAGAACAATAACGAACTATGTTTTGTCAATATATTGAATTTTATTGAAAAAAGAGAGAGGCAGACCTCCGTCAGTCAGGTCAGGTCCTGGTCAGCTCCACCGTCTTCGGCCGTTCTCCGTCTTTTTCTCAATATGTTTCGTCCATATGTCAAAGTCAAATAATCAGCCGGCCTGCTCTACCTCTGTAAAGCAGGCCGTCGTCGTCATCCAAAAAGGTCATAACAACCTCAAATAACATCAATTGATCGCACATATAAAATAAACATTTGAATCTCACTCATTAGTCATTCGCAGCGAGCGGTGACAACCGACGACGCAAGCACGACATTACCCATTTTTTTACCGATGTATTGCAAGTAACGACAGATTGGCGGGGGGGTGGGAGTGTCGCTTCTTTACGTAGAAATATTTAGTTTTCTTTGATCATAGTCTACTCCGAAGCAATCGTTTTGAGCACGCCTACTCAAGTTGTGTCAAGTGCAGACCTGTTTATTTCATCACCTTATTAAAAAAGTGTAGAATAAAGTTTATGTTAATATTTATAATTATAAATCGTTTTGTAAATATAATCTGTCTCTAAATATTAGTCTGTATATTTTTAACTGTAAAGGCTATAATAATAAAATAAAAAGCTGTTTATTATTTTTTACTTAATTATTTTAACTTTAACGGATATAGACTTGTGTCAAACATTGAAGACTCCCTAGAAAAAGTGTCCGAATGGGGAGGTGAGAATTTGGTGAAATTCAACCCCACCAAGACACAAGTTTGCGCATTCACTGCAAAAAGGACTCCATTCCTTGTAGCTCCACGATTTCAGGGCGTTCCTCTTAAGATCTCAGATAGCCTTGGGATTTTGGGTGTCGACATCTCTAGTGAGGTCCAGTTTCGGAGTCACTTGGAGGCTAAAGCGAAACTTGCTTCAAAAAAGCTGGGTGTGCTGAACAAGGCGAGGCGATATTTCACGCCAGAGCAACGGCTTCTGCTTTACAAAGCTCAAGTCAGGCCCCACGTGGAGTATTGCTCTCACTTGTGGAACGGCGCACCCAAGTATTTGCTTCAGCCTCTTGACTCCCTACAGCGAAGAGCCATTAGGATTGTCGATGATCCCAAGGTGTGCGAAAAATTAGAGCCACTTAGCCTCCGAAGAGACATCGGTTCGCTTTGTGTGTTCTACCGCCTTTATAATGGGGAATGTTCTGAAGAGCTTTTTGACCTGATTCCGCCTTCCCAATTTTTCCACCGCACATCTCGCCATCGTCAAAAAGCTCACCCCCACATCTTACAAAACTGGACTTCTCACACCACACGCTTCACTCGCAATTTCCTTCCTCGCACTTGTAAGATGTGGAACGACCTACCTTCGTCGGTATTTCCTTTGAGCTACAACATGGAGTCCTTTAAAAGGGGAATTAATAGAGTCCTTAAGGGTCGGCAACGCATCAGCAATGCCTCTGGTGCTGCAGATGTCCATAGGCGACGGTAACCGCTTACCATCAGGCGGGCCGTCTGCTTGTTTGCCGACATATTCAATAAAAAAAAATAAAAATAAAATAACGGGCAAAGCGTAGCGTTGGGCAGTGAGATTTAAAGGTCTGTGGATGATGATGATGATGATGATGATTTTAACATTAAACTACACTCGAGAGCAATGAATCCGGGTCACTTAAAGAATGTTAAAAATCTCGGAAACTAAAAATGATAGGTTAATGCAATAAATTGTATTTAATAGACAATGTAATACTCCTTAAATGAAAGTAAAAAAAAATATGAGTCACCATACATTTTATTAACACAAAATTACATAAAGAAAAAAAACTGCTGATCTCTCCTTAAAACAAAAATAGGAAACATGAAATTTTTGAACTTTATTACGATTTTCTTGAATTTTAATACTTCGTATTGCCTCCTCGTGCTTCCATTACTGCGTTTACGCGGTTTGGCATGCTGTACACCAAGTTCCTTATACGATTTTGGGGAATATTCTCCCATTCCTCTGTGAGAGCAATTTTGAGCTCACGAAGCGTGATTGGGGGAGGGTTTCGTTGTTTTACGCATCTGCCTAGCTCGTCCCAAGCATGCTCGATCGGGTTGATATCCGGGCTGCGCGCTGGCCACTCCATACGAGTAATGTTCATCTCTTGAAGGTAGTCATTCACAATCCTACCTGTATGAGGTCGGGCATTGTCATGCATAAATATAGCATCCTCACCTAAATTGACCATAAATGGACCAACGTGATCATTGAGGATTTCTTCCACATATCTTACGCTAGTTAAAGAGCCGTTTTCTATGATCACCAGCTCTGTGCGACTTTCAGAAGAAATTCCGGCCCACACAAGTACAGACACACCACCGTAGGCTACTTTTTCTTCTAGTTATGTTCTCCGACGAATCAAAATTTATGCTCTACAAGCACGATGGAAGACACAGAGTGTATCGAAGACCAGGGGAAAGATTCAAGCAAGCATGCATCGAAGAAAAAGTAGCCTACGGTGGTGGGTCTGTACTTGTGTGGGCCGGAATTTGTTCTGAAAGTCGCACAGAGCTGGTGATCATAGAAAACGGCTCTTTAACTAGCGTAAGATATGTGGAAGAAATCCTCAATGATCACGTTGGTCCATTTATGGTCAATTTAGGTGAGGATGCTATATTTATGCATGACAATGCCCGACCTCATACAGGTAGGATTGTGAATGACTACCTTCAAGAGATGAACATTACTCGTATGGAGTGGCCAGCGCGCAGCCCGGATATCAACCCGATCGAGCATGCTTGGGACGAGCTAGGCAGATGCGTAAAACAACGAAACCCTCCCCCAATCACGCTTCGTGAGCTCAAAATTGCTCTCACAGAGGAATGGGAGAATATTCCCCAAAATCGTATAAGGAACTTGGTGTACAGCATGCCAAACCGCGTAAACGCAGTAATGGAAGCACGAGGAGGCAATACGAAGTATTAAAATTCAAGAAAATCGTAATAAAGTTCAAAAATTTCATGTTTCCTATTTTTGTTTTAAGGAGAGATCAGCAGTTTTTTTCTTTATGTAATTTTGTGTTAATAAAATGTATGGTGACTCATATTTTTTTTACTTTCATTTAAGGAGTATTACATTGTCTATTAAATACAATTTATTGCATTAACCTATCATTTTTAGTTTCCGAGATTTTTAACATTCTTTAAGTGACCCGGATTCATTGCTCTCGAGTGTATATTGCAATAAACATATATTTATCATCATTATATTTGTACTATATCTCATACTTTTATGAATTTTTGTTCAAGGTTCAAGTTAAAAGTTTAAAAGTTCTTTATTCAATTTTGGCATCACAAACGCACTTATGAACGTCATTTTTTACAATATTGTTTACTTTAATGTTATATTATTAAGGCTATAAAAAGCTGTAGGGAGGTGCTATAAAGAGAGACAGCTTGTTTACAGCTGAAACTTTAAGCTGTAAACTGGACTAGTACCTACTGTTATCACAAGATTTGCAAGCATAAACGCTTGCATGCGCAGCCTAACTGCAAGTACAGTCGCCGTGTAATTTTATTCAGTCCATTGGAGCTATACTGCTGTTTTTCGAACTCACTTAGAAATTTATATGCACAAACCATTATTATTATTTATTAGTGTTATGCATTAGTTGTATATTATTTATTAGTTTCTGGTATGCGGGAGGCCGTCTGACTATGTAGGTACCACCGCTTTGCCAGTTGTTCTGTGCCGCGTAGCAGCATAGCAGTGCGCAAGCATTAATGTGTTTCGGTTTCAAAAAAAATTCATTCATTCAAAGTCATTGTAGCCAGCGAAATTACTGGGCATATGAGACATAATATCTGAGAATTTTACAATAATTATTATACAAACTAATTAAAAAATTCAATTGAAAACTCAATATTATACTTTGTCTATTTGCAATAACGTCAAATGAAAAATAAATTGTATTGTATTGTATTGAAACCGTAACTATCTTTCTATGAAAAGAGACACGTGACCCAATAGATTAGGATCGTAACAGCGATAATGACTATGATAATTATCATAAGACTTTTTAATTTTAATCGAGTTTTAAGCTAACATTTGTGTCAACGAACCAATGTTTGTTATTAATTTTTACATTGTGTTACACTTCTCTAAAAAGTTTAAAACAAAGCTGCTATCCGCGTCCTCATTTTTACAAGCTTTTATTTAACTTGCAGTTTATGTATGTTTGTCCGGGTAGAATCTTGCAAGCTGAATTAGAACCACTTCCTCTTATCCTGCGGAGTTAAATTTTGCATACTTGTCAAAGTAAGTTATATACCTTATTAGATAATGCTTTGTTCGCCTTTGCACCTACAAATTTGTTTGTGCAATAAAGAATTTTCTATCTATCTATCTATTATTTCTCCGTTTACTTCTTGTTTTCATTGTCATTTAGAGATTTTTTTACAGAAGGTTAATATGTACAATAAATTCTAATTAAGTTTTTATATAGTTGAGAAAATTCAGTGTTTTTTAATCACCATAATGACACCACATTAATAAATTGCATCTGTGCGATGCCGAGGCGGGTCACTAGTTTTATTAGATAAGAAAGTCGCAAACTTATCATAAATTGATAGTTCGGAAGTACTCAATAAAATTTCTTTACAAGCTCTGGCATGTGGTCCTCGGTATACACCACTCCTAGCTGTTTCTTCTGCAAAATTATATACAGAACATTTTTTGTTATAGAACTCCACATTTCGTTTATAACCACATGAAAAATAATGATTTGACATCTTCTTTGATAGTGTGCGTTCGATATTATGTCTGCCTTAAAAATTCTTTGGTTCTCAAACTTAGATTTGTTTCAGTTACTGCAATTATTATTATTTTTTAATTTGTTACCTACAATTTATGCGTTACTGCTCACACATACAAAACTAACTTACTAATTTTTACTTATAGATGAAAACTTGTAATTGGCCTAGTTATTTTCATATGTATGTATTGGCTGTAAGTTTTACTAAAATAAATACATAAATAAATAAAAAAATGTTTGTAGTAGGAGACAAAACGACGAAGAAAGATGAGTTTCATTGCTAACTTTAATTCAACTTAACGGAGGTGCTAACAGCCGTTGCCCGTAAGTGCAGTATTGTACGGTATAGTGGGGCGAAATGGCCAGGGGCGTTGTAATTTTGCAGTGAGAAACTTTCACACTGAGGTGTAGAAAACGCTCACCGTCAAGCACGGTTCTACAATATTTCTCCGGGAAACTTTACACAAAACTACAAAAGTGGTTGCAACAATGTAAGCGCAATTTGCTAAAGGGATGTGAAAGAAAATTGAGTTACAGCTTACACCCTACATGGTTCACAGTTTGTATCATAATTTTAGTTGACGAAACAAAACTGGCGTTCAGCTAAGGAGTGGAACGCCCTGCCATCGTCTGTGTTTCCTATTAAATACCTGGGTGTGTTCAAATCAAGAGTGAATAGATATTTACTAGGCAAGCCTTATCTTCTAACACATGGCGCTTCCCATAGGTGGAATCGTTGTCAAATGTAGGTCTAGACAAATGAAAAAAATATGTTTGAAGATCGTGTTGTGCAACCAACAAAGCAAGACAAAACTCTTCATTGTAAACCAGCCGCCATAACAATTTTCAAACACTTTTGGTTTGCATACCTGCAATACATACGATGATGGGTGGTTTCATCGCTGCAACTCAAAGCGATATATTCAAAATATTTTTCGATAGAAAGCAGATATCAGAAGAATAGATAGTAGATTGTTTGATGGACCTACAAAACAAAATACTACATTTACATAGGTAGGTATATATTGCAAACTTCGTTGGAGAAAGCTGTTTTACTATCGCGTTATCTGATTTTTATTCGGTGACATTTTACCCCTGTGTACCTAATTTGTAGAAATTAGTTGGTAGCTGTACTATGCATTTCTTACTTACTTGCCATAGCTTTTATTTATTTTTCTGTATTTTATGTGCCTGTTTTACACTCCAGCGGCTTGTTGTACCCAATGCGAAATTACTATTGTATTTTCGGTGCTGGTATAAATTCTCACAAGTTGTGCAAAGTTCCCCTTAGTTTCAGATGCACTGTACCCGAGTGACACGAGCGTTATAACTAAGGTTTTTACACGGGTCCAGTGGAAATGAAACAGCAGATGTTTATCGTTACGAAATTAAATTGTCGGGAAACAGTTTCAGTGGAAAAGTTAGCAACTTTTTGAGCTTGTGTAATAATACAATACACAAAACCGAGACAGTTCTACTAATATTATAAATGCAAAAGTTTGTGAGGATGGCTGGATGGATAGATGGATGGATGTTTGTAACTCAATCACGCAAAAACTACTAAACGGAATTTGATAAAATTGTTACGAGCCTGAGGCCCTGGACAAAGATATTGGATACCTAAGTACTTTTTTGCTTTAATTGCTTTGTGATGGCTATAAAATTATACAATCAATCAGAATATTTAAAAACACAAATATATTCCAGGTTTCGAAAAAAGCTATTACAATGGCTACTTGAGCATAACTTCTACGCTGTAAAAGATTTTTTCGAGCATAGGAAAGAAAAATTTGGACGACAGAAGTAGTGAAGGTATCATAAGTTTATTATTAGGTATGTTCTACGGGTAGTTGCTTTTATTTTATATTTTATTTGATGTTACCAAACATTACTATTATTCGCATGCCAATAGGTAAGATATGTTGAACTTTTATTTTAATTTAAGACCTATGTTAACCATATCTGAAGCGAAATAAATTGATTTGATTTGATTTTGATTTGATTTTTAACGCAGGGCGCTGGGCGCAGCTATACAATATAATTATACTCATATATTGTACGTACATAATTGATACAAAACTAAACTAAACATAGATCTATAATGCGTAAAAAAACGAAATATGCAAACTAAGGCAAGGTAGTAGTTCCCTACGTATCCTCTACAGTTACAAGTCGTATCAAATATCAAAGAGCGCCTACATAATGCCATAGAGCAATCCGCCGCTCCCCGATTTGCCTGCTCCTTTCCGCTCCATCTTTTGAGGCGAATCAATTCGGAAACTCGGTCCTTTGTGAATTCGTCTAGCCTTTACTATTTGGGATTAACAATGTTGTGTCTGAACTTCAACTTTTTCCTATTATACTTATATGAAGCATTAACGAAAGCCAAGCGAAAAACTCAAACAGGGTTTTCTGAAAGAACGCTGTAGCCCAATAATTGCGCAGATCCCTTTACGCGC
This sequence comes from Petrophora chlorosata, assembly GCA_951640565.1. Classification (NCBI taxonomy): domain Eukaryota; kingdom Metazoa; phylum Arthropoda; class Insecta; order Lepidoptera; family Geometridae; genus Petrophora; species Petrophora chlorosata. The sequence continues at coordinate 13,599,964 of OX621207.1, read as the reverse complement.
TGAAGAAGAAACAAAAGAATTCACATTATTAGGACTATTACTAGATACAAACTTGAATTGGAAAAAACATGTCGAGAACATTAAAACGAAACTTGCAAGATTTACCTATGCATTGAGTGTTCTCAAGTCAAATACCAATTACGAAACTGCATTATCATCTTACTACGCCTATGCATACTCTTGGTTAAATTACGGTATAATCCTCTGGGGTGAAAGTACAGATTTTACGGATCTATTTATAATGCAAAAGAAATGTATACGGATTTTAGTTAATATTAAGCCGCGAGAAAGTTGTAAACCACATTTTATAGACAAAAAAATACTAACCCTACCATGTCTGTACATCCAACAGATATGTCTATTCGTACGGAAATATCGTACTTTCTTTAAATCAAATAGTGAAATTAATGAAAATTATAATAGAAGAAATCGCAACAAACTAAAGTTACCTACAACAAATTTACAAATATTAGGAAAAAGTCCAAATTTTAGATTAGTATCAATATACAACAAAATCCCTGAATACCTAAAAAACGAAACCAGATACAACGTATTCTGCAGAAAACTTAAATCTTATCTAATTAAAAAATGTTATTATTCCGTAGATGAATTCAAAACTGACAAGCATGTGGAAAAAAATGACTCAATTCCGTGACACTATACTGACATATAAAATTAACTGACTTTAATAAAACATAAATCAATATAAATTAAAATGACTAAATGTACTCTCGCACTGACTTGCAAACGCCCTTACAGGGCTCATGTACCAACATAAGATGTAATTTAAGACCTACATGATAAATATATGTACATGAATGCAATTATTAATAATAAATAAATAAATAAATAAATAAAGATTGTGATGCGTGTTGAAGTCCCAGCCGGTGGACGTATATTTTTTCTTTCCGAAAACTCGAACAAGGATTTGTTCGAGTTTTTCGACTTTTTGTTACAATGACAAAGACAATGACTCCTAAGTCTTTTGAACTATAGAACTCGCGAGCGCAAATTATTTTTGATAACAATAGTATGGCGTAGAATTCAATGTGTTATAATGCTCAGTATTTTGAATTTGAAAACTACGGCTTGGCGGTTGCATATAAGCCTGATGGCAGACGTATTGTTCCTCTGGGAGTTGACTTTTGCAGAAGTGGCCTATACACCTACAACTCTTACACGAGAGACTTAGGGAGACAATTGCCTATTGCCTAGTGCTCCTGGTAACAACATAGATTAAAAAAAATATTCTAGATTTTTTTTTCATTTTACGACCAAAGAAACAAAACTCACCAAATTTTTTCCTAAGTTCATGCATTCCGTAGTCAACTACCATTATACTACAAGGTGTTCAAAAAGCGCGTTAGCGTGTCCCTAACGACCTTCTTTTGAAGCACCCCACTGTTAGCGCCTCTAATCTGTCGCCTTACAACCCTACTAGTTATGTAACCATGTCTAGGGCTGACTAAAGATATTAATGTTATTGTGGATTTCTTTTGTTTTTTAAACAAATGACAACAATCATCATCATCAATGCTCCCACTGGTGGGACTCGGGCCTTCTCTCATAAAGAGAGTATGGACCATAATCCGCCAGAGAGAGAGAGTATGGTCCATAAAAAACACTGCAATGTCGTTCAAACTGGAACACAGTAATGCTTGCACTCTACTGCTTGGCGGCAGAATAACTGGCAAAGCGATGGTACCTATCCAGACGGCCTCACGCATACGCTCTCGTATGCGGTATGCGTATCTACCACGAAAAAATTAGTAATCATCAGCCCTTTACGTTCCCACTGCTGGGACACGGGCTTTATATAGAGAGTATGGGACATAATTCACCACGCTGGTCTAGTGCGGGTTGGTGAATGTCACATGTCCTTGAATTTTTGTGATTAGTTCTTGGACATGCCGTTTTCTTCACCGTTTTTAGAGCGAGTGTTAAATCTGTACATAACTTAAGAAAGTCAGTGGTGCGGGGCCAGCGGGATTCGAACTCGGGTGAGTCGGATCGAAAGTCGCACATGCTCTCACTGGCTCAGTGAGAGCATGTGCGAATTTCACACCTATCTCTTTACAATCGAGAAAAGTAGAATAGAATAAGTCCTTATTATGACACCAAAATACAGAAATAATTAAAAACGAAAATAACAACTAACTTAATAATAGTGTCATAATGGGCGGTCTTATCGCTCAAAGCGATCTCTACCAAGTAATACAATAGGTTAAAGTAATTACGAAATAGACAATTAAATTATACTACACAGTACACATAGGTTTTTAGGTAGGCATAATGCCTATACTCAAATCTAAATTTGATCGTAGTACCAACTATTCTGCTATTCTGTGGTTTGGTTCTTCCGCTCTGCCAGTTACTTTTCCTTTTGTACCCCATAACTTTCAAACCTCGTCCAAACCTTCTTAAAGTTTAAACTTATCGTCCCTCACACGTACCCTTTGCCCTCCGGCCCTGCAGCAAAACTTTAATACGGATCCGGATGGTCTGCAACGGTTTTACATAATTCTCACATTTCTATGCCCGTTCGATATACGCAGACGCGGTTTTGTATAGATAACATGTCAGAGATGTTGGCAGATGTGTGGTAAAATCAGCTACCATTTGATTCTAAATGGTTGACTAACATTTTTAGAGAGATAGATAAACACTTTATTGTTCACCTAAAACATATAAAGTACAAGCTAAATGTTTACAATGTTGTAACAATGGGCGGTCTTATCGTTTAATGCGATCTCTTCCAGACAATCTTTGAAAAGAAATAACGAAACATAAACGTACGGTTGTGATAGACATTATAAAAGATATACTTAGGGCGTATAATAGATATAAGGGGCTTACACATGATATAGTATATAATATCTAATTGCTTACACATATGACTCCATAAATAAACTTATATTCCTCAAACATATTACACAATCCAAAAGTGAACGGATAAAAAATACAACAAAACATAAAAATAAAAATAAAAAACATAAAATAAACAAAATTATTATTAGGTGCACAAAAATAACTTTTATTTTTTATTTTATTGGAAAGTTTACATTTTTGTTGGCAATTCGTTGTTTGTTGTTCACTGAAAAGAAACTTAACTCTCTTGCTGATGACAGATACGTCGCGGACGGCGATTTTCAAATTCAGTTACACGCCCCACCCTGAAAAGTAAAAATCATTTCGTAATAATGTTCACGACAACAAAGTTCAAAGTTCAAAAGTTCTTAATTCAATTTTGGCATCACAGACGCACTTATGAACGTCACTTATTACAATGACTCTACCACCGTATAGAAAAAAAACACTCAGATACGGCAAGAATTTTTTTGGAACTTTTGTTACAATATTTTATGTTTGTTTTTGACAATATTACGTTTCTTATGTGCCAGTTGGCTACTTGGCAGAAGCGGAATGTTCCATGCATCTTTTCCTTCTATGTAATTACTAACTGTATGGTATGCTTGGTTACCTCTCTCCAATCTTAAATATACTCTCTCTAATCTCAATGCTGAAACACAACATAAGTTGATCGTTAATCAAACGATTCATTTATATTATTAGCCTTGTACTTGAACACTTTCAAGGATAAAGTATATTTGCTTGACGGCACCAAACATGAGTCGAGTCGCCCCTCGATAGAATCGCTAATTCGCCACCGACCTCCCCCTAATTTTCCACTACAAACACTGCTCCGTATTCTAATTTAGATAAAGCTCATTTTCACACATAAGCTAAATCACAATAGAATAAACTCGCGCCAAAACACCCGCGAACTCGTGAAATTGAAGTGTATAAAACACAAACCAAACACACTTTGGATTCAGCGTCGGAACGACAAAAGGGGTGAAAATTGGTCTCCTTGGTTTGCGAGGAATTGTGTATAAGTTATTTGTCTTTTACATTGGAAAATACGGGGAAATGTGTTTGTCAGTGTTTTGTGACGGGAATCATAGGATTTGGATATTTCTTCGTAAAATATATTTATATTCGTTCGAAAGCTTATTTCGTTAAGCTCCTTTTAGAAAATGTTATTTGTGAAGGCCGCAATCCTGGAAATGTTACACCACCTGGATCAATACTGACTTGTTTATATTTTGAGACAGATAACTATGTACGTATAAATCTTACTCCATTCAATCTTTTCTTTTTTTATGTAACTGAATGACGAGACGAGCTGGTCGTTCGCCTGATGGTAAGCAATACGCCAGCCTGTAACAATAACAGCACCACCCAGACCTTTGTTTTGCAAAATCCTGCGCGGTGCTACACTGCGCTCGTCACCCAGAGACAATTAACTGTTGAGTCTCATAATGTCCAGTAATTTCGCTGGCTACAATGCCCTTCAAGCCGGAACACAGTAATGCTTGCGCACTACTGCTTGGTGGCTGAATAACTGGCAAAGCGGTAGTACCTACCCAGACGGCCTCTCGCATACGAGAAACCTACCACCAGTAAGAGAAACCTACCACCAATCATTACTATTATATAAGTTTTAGTTTAAGCCTGGGTTCGATTCTCGCGAAGAGACAACACATAAAAAAAGCACAAGCATTTGCTTCGTGTCTGGGTGTTGTCGGACCATGGTTCTCATAGTTCCTGGTCCCTTAGATATAGGGAATCCTATTTAGGGACCAGGATCTATGTACGTGATCGTTGAGCGTATTAAATTCAAATCAATTTTTCTTTCTATTATTTTTTTATAATATTCTGTTCTTACTGACCTGCTTTTAAAGGGTTAAAGTTATAGGCAAACGTTGTAAAGTAGGTAACGCTGAGCTAATGATCACGTAAAAACTCCTGATTATGACTTAATGCTGTCATTACTTTAACACAAATTAAAAATAAGTTTTTTGTTGAGAAATATTTCTTTTACCAATTTGTAATCGGAACCGCAAGCAGATAATCATAAAATGAGCCCAAACACTAGTAGTTAGTATTGCCCTCCTTCCGTCTCCATCATCAGATCAGCTGGCTGTTACAATAATATTGCACTTTCATCGAACTTTGACAAGTATCCAAAATTTCAACTCCGTAGGATAAGAGGAAGTGGTTCTAATTCAGCTTGCAAGTTTCCAACCGGACAAACATACATACATTGCAAGTTAATAAAAAGCTTGTAAATAAAAGGCGGCTAAACCAGTTAAGTGATCAAGAAAAAGACTCTAAACAAACCGTGCAAGGCTGTAACGTGGGGACTTAACTACATTATGTAGACAAAATCGCAGCGGATGAAGCTACTCCTAATGAATTTGATCGAACTTTACGTACAGGTAAGTTTGATCATTTACTATAATTATTTTTTTTTATTGGTCTATTTTTATTCTTCATAATTATATACCTATTTTGCCGCTGTGTGCAAAAAATTGTCCTATTGCGGTTATTGAACCGATGACCGTGTTATGAGCTGACATGCATCAAAACACCATGCAAGCTGTCATAACATCATAAAATATCATTGAAATGTAATACAAACCTGAGAACTCTTTGATGTATTGCCAGGAAATAAAATGCTAACATAAATCCTTAAATAATAGACTGTAAGCCGCTTTATGCTGCGACAAAGGCGCCCAGGTGCACTGAGGAGAAATTGCTTAAATAAACCTTGGGAGGTCTTAGTAATAAAGCAATGGAGAAGGACTTTGTCATCGTAAGGTTTTGTTAAATATGATTATTTAGCTGTATATAGTATAAGCTTATAGTACGACAAGGCTTTTTGTGGATGCAGAGGACGATTTGATAAAAGGCCCATCGTCGATGTGACTTAAACGTCGAGACTTGTGACCAATGGTATTGATGTGTTATCGATATCGATGAAAAGCAATTTTTGTCAAAAGTCCCATCACTGTTTGTCGATAACTTACGTACATCACTATTAGTTCTCATACGGACACAGAATAAATAATATCTATGGATTCAGTCAGGTTGTTTTTTAGGAACTGAATGTTGTAGTTAGATTTAAAATACCGTTAGTAATTACATAGAAGACAAAGATGCATGGAACATTCCACTTCTGCCAAGTAGCCAACTGGCACATAAGAAACATAATATTGTCAAAAACAAACACAAAATATTGTAACAAAAGTTTTAAGTCTGAGTAGTGGTTCTTTTTCCGATACGGTAGAATCATTGTAATAATGACGTTCATAAGTGCGTCTGTGATGCCATGACTGAATAAAAAACTTTGATTTGGTGAATCATAAATGTCATATATAGGTCCGTTGCAGTAGGGTTTAACCACATATCACTTGTTGTGTCCATTTCGCACTCCAGTAAAGGCTTGGTGATATTTTTTATGATGAAATGGTCTCACGTTTGACAACAACTCACCTGATGGTAAGCGTAGTTGCGGTCTAAGGTGGAGCACGTTTGCCCATGAGGTGCCTTATCACTCTTGTCGTAAAGAGACCCAGGTTGTAATTGGAAGGAAATAAGTATTCTGGTAATGATTTCCACTCCTTAGCAATACGCATATTGAAAGAGTCAGCGAAGCGCTATTGAAGCGTTTATCTTGTTGAAAACTTAATATTTCTACTTTACCTTTTTTGCTACTTTAGCACTACTTAGGAAACGAAATATGTGGGATATATTATTAGGTAATTCACACTAATGTTCTGTGAGTGAGGGGCTCATTTTGTGCAGTTAAACGGTGTTACAGTCATTATGAAGGGGAACGATATCTGTATTTGAACAGGCATTGCAAATTATTGCGTGTTTAGAACAATAAAAGCGTTATGCAATCATGCTAATGTTTAGATAATTCGAGTTGAATTCATTGAAATTGCGGATGATTCATTTGCAAATGATTTGGCGGAAATTTGATAAATGTATGTACATCATTTATGTTTTAGAAATGATTTGGCGAGAATTGTATCATCATCAGCCCATCACGTTCCCACTGCTGGGACACGGGCCTTCACTCATAGAGAGAGTATGGGCCATAATCCACCACGCTGGCCCAGTGCGGGTTGGTGGATGTCACTTGTCCTTGAATTTTTGTGATCAATTCTTGGCCATGCCGGTTTCCTCGCGATATTTTCCTTCACTGTTTTTAGAGTGTGTGTTAAACTTAACTTAATAACTTCAAAAGTCAGTGGTGCGGGGCCAGCATGATTCGAACTTGGGTGCGTCGGATCGGTAGCTGAGCCACACTCGCTTAAAATGTTTATAATAGTTGGTAATTGATTTAGTTTAATTTATTGAATTCAATTAGTTTATTTCAATTTATTTATCTCGGTGGCTGACACGTTGTGCAATTAAAAATTAATCAATTTAGTCACATTGGGAATAGAGATAGCTTATACCTTGATTTGTCTCGCGAAACTGCGGGTGAAACCGTGGGGCGCAGCTAGTATTTAAATAAAACACTGGTTCACCCACGGTTTCCCATGATATAAAGTAGCCTATGTGATAATCCAGTGTATAAATAAAATTTATCTATTCCAAATTTCATCCAAATACGTTTAGCCGCTGTGGCGTGAAAAAATAACAAACTCTCAAATACACTATCATAAAAAAAACCACTTACACACTTATATATGATATTAGTGTTATAATAATGATTATTGTTATTGACAGGGCGCGTATTGTCAGGAGGTTTCTCACTCTGCAAACCTAACCACCGGTAGTTCGGACCCTGCCCCTCTGCCGGCGGCACTCTAGGTTTAGGTTGTTTCACAATGATTTTATAGACCTATGCTTTTTATAGAAGTTTTGTAAAAAACCTTAATCTAAGGAATTAATTAAACTGAATAATATTTTTTACTAGTGGACTAAGTACACTAACTCATCCAAGGTTGACTGGAAGAGATCGCTCTTAGCGATAAGTCCGCCCATTGTACTTTAGTTTGTAAGTTGTTTCCATGTACCTATTTATTTATTTTTATTTGGTATACAATAAAGCGTTTTTGTATTGTATTGTATTGTATTGTATTGTACACATACCTCAAAATATGAAACCCGAAATTTGTTTTAAACTAAAATACGTAGAACTAAATTAAGTTTTCCTCTAAAAATATACTGCAGAAACTGCATAAATGTTTTATAACGGACTCCATTCCGAAGTTGGTTCCAATATTGATCCTAACGACACCTGCTGGCTCTAGACAATGGTGAAAGTTTTTAGTATTTATTTTAAAGTTTAAACTATTTATTTTAAAGTTTTTTAAACTTACCGCATGAAAAGTTCGTTCATATCCTTCGGATTCCGTTATGTTAGCAGAAAGTGCGAAATTACGGAGCATATTTGAGATATCTAATGTCTCGGGGTGATAAGCGCAATACGGTGCTACGCAGTACTTTATGTAGATTTTAAAGTTCTGGGTGTTACTGCAATTGTTATGGGTAGGCGTGGCGCTTACCATCAGGCAAACGACTTATGTCTCATCACTCAGTTCCATAAAATAAAAAGATATTTCATCATGTCCGTCAAATCCGTAATGCTGTTGCGGCGTGAAGAAATAACAAACACACTAATACTCTAAACTTATATTATATGTTACTGTTAAAGCCCGTATATTGGTAAATCTCAGATTTTACTAGTAAATCTTAGGATTTACCAACATGGGTTGGTAAATGTAGGGATTTTATAAAAAGGAGAACATTATTCGGGCTTGTACCGTAACCGTTTGGAACATGCTAAGTTTTACCAATGACGGTTGGTAAATGTTGGTTTTGGGAATAAAACAATGAGTATTATTTTTGTTACAACTAAAATTTACTGCGGACCTCAGATGAATATCAGTTAAAACTAAGTCCACATATTTAGACAAAACGCGTTTTATCAAAATGAAAATTCTTCTACTGGTGCTTCGCTGGCCGCTACCGCGGCACGCTCGCTTCACTCGCTCGGCTAACGCGTTGTGGTGGTCACAAGTAACATAACGCTACTCCGCGCTTCACTCGTCGTCGCACCTATATATGACTTTGTTTAGTAGATTCCCGTGAGTACTAGGCGATGTGCCGATACGTTAAGACTTGACTATTTTTTAAACATTTACCGTCTCTCTGAGGTTAAACCTTAGATACACCCAGTAAATGCCGGTAAACGTTCGAAATTAACGATGATCGCAAAACATTTCGGACTTCTACCATAAAGAGTTGGTAAACCTTACGTTTTACCAGACCTAGCGCACTCCGCACTGTTTGTACGAAGCTACAAGTACATAGCCGGACACCGACGGCGGGTCGCGCGTCGTTACACGTGCCGCGTCAGAAGAGATAAGAGCTATGCGATAAAAAGAGAGGCGCTCTGTAGGTTAATATGACAGGTAGGTATGCAGGGCTACGCGATATGAATTGAATTTTATTGCGTCATAGCAAAAGTCGCTATTTGTTTAAATTTCTTTGCGGAGTGATGCTTCTGTCCCTTAGTATTCTGTGGTTTTACTGGAAGATCTTAAGATTTACCATAATTTTAGCTTTTACATATACAAACTTTCGCATTTATAATACTAGTGTCTTTTCGTTTCTTATTTAATAGATTTTTCGTTTTCACTATTTTACTTTAGAATCCAGCAAAGAAGCTGAATCATAACATCAATCAATATAGGTATATATATATATATATATATATATAATGTATAATAATAGGTATTGGTACAGAGAGACAAAAATAACTACCTAACTTGAAACACCTTTTCATAAAGCGTCCTCATTTCTAAGGTCTCCGGACTTTTTGAAAGGTCCAAAACTGTGACAAAGGTCCGAAATGCTTTCAATAAAAGGGCAATATGAAAGCTATCAAAGTAAAAGCGGCATTATTCTAAAATCACAGTAAATAGGCGTCAGTGGGTGGGAAATTAACGTGCCGTAATGGCCATGGCGTCGGCAGGACAGTGGGGTAACAACTTGATAGCCTCTCGAACGTTTCAGAGGATGAAGAAATGTTTGGAGATGATATATTGTACGACAAAAGGCACCTATTACCACAGAAACATAGATACTCGTGGTAGATCTCTCTATGCGGGATGCCGTCTGGTCCATAGGTACCCACCGCTTTGCCAGTTATTCAGTCGCAAAGCAGTAGTGCGCAAGCATTACTGTGTTCCGGTTTGACGGACATTGTAGCCATTGTATCGATTATTTAGCTTCTACATCTGTTTTTAAAAAAATAACCCTATAGGAACACGCTGAGTCATCGTTCATTGTGATGAGAGTAACATTCTCGGCACGAGTGGTGGAACTAATTTTCTATGGTACTACTTTGAGGCTTTCAATGACATCAATTCCGATCCAAAGGATGCTCTGTAGCCCGTTTTTAACCGACTTCAAAAAGGAGGAGGTTTACAATTCGACGGTATGTTTTTTTTTTTTGTGTTTGTTACGCGAGGTGAGGGATCTCCTCAACGGTGAATAGTACAGACACAACATTTCGTAAATGGATTTAACCATAATAGCCTGTTCTAAATTCCATCATGACATGGCAGATACACCCAGGATTGACTTCCGGCGAGGGAACTCTTCAACAGATATATAGGACAGACATGAAATTTTTTTGTACATGCATTTAATTGTGATAGCCCGTTTTAAACTTCGTCATGATGTGGCTTCTAGATCATAAAAGCTTGTCTTTAAAAACTTTTTGAATTAATTTAATTAAAACTTGTTTTTCACTAAAAAGGGTAAAATAAATTATTTTTCAAAAAAAACTAAACCGACTTCAAAACCACAATTGGCACTCAAAAGTAAAAAATAAATTAATATAATTATCATAAGCGCTACCCACTCATATATTTGAAGTCGGTGCCAGCCAAGTCTAAAAGGTAGTAGATAGATACCACCTACAAGTAGTACTTACTATATACATAGTATTTAATAATATAAGTTAGTAGATAGATACTACCTACAAGTAGTTCTTACTATATACATAGTATTTATCTGCTACCTATTACACTTGGCTGGCACCGACTTAAAATATATGAGTGAGTAGCGCTTATGATAATTATATTAATTTATTTTTTACTTTTGAGTGCCATTTGTGGTTTTGAAGTCGGTTTAGTTTTTTTTGAAAAATAATTTATTATTGTTTGTTTTTACTTTCTTGTTTGTCTATGTCTGTCTGGAATCTTGCAAATCAAATTTCGAGCACTTCTGTATTAGCTATCCGGCTGAAACTTTCCGGGTAGCTCACAACTCGATGACAATGCATTATAAGTTCATAAAAACGTGGTATTTATATAGTTTTTTTAATATATTACGGATTTTTGTTTAAAATTGGGATTTTTAGTGATTATTATTACCACATCCCAAAATTTCTTCTTGCATCACCATCAAATGTCAGCAAGGATCTATCGGTTCGCTCTGACGGAGGCTTTTACTGAAATTATGACGGCGCCGCAAAGTTTTAAGTCAAACCCACTTTGCGACCCTTTAAGGTTCAGAAAGGCTTAATGTAGCGCCTTTAGGAACAGTGATTCAATTTACGTCAGAGGTCTAAATTACAAAAATACTTTTAGTGGTGGTTGATGCAAACTTATCGTGTACTTAGTGATAATAACTGAATTTGACTCGCGACTCCAACACAAAGTTTTAAATAAAAAGTATCATTTTTAACAAAAATAACATAACATAATATTTTTATTTATTTCTCCCACAGAGGTTTGCAGTAAGTATAGCTTTGAAAACCTGTTTTGTCGGGGACTAGTGCCTGATGTAGGTCTAAAAGTCCAAAGATAAATTTTTTGATCTTTACCCAAAAAAGAAAATCTTCCTAAACTTCTACCTACATTACTTAAGTAGTTAGTTCCTTCGACCCCCTCCTATCTCAAATAACGTTTTGAGTTCCTCCATCTCTCCAATCCCCAGATACCCAGACGGCCTCCCGCATACGAGAGTCGAGAGACCTACCATGAGTAAAATACCTACCGTATTGTATGCTACTTTTACTATAAAATATATAATGTACGTCCTTTATCCTAAAGGCACGCTACTAATACTCAAATGAACGCTTTCCACCCAGACGATCCTGAATCACATTTAAACTTGCAAATCGTAAGTTTCTCGAGTTGAAGATCACATAAGACCCATGGGAACGCGACTAAACGCCGCACCTGTCCGCGGTTCAATTTATTAAACGAATTCAATTACCACTGGTTTCATTAGCGTCAACTTAAGTGAACTTAAGGAGATTACTTTGAGAGTTTTCGACGTGCTCTTGGTATTACTGGGGTGGTGGAGCTGTGCGCGAAAATCAGTAGAATTGTAAAGCTTATAAGCACATTCTGTTATGGTAAACTGTGCCCCGTAGTTTCACCCGCTGTTTGTCGAGACAAAAAGTAGCCTATGTGTTAATCTTTGGTATAAGCTATCTCCATTCCGAATTTAACAGCGTGATGGCTGGTCCACAAATCATAATCGTGAATGGGTGCTGCTTGCGGACTGGTCTGGTCTGATCAATCTCAAGTGCTACTGCATACCTATTTATATTTTATTTGCAATTGTTTGTTACTGATACTGTGACTATGGGACATCTCACTCGCGCTTCTTGTTTGACATTCTGTAAATTTTAATTTATACCCAATTGTTCATTGTTACATTTCGAGACATTTTAAAAGAGTTGAAAAAAAAGACATTCCCGCAGAGTTTCTTGGTGCTATCTTCTCTAGCGGGCGTATTTCCGAAGTACTGGTAGAGTCAGTTTTCGCATTTCCTCTCTGCACCTGTACTTCAATTTGACTATAAGAAAGAAATGGGTAAACATACTTACCTACCTTTTCAAAGTCATGTTAACGTAAGTTACAATTTTTAATGTAAGTGTTTATGAGCACTTTCGTGACAATTTAATAAATGATATTATTTGACTTGACGTTGACTAACTCACTTTCAGATATTGCGGCGTGAAGAGGGAACAAATACACAAATACACAAACACACTCACATACAAACTTTCGCATTTATAATATTACTGTGATAACACGCCCTATGGCTTCGCACGGGTGCGAGTATGAATAAATTTAATATTTAAACCCTTCCACTAAAACTGCTGAGGCAGACGTGTTCTTGTGTGGAGACCGCAAATTGGCAAACGTAGTGTAGAACGCCCTCAGGCTAGGTGGAGCGACGATCTTCACGGGGTGGCTGGTAGCAGCTGGATGAGAGTAGCCGGGAATCGTGCTCAGTGGCGTGTGGTCGGAAAGGCCTATATCCAGCTGTGGACTCCTAAGCTGATGATAAGAAAGAAAAAAATATAATGGTGAAAATCACATCAAAATCCACGAAGAAGTTTAAAATAAATAGACGTAACTTTGTTTACCGAGAACACGTGACGTTATTATGTTTCAGAAGCTTGAAAGCTTGTTTTTAGTTGAACGCCTTTCACTAGTTGTAACTAGTTTTACTGATCGCCTTGGTTACAACTAGTAGGTATTTGTAGTTCTTTTGTTTACTCTGTGCTGTTAATCAAAATAAATGTCAGTTAAAACTGGTTTTAACGACTGCGAAGCGCTAGAAACTTTCGAAATCGTTTTGTTTAGTGTGAAACTAGTTGTAACTGTTTCACTAGTAAGTAGTTAATTTTAGCTGTAACATAGACGTTCAGTAATAACTAGTTTTAACAGATTAAATCGCGTTCTGTATCCTATTATAATATTATAAATGTGAAAGTCTCTCCTTCTCTCTTTCTCTCTCTTTCTCTATGAGTGTGTGAAGGTGTGTAAGGGAGGGTTTGTGAGAGAAGAGGGTGCGTGTGTGTGTGATAGAGAGAGAGAGATGCTTTTCTTTCTATCTGTGTGTTATGGTACGTGTGTGTGAGGGTGTAAAAGGGTGTGTGTGAGAGGGAGAATGTGAGGGTGTATGTGTTTTGTTACCATATAACTCCATGAGTGAATGGATTTTAATGTAATATGACGTGTGTAGGTAAATTAGGTAGAAAAATGAGCCCAATTTTACTCTAAGCTGAATTATATGCGGATGGAGTCGACGGTATCAGCTAGTTGAAATTTCCCTCTTTACCCCACTTTATACAAATAATTAGTTCCACCGAGGGACCACCGAGCGCGCGTTCCGCACCAGACCGAATATGTGACAGCGTTTCGTTTCTTCTGATACGGTAGCACGCCCATCACTTTTTTAGTTACTAAATGATGAGACGAGCATGTCCTTCACCTGATGGTAAGCGCCACGCCTGCCCGTAAAAATTGCAGTGCCATCCAGAACATAATACCATAAAAATCACTGCGTAGAACTGCATTGATCTTATCATCCGGACATCAGATATTAAGTCTCATATGAATTCTATGCGGACGAAGTCGTCGGTATCAGCTAGTTGAAATATGCCTCTTTATCCCACTTTATACAAATAATTAGTTCCACAAATGGCTTTACCTCAACCAATTTCGTTATAAACTCATTCGTTTGACAATATCTTAGCGCGAGTATTGGGGGTCCGCAATTAATTTGGACCCGCGCTGCGGTTGACTCCAGAGTTCCAGACGCGGTTCCGTAGGTACGCTCTACTTGGGGCCCGGAAGTATTGATTTTTATGAGTAGAGAAGTAACATAGTGAGCGAAAGGAGTAACAAATAACACGTATGAATGAAATCGTTAGACATCTTTGAGTATAGGTTTTTATTATGTAAATTGCGTTTGCAGTTCATTAATGACGGAGTTCTGAGGTAACAAACATTAAAAAAAAATACAATCGAACAGAGAACCTTCTCCTTTTTGGAAGTCGGTTAAAAATGCCGAACGCCACATAGTTTTTAACTGACTTAAAGAAAGGTGGAGGTTCTCAATTCGATTGTACTTTTTTTGTGTGTTTGTTATGCAATTACTCCGTTATTTATAAACTGATTTGGAAAATTCTTTTTGCGTTGTGTACATTATAGGCGATCCTATATAAATTTTATCGTTATTCCAATTTAACTTCAAACATACATCAGAATTAAAGTCGGTTTTCTTTTTTGTCAAAAAAATATATTTTTTTTTTTTTTGCATATATATATATAGTTGAAACACAGTGTTACGTCACATTTAACTTACGGCGATGATGTCTATCTTTTTTTTTAACTGGTTACAGGACTTGCGTTTGACCACTAACTCACCTGATGTGGTCTAAGATGTTAATTCAATTCAATTCAAAAATCTTTATTTCAATTTTGTCGTCACAGACGCACTTATGAACGTCAATTATTACAATGACTCTACCACCGTATCGGAAAAAGAACCACTACTCAGAAGATACGACAAGAACCTGAGGGGCATATTTTTTAGAACTTTGTTACAATATTTTATGTTTATTTTTGACAATATTATTTTTCTTATGTGCCAGTTGGCTACTTGGCAGAAGCGGAATGTTCCATGCATCTTTGTCTTCTATGTAATTACTAACTGTATAGTATATACTCGTATATGTAACACGCTTACCTAGAAGATACCTACCTGTTCACTCTCGATTTGAAGACCCCCCGGTTGTAGTTGTCAGGAAACACAGACGTTGGCAATGCGTTCCACTCGAATCTATGTTGCATCTAACATCACAACAACATCACCGTGTCAGTATCAAATCGAGTGGTCACAGGTCAGTTAGCTCAAAGGGAGTGTAAACTGGCTATTTCCAGTTTCAGCCGGTCAGTTGACGGTCTACATTCTAGAAGGTCGATCAAATATAGCTTGTGAAGCTGAGTAGGCAATCATTACACCCAATACTTAAGTAATAATTACGTTAAAGAATAATTAAAAAAAAAATTACATGTCAAATCAAAATTATATTACATTTCAAAATTAAATAGGTACATACATTATTATAAAAATATAATGATGATTTTAAATAGATAAAAGTATTAATCAAGAAATTTAGAAAATAAATTATTTGCTAATACTCATCGTATTATAATATTAAATATATCATTATACATAGTTTTTGGCACTAAATCATCTACATCATAGAACATTGAACACGTTATGTTATCCTTTTCCGTTACATGTTTGTTATGTGTAGCTTAATATTATAGTTTAATGTAATGTTGCGTCTCTTGAATAAATGTGATATATACCTACTTGGTAAATGTAGAGAATTGTGACGTTTTGATTCATTGACATAATTGGAGAATAAACAAACAATGTAATTTTATCAAATGTATATTATTTAATAATTGGCGACGATGGAAGAAGAATTAATTAGTTTAAAACGAGTGAGAAGCACAATCAAGGGAAAATTTACAAAAATTTACTACTAATTTAATACAATTATTTACTTATTAAATTAATTTTAAATTTATTTATTTTATTTTTATTTAAATTTATTTATTTAATAAAATGTATTTTCTTTCTTTCTTTCTTTCGATGCTTTGAGTTTGAATGATGACAAACTATATGCATCCGTAACGTGCTTCTTATAGTTCTTATTTATCAGAAATAACAAAAGAACGCGAGCAGTGTACTTTACATACATACCTCTTAATCTTACTTTACATTGTGTCAATTAGAATTTATTCTAAAATGCGAAGAGAGCCAAGTGGAACACGCTACCAGCACAGGAGACACAAATGTGTAGGTCCAATACAAATGGCGAATCGACCGCAGCTATCAATTATAAAACAGAATTGGTTCCGTGAAACGCTTCCTTTGTCTTATAATGTATTGCTGTAATAATTTAATCTGTAGGTACAGCTAAGTTAAGAGTATGGATGAATTTACCTACTTGCTGATCTCTTCTACTGTAGCGATTTTTCTGAGTCAAAACTCAAATGTCAAAAGGTTTATTACACAGATAAAATATATCAAATACACATTATACAAATTAATTGAAATACGTTACAACTAAGTTAAGATATCTTGACTTTAAAAAAAAAGGTATGCATGTGGTAGACATGCATAATATTTATATTAAGTTTTCAGTCGGAAAAAAGTGACAGATTAAAAAATAATCTAAAAACCACGTTTTATGTGCTTTTTGAAGTTCGGTCGGCATTTATCATCAGCCTGTAGTCGTCCACTGCTGGGCATAGGCCTCTCCCAACGAACGCCACTGAGCCCGGTCTTCGGCTCTTCTCATCCATTTTCTTCCGGCCGCCTTTCGCAGGTCGTCGCTTCACCTGGCCGGTGGGAGTCCTACACTACGCTTGCCGATTCGCGGTCTCCACTCAAGGACACGTCTACTCCAACGGTTGTCCGTCTTTCGAAAGATGTGACCAGCCCATTGACACTTCAGCTTGCTAATTCTATGGGCTATGTCGGTTACTTTGGTTCTCTGTCGGATTACCTCATTGCGGATCTTATCTTTCAGAGAAACTCCGAGCATAGCCCTCTCCATAGCTTGCTGAGCGACTTCGAAATTGTGGATCAGTCTCACTGTGAGTGTCCACGTCTCGGCTCCGTAGTTCATTACTGGTAAGACGCACTCATTAAAGACTTTTGTCTTAAGGCACTGTGGTATGGACGACGTGAAAACGGCAGTGTGAAGGTCGGCATTGCATGCTAATAAATTGATTTAGAATGCATTCGAATTCTGATTGAATGTTGTGTGCTACCCTGAAAATTTCAGCCTGATGACTAATCGGGAAGTGCTCGAAATTTGAGTAGCAAGACAATGAGACTCAATATCTATTTATTTATTTATTTATTTAATGCATCTTATTCACGACTCAATGTCTCAGTCTTGGTTACCTCACCGTTGAAAGTGGCGCTGGATTCTTCTCGTACCTATTATACCACTTCTCTAATATGTTCTTTAGATATGAGCAGCTCACCCCGTTCTACAAATGGCGGATCCACCGCAGCCATCAATTACAAAATAGGTTCTATGCACGAAACAATTCCATTGTCTAATAATGTATAGCCGTAATAACTTAATTTGTGAATGGATATCGACGGTGCTATTGTTTTCTTGGGTTTAGAATTAATGGTGTGAATCCCGAGGCCCCTGATAAAGCTTAAAATCACCTTTCGTTTGGTGCTGTAGATAGATGTAGGTGACATGTAGAATAGTAAATTTAGGTACTCATAATAGAGGTAATTTCCTTCTACAATGTACAAAACCCCTATTAAATAATAACGTGTTTTACCATTTATAAGAATAGCTGATAAGCAAATAACAATTAGGTTGGCTAATTTACATGTAATCTCACTTCGTAAAAAGTCTTTTGTTACTGAAATTCATAATAATCCAAGTACATCTGGATGGGAGAAGCCACTGGCACCCGAAACATAGTATCTAACTAGGAGCCTATGGATTCAAAATTTATTGTGTAAACCTTTTATGCAAATAAACTCATTTATTATTACTATAATAAAGTTTTTACCCGACTACGGCTAAATTTTACTGGTGGTAGGTTTCTCGTATGCGAGAGGCCGTCTGGGTGGGTACCACCGCTTTGCCAGTTATTCAGCCGCCAAGCAGTAATGCGCAAGCATTTCTGTGTTCCGGCTTGAAGGGCATTAGAGCTAGCGAAATTACTGGACATTATGAGACTCAACAGTTAATTGTCTCAGGTTGACGAGCGCAGTACAGTGCCGCGCAGGATTTTGGTAAACAAAGTTCTGGGTGGTGCTGTTATTGTTATGGGCTGGCGTATTGCTTACCATCAGGCAAACGACCAGCTCGTCGCATTCAGTTACATAAAAAAGGAAGATAAAATTAGCTATAATACACATCCGATTTTAATAAAATAAAAATAAATAAATAAATAAATAACGCCCAACGATCACATACATAGATCCTGGCCCCTAACTAAGATTCCCTGTATCTAGGGAACCAGGAACTATGAGGAGCATGGTCCCACAACACACAGACACGAAACAAATGTTTGCGCTTTTTTTACTATTTACAAACATTTGTCTCGTCGTCGCGGGAATCGAACCCGCAACCTCAGTGGTGTATGAGATTTGAGCAAACCCGCTCCACTGCACCACAGAGGCTGTCAAATGAATGAACGAGGAAAAATGAATGATGTTAATGAATGAGGTGTCTATCGATTTGTTATTTATTATCCAACATACTCTGTATTGACTACGTTTTTTTGGTATCGTATTTTTTTTTACTTTTTCGGGATTTTTATATCATAGCTGGTTTTAGTTTACTGAAATCCACTTTTATTATTTATTTATTAAACAAAGTACAAACATATATCTATAGTACCACAAAAACCAGGGTAGGGCACTTGTTAGTCTATGACGTAAAATTTAAATTATGAATAGTGTAGCCAGAAATAAGAAGGTAAAAACTTATAATTAAATTTAAAAAAAAAAAACAAAAACGGGCGGAGTTCTGAGGCAACAAACATTAAAAAAACAATTGAATAGATAAACTTCTCCTTTTTTGAAGTCGGTTAAAAATACCGTTATTTTCGTTGGGTTACTTTAAGAAAATTGTACCTACTTACCTCATACCTTACATAATTTATAATTGTATCAGTTGTAATTCTTATATTAATCATGTTTTAATAGGAAACGCACATGTTTTTAAGTTTTCATAAGCTAACTGCTTGCGCAATAATAATTTTCTTATATTACTGGGCATTATGAGACTCAATAGCTAATTGTCTCAGGGTGACGAGCGCAGTGTAGTGCCGCGCAGGATTTTGCAAAACAAAGTTCCGGGTGGTGCTGCTATTGTTATTGCGTATTGCTTACCATCAGGAAAACGACCAGCTCGTCTCGTCATTCAGTTACATAAAAAAAAAGTTCTTTGTACTTCTTTGTACTGCCTATAATTTGTAAAATTTTATGACTATTCTGAGTAATAAGCATATTTTGAAACATAACAAACTTGCCTCTTGCTGTCTAATCTAAACAGTAGCACAGGATGCTCCGGCACAGCGCTGTGTAGCTCATACTTGCATACTCACCAAATAAATAATGAATCTGCACTATACATGCTTCATGCGGTACTGAATGTGAAATATCCGATATTTTTGTTGATTTTAATTATGCTAACAACTTTACTGACTTATTTTCCCTTTTTTTTAATCATCATCACATTACAAAGTGTTTCGAACTTTGAAGGAAACACCTATCTACGTAAGAAATATCTCTGCTTCTGTGTAACTTAATAAAATCGTTATATTCCTGAGGAACAACTACAGTGGAACTTGTTTTGGCTTCTTTGGGAAGATCGACGAAATAAACCTATTTATCCTTACTAATATCAAAGAAAACTAAACATTAGGTACTACTTATATTATAAACATCACACGTCCTTGACATCATACGTGCCAAGTCTTTGGCAATATTTAAACAAATGGTCAAGGCCCACTATCTATCTTCCTACCAATAACACTGCTATTATTATTTTTATGTAAATAAGTAATATATATTGAATGTATTAAAATAATATTTTGATAAGTATATATTAGTCTATTTTAATAATAATATTTTTGTTTTTGTGTGTATTAGAATGTAAATATTAGCATGTATGTATGATTATATAGGTATTTAGTTGTAATTAACAAATTTTGTTGTACACCGCCGTCTACTTCTTCTTCCGATACTGTCCATCCAAAGGTTGTCTGGAAGAGATCGCTTCAAGCGATAAGACCGCCCATTGTACTACCATAGTTAAGGACTGTGTTATTGTCTATTTCTATAATTTGGTATACAATAAAGAGTTTTTCTATTCTATTCTATACGTGATAGTATGTATGGATGTATGGATCTTTGGTACTCTTTCACGCAAAAACTACCGAATCGATTTTGATTAAATTTGGTATGTAGGTACTTTTGGACTTGGAATAGTGCATAGGCTACTTTTTATCCCGGAAAACCACGGGTGGAACCGGAGGGCGCATCTAGTAACTAAATAGAAACAGGCTTAAAACATTGGTTAATATTCATCAAAAGCTTTGGCTATTACGGTGAAATAAACAACAAAACAAAAATGCAAAATAATCCATCGGACCATATTTTAACCGATACGAAACGTGTGATAAAAGTCCTTTTAATGCATATGAATATCAGAAAACTGCAAACGTGTTTGACACAAAATTCGTTTATAGGGTAAAATAAAATACAAATTGAGCGAATCGCAGTGTTGCTAGATAGGTTTTTAACTTTCCAATTTGGTAAAATATTGTGGGAAAGTTGTGAACATTTTCCAAACACCGCGGTACAAAATTCGAGACATGGTAACCGTGTTTATTGACGTAAACAGAGTAAATTATTGTGAAACATAGTTTAGGAAAAAAACTTAAAAATCAAAAACTGAGCAATGAGACGAGCAAGTCCTCCACCTGATGGTTAAGCGCCATGCTTGCTCAAAACAATTGCAATCCCACACAACATTTTTAATACTATGCTTAAACTTCATTGCATATGCTTATGCTTATACTTCATTGCGCTCGTCACCCCGAAACTTTAGATATTAAGTTATACTATTAAAAAGGCGTTATTTGACTGATGAAGAAGTCTAAACCACTGGATTTACAGACTTGAAATTCGGAGGGGCTTTTCTTTGGGTACCATAAAGGAGGCACTAAGCATAAGGTATTTTTTAAACTAAACCACTAGATAGATAGATGAACGCTTTATTGCAAACATTAAATTATAGACATTAGTTATATAAAAACAATTCAATGGGCGGCCTAAAAAGTGTACATAGATGTAAAAATATTAAATACTATATTACTTCATCATCAGCCCATCATGTTCCCACTGCTGGAACACGGGTCTTTTCTCATAGAGAGAGTATGGGCCATAATCCACCACGCTGGCCCAGTGCGGGTTGGTGGATGTCACATGTCCTTGAGTTTTTGTGATCAATTCTTGGCCATGCCAGTTTCCTCACGATGTTTTCCTTCACCGTTTTTAGAGAGTGTTAATTCCGCACATAACTTAATAAAGTCAGTGGAGAGGTGCCAGCGGGAGTCGAACTCAGGTGCGTCGGATCAAATCGCATATTACTTAAGAGAGTAAAATAGGAGTGAACCGTAGCATGAACTCCGTGATTCATAAACTG
Organism: Petrophora chlorosata; assembly: GCA_951640565.1. Taxonomy (NCBI): domain Eukaryota; kingdom Metazoa; phylum Arthropoda; class Insecta; order Lepidoptera; family Geometridae; genus Petrophora; species Petrophora chlorosata. The sequence goes on along the minus strand of OX621207.1, from coordinate 13,578,066 downwards.
ATTTAGAAAATTATATTTGAGAATTTTCCAAATCGGTTCATAAATGACGGAGTTCTGAGGTAACAAACATAAAAAAAAAAAACAATCGAACAGAGAACCTTCTACTTTTTTGAAGTAGGTTAAAAAGAAAAATATGATTTCGCAAACACTACAATGCTCTCAATCCGATTTATTTGTTCAAAGCGAGATTCAAAATTTCATTGTTTACCATTTTGCGTGTATTTTAAATATTTTGGAGGGTAGTTTTTAAATTATGTTTAACATTTTATGAACAAACGTTTCCAACGTCGTATTTTTGTGACTGCTGTGTAAAATTACGAAATAATTTGTCAAAACATTTCTGATGAATGTTTTGATGTTTGTAGTGACGTAGAATTCTAATGAAAACATGTTTGTTTAATTTAATTCAATTTAAAGTTTTCTGTTTATATTTTGTTTTCGGAAGTCACGAGACGGTAAATTGTTGCACCACTCCTTCTTATTTCAGTTACAGTTATGACTAACTGTAACGGACCACTCCTTATTTCAATTATAGTTATGACTAACTGTAACTGAAGTAAGAAGGAGTGGTGCAATTTATCGTGACTTCCAAAGATAAATTATATAAAAAACTTTTCTACAGGTTTCTGAAAATGATCATAATGTTTTTGTTAGGTTGGGTACCTTTTATTATTACTTAGATTTTGCGCCAGTTCCTACTTTTATTGTGTTCATATTGTTTGAAATAAATATTACAATATACAAGGTCATCGGATTAAAAAGTAAGAATATATCCCTGCGGACCCTTCCGAGCCCAAAACAGGTCAATTCCGATGCTCGACAAAACGCAAAACAACTGCGTACCGCTAAAATAGCTAATGCAATATGCCAGGGGACATTTTATTTTATTTTTATTGCGCGAAATCTCCTTCGGTGGATGTACTGGAACACAGTGACAAAGGTTTATACAAATAATGTTAGTTAACGTATCATAAGATCTAATAGATGCAAAGGATTAAATTTTTATGAGTTAGGAACTTTCTTTATGCCATTTTTACCAAAGTGCGAAATGTGGAAAAAAGATGAAAAAAACTGTGAGTGAAACATAACTAAAGGTATAAAAAGATACCCATACTTTTTTCTAAATGAAAGTATAAACATATGTTAGATTTACATCCTCATGAGATAATATTTATTTTCCTGGATATCCCAGATTAGTAACATGTCAAATAATATAATAAATAAGTTTCAATAAAAGTGATTAAAAATAAAGTCAATTTCAATAATTGTTAACAATCTAAAAATAAATATCAAAAATAGAAATAACAATAATAAAAAAAAATTGTCGCAAAATGTCATTACGCCATTTGTCAAAAATGTCCCTCTCAATATTTTGCAGCATATATTATTTTTTGGGAGTGTAAGGGGTTTAAACCATCTTAAAGACCCAAGTCAACCACACCTGCTCGCGGTGCACCCTGCCGATCAGCGAACGAGGCTCTTGCGACCGACCGATGGCGGTATAACCATCACGATAATGGCGTAGCTAAATCGTCCAGGCTGGTGACGGGCAGCAGCGTCACCGGTGCTAAAAAGCTACGCCCTGCGGTCGCCAACCCGCATGCCCAGCGTGGCGACTATGGGCATAACCTAACATGGCAAGCCAAAATAAAACACGGCCCCCAGTTCCCGGTCGCCCCGCTATTCCTGACCAAGGCGGCGGTCTAGGTAACGGCGGGGCAGGGGGTGCGAAGAATCCCCGGGCTACAGCAGGCCGCCAAAAACAAAAATTGACCCTGGCTACGTACAACGGACGCACGCTACGACTCGACGAACACCTACTGCAGCTAGAAGAAGAATTGAAAAACATAAGATGGCATATTCTGGGTTTGTGTGAAGTCCGAAGAGAGGGAGAGGACACCATAACCCTAGAATCGGGCCATCTTATGTATTTCAGAGAGGGTGACTAACAATCCCAAGGCGGCGTCGGGTTTCTGGTCCATAAAAGTCTCACTGACAACGTTATGGAAATCTCCAGTGTGTCGACAAGGGTTGCGTACCTCATAATTAAGCTAACTGAGAGGTATAGCCTCAAAGTTGTGCAGGTCTACGCACCGACCTCGGCACACTCGGATGATGAAGTGGAGGGTATGTACGAGGACATATCGAAGGCCTTACATGACACCTCTAAGGCCCATTTCAACGTTGTCATGGAGGACTTCAACGCTAAAGTGGGAGTACAGACTTGCAGTGAATCGACAGTAGGACCACACGGTTTTGGCAGCAGAAATCATAGGGGGCATAGATGCTCGTCAACTTCTTAGAGAAGGAGGGGCTTTTCTTAATGAACTCTTTCTTTAAGAAACAGCCCCAAAGAAAGTGGACGTGGCAGAGCCCCGACGCTATGACAAAAAATGAGATCGACTTCATTATGACGGACAAAAGGCGTATATTCAGAGATGTTTCAGTGATCACTAGGTTTAAAACCGGAAGTGATCACCGACTTGTACGAGGCTCTCTGGATATCGATTATAAACTTGAACGAGTCCGTCTTATGAAGTCCACGCTCCGGCCAAATATGCTCCAAACCGTTGTTGGGTCTGAAACTTTTCAGCTCAAGCTGGAGAATCGATTTACTGCCTTGGAAACCACAGATGACGTAGATCAGAAACTCGACCAAGTGGTCAGTGTCCTCAGGGAAGAAGGCACGAAATTCTGCGAAATGAGGCGTTCAGGTAAAAAGTCGAAGCTTTCGAGAGCGAAAAGCGACGCGAAGATCCCCCATCAGTTCCGTCAGAACACCGGGCTCTTGACAAAGAGATAACGAAGCTGGTACGACGCGACCTCCGATCCTCCAACACGCTCGTAATAAAAACAGCAATTGAGCAGAATCGGGGGTCAAAAGTGTTCGTCCAGCAACTTGCAAGAAGCCACCTGACGAAACTGACCACTTCAACGGGTCGCGTTGCCGCCTCCAAGCCGGATATTCTCTCGGAAGTAGAAGACTTTTCCACCGAACTGTATGCCTCTCACGCATCTCGCCCTGAACCCAGCGCTGAGGAAACTAGAGCCACTTTGACCCGCCACTTCACAGAAGAGCTGCCCGAAGTCAGCCTAGACGAGATCGAGATGGCCCTTAAACAACTTAAAAATGGAAAAGCCCCAGGTGAGGATGGAGTGACAACAGAGCTCCTGAAAGCAGGAGGAGCTCCAATACTTAAGGAGCTCCAAAACCTCTTCAATTCCGTCCTTTTCGCTGGGAGAACTCCAAAGGCATGGAACAGAAGCGTGGTGATTTTATTTTTCAAAAAGGGAGACAAAACCCTTTTGAAAAATTATCGACCCATTTCGCTTCTGAGCCATGTCTATAAGTTGTTTTCAAGGGTTATTACGAACCGTCTTGCGCGAAGACTCGATGAGTTTCAGCCTCCAGAGCAGGCCGGGTTTCGAAGAGGATACGGTACCATAGACCACATCTACACAATGAGGCAGATTATAAAGAAGACCGAAGAGTATAATCGGCCTCTGTGTCTAACTTTTGTGGACTATGAGAAAGCCTTTGACTCTATCGAGACCTGGTCTGTTTTAGAATCCCTGCAACGATGCCAAGTCGACTGGCGATACATCGAAGTGATGAGATGTCTGTATGACGCCGCAACAATGACCGTCCAAGTACAGAACCAGCAGACGAAACATATCAACCTGCGTCGAGGAGTGAGGCAAGGGGACGTCATTTCCCCGAAATTGTTCACAAACGCACTGGAAGATATGTTTAAGACGCTGGACTGGAACGGACGAGGCATCAATATTAATGGCGAGTACATCTCTCACTTACGATTCGCAGACGACATCGTCATCATGGCTGAGTCGTTGCCGGACTTACAGGAGATGCTGGACAGCCTAGCTGAATCTTCGCAACGCATCGGTCTCCGGATGAACTTGGATAAAACCAAAGTTATGATCAATGAACTTATTATCCCGGGATCGGTTGCCGTAAATGGAGAACCTCTTGAAGTTGTTCAAGAATATGTTTACCTAGGGCAGACGCTCCAACTAGGTAAAAACAACTTTGAGAGGGAAGCCAACAGAAGAATTCAGCTGGGCTGGGCAGCATTTAGGAAACTTCGTCGGGTCTTTTCGTCGCCGATACCCCAGTGCCTAAAGACGAAAGTCTTTAATCAGTGCGTCCTACCTGTTATGACATACGGAGCCGAGACGTGGACACTCACGGTACGACTAGTCCACAAAATGAAAGTTGCTCAGCGAGCTATGGAAAGAGCTATGCTCGGTATTTCTCTAAGGGATCGAATCCGGAACGAAATTATTCGCCAGAGAACTAAAGTTATCGACATAGCTCAGCGGATTAGCAAGCTGAAGTAACAGTGGGCTGGTCATATTTGCCGCAGGACCGATAACCGTTGGGGTAGACGTGTTCTAGAGTGGAGACCGCGAATCGGCAAACGTAGCGTCGGACGTCCTGCGACTAGATGGAGCGACGATATACGTCGGGTTGCTGGTAGCGACTGGAGAAGGAAAGCCGAAGATCGGGCTCAGTGGCGTGCTATGGGAGAGGCCTATGTCCAGCAGTGGACTGATGTGGGCTGATGATGATGATGATTATTTTTAATTTATCAGTACCATAATTTATAATTTATCAGTGTTTATAATTATTTTCTAATATTCATACATGACATACCTATCTAACAACAAAACTTGTGCAGTCTTAGGTACTGTCTAAAAGCCGACACCTCTGTTCCGTGTCTGCAGCCTGGCTTGACGCCTCCCAGTTTGTTCGTCCCATGTTTATTTTTATATTCTAACGGCCATTGTATTTTTATCGTTCGAGATGTTGGGGAATAGTGTCGTCGAGTGTAAGACTTTTTGTTGTGTGTACAGGTTTTAAATCGTATGGCATTGTTTTGCGCTTTGTTTGTGTGTTTTGGGACTTGTCTGTGTCGATTGCACCGTCTACAAATTAACTTCGCTTTTACGTTACAAGTGATTTAGCAATATGTTATTTAACACTGTCAAGTTATAATAATAATATTATTTTCATGAAATAATAAAGGTACATCGAATTACTATATTATTTGATAAACCTATAGATATACAATTCATATAATAATATTAAATTCTAGGGATTTTTCGGCGGCTTCGCTTCCCTAATGCGTCGATAAACCACGCACTCAAGCCAAAAGTCCGGACGAAGAAAAATCTTCTGAAGTGCTGCTGAATATTTTTATTTAATTTGATTTATTATGGAAACTAAAATAGAATACTTTCGAAAAATATATATTATAAATAGCATTTAAATATGAAGTTGTGATCTAGACCCCAAGAATTCGGAGCTTGTATGACTTGAACGTCGTTGCTGATATCTATCGGTCCCTCAGTCCGGCCTCCGATCATCTTCAAAATATGCGCCTGAAGGTCTTCCGACTTCGTCTTCAGGTCCAGACGGAAGATGTAGAGGAGCGTGGTGGGCGGTGCAGCTGTTAAATCAGTGGAACCTGCATATATTACATATTATATTATTTTATTTATAGCATTCGTTTAAATGGGTCGCAACAAACATTTTCACAAACTTTTGTATTCATATTAAATATTTATTATAGTTGATTGAAAATAGGTCACATTAATATAAGTAAAGAAGAGAAATCTACTATTATCTGCTAATATTATAAATCTGATAGTTTATAAAGATGGATGGATGAATGCATTGATGACTATTGTAAATATAAATTAATTATAATGGAAAGTAACTTTGACTAATGTAGATGTAAATTAATTATATAATTGACTATTTTAGATGTAAATGAATTGTAATGTTGACATACACTATTGAATTGGCAAATTCCTGAAATGATAGTTGTATTTGAATTTGAATATATATATAAAAAAAATGTTTGTAAAAATCAATCAAGCAAAACTACTATATGGATCTTGATGAAATTTGGTCATTAGGTTATCTAGGTCCTGGAATATAACAAATGCTACTTTTTTATTGCGAGAAACCGCGGGACGCAGCTAGTATAATGATATACTAAAGAAAGAAAGAAAAGGGAAGACCATTACTTATTAAAATTGAAATTGAGCTAATCTAGCATTTGGCATATTATCAATTAAAAAATCTTACAGAGTAATAGCAACTTCAAGACTAACTAGTTCCATGAAACTTTCACACACATTCTAATGACTATTGATTGCGAGTTTAGTGCGGCATAAATAGAATCATAAGGCCCACAGTTTCACTACTAGCAAATTTACCTTTGTCCGTACTTTCCAGACGACTTCGTTTGAGCATAGACAGTGGTGAATGGTCTAAGTGATATGCTCTACCATTGGAGTAGGAGCAGAACAGCATTGATGAAACAGCAGACATTGTAGCCAGCGAAATTACTGCGCATACGAGATTATTAAATCTCATATCCGACATCAGACATTAATCACATCAGATATTAATCTGATGTCTCGAGGTGATAGCGAAATGCAATGCTACGCAGTGCTTTTTATTAACCGACTTCAAAAAAAGAGAAGGTTCTCGGTTCGATTGTATTTTTTTAATTATTTTTTTATGTTTGTCACCTCGGAACTCCGTCATTCATGAACCGATTTGAAAAATTTTTTTTGCGTATTGTTCAGTATTACTACTAAGTGGTCCCATATAGGTAAATTTCATCGATATTTGTTTGACCTTGGATTTCGAAGATACATTGAAGTCGGTTTTTTTTGTTTCATAAAACGTATACTTGTGGTAATAAAAGTTCTAGGTGGCACTGCAATTGCTATGGGCAGGCGTGTCGCTTACGAGCCGAACACCTTGCTCGTCTCATCACTCACTTCCATAAAAAAACGGCTCGCATACAAGAGACCTACCACCTAGTTACCACGTGCGTCTTTTGATCCGACGCACCTGGGTTCGTATATGACTCGGCCCTGCACCAATGACTTATAGTTAAGTGCAGATTTTGCACGCTCGCTCTAAAACGGTAAAGGAAAACATCGTGATGAAACCCGCTTACGCGCTTTGGAGTGGTAGACTCTGGCCGTGGTTGTAATACCACCCACCGAACAAAGCTATGCCGTCAAGCGACCAAGTCATGTTTCGGGATGATGTTCGGTGAACCATCGGGGAGACGGGTCTGAGCAGCCGCTCAACTGCCGTCTCTCTCTAGATCTATGTGCTCCATCTTAGGCCACATCATCGCTTCACATCAGGCGAGATAGTGGCCATAGATCTATTAAGTGTAAAAAAAAATATTTAAATTTTATTACGTTTGTCGCTTCTCTCTTATTACCTAAGCCCCCCAAACAGCAAAGTTCATCAGACTCACAGCGTAACATCGTTACTGAACTCAATCAGGTGCCATTGACGGAGATGTAAGCTCAACTCGATTACGTCACATTATTCTCGCCTTACCCCTAACCGTGCCCCTATGGGTAACCCTAGACGCACCCCTAAAGGAAGTACCCTATGGTGCAGGAAACCTGTATGACGGGAAATTGGGTTGGGAAGTATGAATTTGTTTGCGTGAAGTGTCTGGTAAGCAATCAAATCTTAGAGACAAATGCGAAATGTTTAAATTATTTGCTGTACGTACCAGACCTATACAGCCTTACTACATCGACGCGTTTGTATGCGGCAGAGAATCAACGAATCCATTGTGGTAGCGAAATATCTGTGGAACGATAGAACACCGCAGTTTTTTCGCAAAGAAATTCCAACATCATTTGGTTTCTCGAAAGACCCCAGTCATCACTTTCTGATTTTGAAGAGGAAGAATTGCTCGAATTGAACTATATTCAAAAATATTTCTATATTTTCGGCTTTCATGATGCGAAATTGTGTCCGCCCGGACTGAATACGTGGTGACGCCATGCGATGCAAACCACGACTAGCGATTCGCCTGCGTCGGTGTAACAGCAATTTCGCAGCTACGTCCTAAACAGTGCTGATAACATTGAGGTCTAGTGTCATTCCTCAATGGCTGATAAGGACGTTCTATACAAATCTTGCTATAGTTTGAGCGAGACATAACATATGCGAAACGCTGTCATACAAATAAAATAAAATATAAATATAATGAGTACCACAGTTGGAAACACTACGACACTCATATTACACACCCTCTCACTCCTACATACACACACACACACCCTCACATCACACACCCTCTCTGACATACATACACACATACCCTTTGTCACACACACACACATACGCTCACTCACACTCTCACATTCTAAACATTACTAAAATATGTACATACTTAATGTTAGTTATTATTATTGTACCTAATTTTAAGGCATTATATTTGATGTACCCCCGACGGAAGAGTCCTGGCTCCTATAGTACGGGTTTCGAGCCTAGTGTAGGACCAGGTGCTCCATATAAGTAAATGTACTTTTGCCTCTTTTACCTAATAAACATTTTTTCATTTTTCATTTTTTCATTTTATTTATACAACTGACAGTTTTTTCGTTGTTTTGCTGCTCTATACAAAGAAAAACTACTATATTTTATCTTTGGCTCTATACGAACGTGGAGGCGTAAAACCAGAAACTGTCTAGCTTCCTTTAAAATTTAATTTATATTTATTCAGGTTTGAGGCATAATCTTTTAATTAAGGTTTGTAAACTATCGTGAGTTGAAATATTCATTACAAATATAAACGGCTACACTCACGTTATGATTGTGTCGGAATAACTCCGGTCAGGTTTCGGACAATTAGGATGTCCTTCTTCCGGGAGTTTACGCTTTGGATTCGCGGCGCAGGCATTCCGACACAATCATAACGTGAGTGTAGCCGTTTATATTTATAATGAATAATCCTTTCAGCTTTAAAAGTCTAGGTAACAAACACGTTCTATTGATCCACGAAGGCCTTAATTATGTAACCACATCAATTCAGACCCATAATACACGCCATATTGTCAACAACCTGAAATCTTGCGTCAACGTTCATAATACATTAACCAATTTACCATGACCCCCGCTAACCTTTTCAGCTTGTTTAGATCTGGTTACAAGGAGGCAGCAAAGGAGGTCTGGTAAAGCTGGACGTCAATGCATTTGGTATTCAGTCGGTCAATATGCAGAGACTGGAATAATTTAGGGACCACTAAATACAAGGGATCCATAGTTAATATTCAAAGGGTAGGGGGACGAAATTGCGTTGAGTAAACAGTATGGGCAAACCTAAACAATCGTTGTCGAAATAAGCCTACCCATACAATGAGTAAGTATAGACGCCCAATAATTTCACTGCTTAAAATGCTTGCGATTACTCGTGGTAGGTCTCTCGTATGCGAGAGGCCATCTGGGTAGGTACCACAGCTTTTCCAGTTATTCTGCCGCCAAGCAGTAGTGCGCAAGCGTTACTGTGTTCTGGTTTAAAGGGCATTGTAGCCAGCGAAATTACTGGGCATATGAGTCTTAATAGCTGTTGTCTCGAGCGCCTCGTATCTCGTAGCACCGGATTGCGCTCATCAATTTATATATTTTATTCAATCCGGCGCTACGCAGTGCTCTTTTCAAGTTCTGGGTGGCACTGCAATTGTTATGATCAGGCGGTGGCGCTTACCATCAGGCTAACGACTTGCTCGTCACTCAGTAACATAAAAAATAAATGCGCATTAGGCCAGTGTGGTGCATTTCGGCCCGTACTCATTCTTTGAGAGAAGTCCCGTGTCCCAGCAGTGGAAACGTAATGGGCTGATGATGATGACCTACCTACGTGTCCTTACTATTTCTTAACAACAGATACAATATTTTGGTTGCAAATACGCGGTGGGTAGCAAATAAAGGGGATGCCTGACTCATTACTCTTGTTAGGGTGTTATTACGGAATGCTCATCAAAATAATTCTTAATAGCTGTTTATTTAAAAAAACAAATACCAACCTGTATATTTTACTTACTGAAGCTTAAGAATTCACCGTCACAATTCATTTTAGAATTTTTACTTAATTTGTCTACATTTACTACATTCCGCTCTACAATTTCTCGCTCAGGAGACATACAATTTAAGCTTAAATCAAACAAGCTCATAAATGAAATACGTCTAGGATTCGTATTTATAGATATGACTTGATTCACGTTTGATCGGCGATCACCTTATCTCGTACTTACGTTTTGATTCCTGATTCGAGTATCTGTCTATTTTAGAAATCAAAATCAAACTTCAATCACCTGAGTCTTTAATCAAGTTCAACATCCAAGTCAAACTCATCTGATTTAGTAATATGTAATTACTCTAAAATCAGCGCCGAGTAGTGTACAACTCTGGGCATTTTACGCTGAGCTGAGCCCATTCGGCACATATATTTATTATTCAAGTTTTTTTTATAATTTCTCGTGTGTGTGCCGAATAAATGGTTTTTCTTTCTTTCTTTCTTACTCTATGGTCCAGAGTTGCGTTTCGAATAGCGACCGTGGCGCCTGAGTGGCCCTTTTCTAAACAAAAATGCTAGGATGCGGGACGCCGGACGCCGCCATCACTATTCGGAACTAACCCTAGAATCAAGAAAAGTTTCAAGTCGAGAAATGATAAGTTTTCATAAAACAGGTAATTGCGATAAGGCCGCCCATTGTTCTACCACTATTTTTTGTAAATGTAAACTTCTGTTTCCTGTTTTGGTGATCAATAAAGTATTGTATTGTATTGTAATTGTTATCACGTTTGATGTTTACTTGAGTAATTATTGATTCATGAATCTAGTTTTGTATTCCGTTTATCGAACAAAGCTTGACTCCAAACTCTCTCTGAGTCTAGACTCAGTTCTGAATTTGGTTTATACATTTGACTCTAGATTAGTTTTAAGTTCAATTAATATTCTTATAATATTTATATGAAGCATTAACGAATGCCAAACGAAAAACTCAAACAAGGTTTTTCGGAAAAAAAAATCCGACCACCGGCTGGGACTCGAACCCGCAACCCAATCTTCCCTCAGCGCGAGACGCTCTACCAATTGAGCTACGGTGGACACCAACCCGAATGTCGAATTTCTTCTTCCGTTATTTAACCGCCTTAAGGGTGACGTGTACGCCATCTATTGTGATAGGAGTGAACCTTTTTCTCAACAAGCAAGATCAATATTGCAATTAAATACTTGCTCTGTGACGACGCGAACCCATATTAATTCTTATTATATTTATTATGAAGCATTAACGAATTCCAAACGAAAAACTCAAACAAGGTTTTTCGAATCGAAAAACCAGCCGGTGGTCGCATTTTTTCTTTCCGAAAAACCTTGTTTCAATAAATATTGTTTAGTTTGGCATGTATACGGTATACATGCCATGATTGATGATTGTTACTCAATCACGCAAAAACTAATAAACAGATGTTTATGAAATTTGGTACGTTGGTACTTTAGGTCAACGAAAAGGACATAGGCTACTTTTTATCCCGGGAAACCGTGTGTGAAACCGCTGGGAGCAGATAGTAAGTCATACAATCCTTGCTACATACTACAGAACCAACATAAATAAAAATAATTAATTTTTAGAAAAAAAAACAAAAACCGACTTCAATGTATCTTCGAAGTCCAAGGTCACATATCGATGAAATTTATATGGGACCACTTCGTAGCTATACTGAACCCGACGCAAAAAGAATTTTTCAAATCGGTTCATAAATGACGGAGTTCTGAGGTAACAAACATAAAAAAAAAATACAATCGAACAGAGAACCTCCTCCTTTTTTGAAGTCGGTTAAAAAGACATAAAATTAATCTGGTTACTACGTTTTTACGTTTTCATAAAAGTTACTTGTGACTATTATATTTGTTTATTATGTACACCACCAAACCGCATTAGATCTTAGGTTGTCTGGAAGAAATCGCTCTAAGCAATAAGGCCGCCTATTGTACGTCAAAACTACGATGTATTTTGTGACTTATTTTATTTTTCATAATTGTGTATATATGTTATTTGGTGTGCGTTTTTATGCGCCTTTTGAGGTTATGTCAGCATTCCATGCTAATAAATGGATTGAGAATTAATTGTTATCGAATTGTGAGCTACCCTGAAAGTTTCAGCCGGCTAGCTTATCGGGGTTCGAAATTTGAGTTGCAAGATTCGACCCGGAACGACAGACAGACAAACAAGAAAGTGACTTAATAATAATATAACTACTTTTTACCAAAAAACCGACTTCGATTCTGATGTATCTTCGAAGTCCCATCGATATTCAATCGATGAAATTTATTGACCACCTTGAAGCTATACTAAACCCAACGAAAAAAATAATTTTCCAAATCGATTTCTAAATGACGGAGTAATTGCGTAACAAATATACAAAAAAAAAACATACAATAGAATTAAGAATCTCTCCTTTTTGAAGTCGGTTAAAATGTGGTAAAATGCATATAACCTCCTTTCGTATGACCCAGCACAGATTTGTAATTCTGAACAAGTCTCCATAGATTTGACGATAAAATTATCCCTCCACGTCTTGGTACATTTTGTGCAGCCATAGCCTACATGAAAGGATATGCTGCCGCATGTTAATATAGAATTCCATAGGAAGGGGTTCGATACAGTAAGTTAGTTAAGTCACCCCTTGCGCTAATGAAAGGTTTACATGTGTAGAATGCGGAGATTAGAGGGTGGGGACGGAGAAATCGATATTTGATGTTGTCCACAGAATTAATGTTAATTGCAGAAAAAAAGGAGCAAGCGTAACTCGGGAAGTCGTACGATTTTCGATCCAACACACTCGACTTAGTGAATACCGTAGCTCAATTGGGCAGAACACTTCACGCGGTGCACTTAACTTTGACAGAGAGGGACACCGCACTTCTCAGTTTCTTTCCGTATCTTCTGAGTAGTGGTTCTTTTTCCGATACGGTGGTAGAGTCATTGTAATAATTGACGTTCATAAGTCAACATCTTCAGGATGCTGATGGGGCTGCCTCGCTATTGCAGTGCTTCGGGAATGTTTGCGGAAGCGGGTGTGGATGGTTTTCACGCAATAATCCGCAAGAAAGTTGCATCCACACTCCAGCGTGCGCGAGGCAGTGCCAACAGTATCCTACAGATGATTGTCTCACGTCCAGATTGTCCCATCCAAAACAAATGGATGAAGATTATGATGGGACAAGTTTAACTAATTATTAATATTTTTTTATTGTTTGTTTTTTTTTTTAGTCTTATTTTATTTAATTTTATATTATCTTGACATTTTATTTTATTTTATTGCATCGTATTTTTTTTTTTTATATTTCAATATTATTATAAATTGTGTGATATGGTTTTTGTGACTGAAATAAATGAATTGAATTGAATAAGTGCGTCTGTGACGACAAAATTGAAATAAAGAACTTTTGAATTTGAATTTGACTTCCCTCGCTGAGGGATTGAGTGCGGATTCAAGTCCCAGCCGGTGGTCGTATTTTTTCTTTCCAAAAAAACTTGTTTAAATAGAATTACTACAGCATAATCTTTTTGTATATAAAGTCTTCACGCAAAGGCGAAGATGAAACGCTGGGAAGGTTCAATCTCGAATTCCAGTTCAAGAATCACAGAACGGCAATTTTAGCGCCAAGGAATAAACAGGTGTTTTTCTAGTTACATCGATCGGAGTTTCACACCCCTACGTAAAGTAATGGGGTGTCATGAAGGGTGTAATTTAGAAAATTTTCCCCTTTATTGTAAGATGATTTTGAAAGAGGGTCCGATTTCTTTGGCTTCTTTGGGGTCGCCTGACAAAGCGGTGTTGTCAGTGAACTTGTAATTTATACGGCTTTGCGGAGATAGTCATCATATTTTAACCGACTTCAAAAAAGAAAGAGGTTATCAATTCGATTGTATTTTTTTTTAATGTTTGTTACCTCAGTACTCCGTCATTTATAACCCGAATATGAAACTTCTTTTTGTGTTGGGTTCAGTATAGCTGTGGTTCCATATTAATTTTCATCGATATTCGACATAGGAATTCGAAGATACATTAGAATTAAAGTCGGTTTTTTTATCAGTGAAATACCAACATAAATTTACATTCGTAAATAATACTATCTTAATTTATATATTCGTTTTAAAATAACCTTTAGTCCTACTAATATTATAAATGCGAAAGTTTGTGAGGATGGATGGATGGACGGATGAATGTTTGTTACTTAATCATGTACTGGTGGTAGGTTTCTCGTATGCGAGAGGCCGTCTGGGTGGGTACCACCGCTTTGCCAGTTATTCAGCCGCCAAGCAGTAGTGCGCGAGCATTACTGTGTTCCGGCTTGAAGGGCATTGTAGCCAGCGAAATTACTGGGCATTATGAGACTCAGCAGCTAATTGTCTCAGAGTGACGAGCGCAGTACAACGCCGCGCAGGATTTTGCAAAACAAAGTTCTGGGTGGTGCTGTTATTGTTATGGGCTGGCGTATTGCTTACCATCAGGCAAACGACCAGCTCGTCTCGTCATTAAGTTACATAAAACATTAAAAAAAAAAAATTACTAAACGGAATTTAATAATATTTGGAACGTATGTACGTTAGGTCGTAGAAAAAGACATACTTTTATCAAAACAAGAATTCAAGACGTTGACTTTGAGTCGTGTATGCCCAACATTTTCATGTACATTTTTGAATAAACTAAATGTAACTGTTAGATTGGACTGTAGGTATTCCTTCTATAGGGTAAAATATTTACATTTCACTGCATCGAAATAGTGGTTGAACAAAAATGGCGCCCAACCGCTGTGACCACCAAGGGTTGTGGAGTTCTTTTATTTATATTCACTGTTGACATGACGGTGGCGATGGCCTAAAAAAAGAAAATTTGATAAAATATGGTATAATTACAGAAAACAAAAGAAATAGTGAGACTAGAATGTACTCGGACAAAATTGGAAAAAATCTTTGCCAACAGTTTTTTTTTCTTTGATACTTTGACTTGAATTTAATAAATAAATAAATACGCCCAACACATAATTATGATTTCGAAAACTACAAAATATATGATTCCGATAGGCTTCTGATGTACCTACTGATGCATCACGACGTGTTAATAATGTAAACTCCACATCGACGATCAAGTTTTAAGGCACAAAAAGTTTAAGCTGCACTATAATAATAATAATAATAAATTCATTTATTTCAGGCAATTACACAGTTAACAAATTAAAAGTACCAGAGGCCCATATAATAATTATATACCTTACAGACTTGCATATATATACAATTTCTAAACACCAAAGCTACGATTAGGGAATTTAGCTTCGGCTTCGCCTCCCTGTTGCGCCAATAGACTGCGCCCTGTAGACTATGATCATACTTCTTCATTGATAGGCAATGTTGGGCATAAATAAAAAAAATCTATTTCTACGGTATTGAAACGGAACGGGGACCTCCCGAGTCCACTTATATTTAACCGACCGCTACAAAACGGACAGTCATGTAATTGTTTTCCGTACCCCGGTAATTAACTTGCGGCAAATTCCAATAAATGTTTTTACATTTATCTGTGAAAATGCTGAAAATTCGGGTGACAATTTTTTGGCCGAAACAACGCGCTGCGTCGTTTTGACTACGCACACTAAATGCTTTTTGCGTCAGTCATTTTGCGATTACATCGAGTTCTTCTTCTTCTTCTCTCGTGTGGGTGTGTGGCCAATCCTGGTGTCGGAGTATTTAGACCGCCCGATGACTCCGACATGGTCTAACGACTGTTGTCGTAAGACAACAACCGGGACCGACGGCTTAACGTGCCCTCCGAAGCGCAGTAACGCCCAGATGTAAACACCACACAAACGGTCACCCATCCAAGTGGTGTCCACTACGATCGTTGCTTAAATAGCAGATCTTTTGCGAACGACTAGGCAAGCATCGAATTTTAACTTTTCAATTTTTAATTACCGAATTGATATATACCATACCGACCTGCATAGGCGTACTAATAAACAAATCGTATAAATTGTATATGTAATATGGTTGATAATATACGTTTGTTTCGTATAGTTTCATGCTGTTTGCAACAGTTTCACGAGATGATAGACTAAAAAATACCTACTATTCGCACTTTATTGGGCTAGTAGTAGACAGTAGGAACACTCTAGCGAGATAGTTTTTTAACTAATTTGTAAGAGAGAGATCCATGCAAATTGTAAAAACTAGCCTTAGTAAAAATCACTCACTTTTGCGTCGTCACTTAACAACAGGTGAGATAGCTGTCAAATGCAAGCCATAAAAAAAATGCTTCAAATCAGAGCAATGTTAAATATTATCATCAAAACTGAAACGCAATGACAATATATAGTGTATTTTCGAGCGAGTGTTTTTTTTTTTGAGCGTGTGTGACTCAGCGGGAACTCGTGCGCCTTTCTATCCGACGCACCTGGGTTCGAATCCCGACTCAGCCCTGCACCAATAACTTATAGTTAAGTGCAGATTTTGCACGCTCGCTAAAACGGTGAAGGAAAACATCGTGATGAAACCCGCTTACGCCCTTTGGAGTGGTAGGCTCTGGCCGTGGTTGTAATACCACCCACCGAACAAAGCCATGCCGTCAAGCGATCTAGTCGTGTTTCGGGATGATGTTCGGTGAACCATCGGGGAGACGGGTCTGAGCAGCCGCTCAACTGCCGCTTCTCTCTAGATCAATGTGCTCCATCTTAGGCCACATCATCGCTTCACATCAGGCGAGATAGTATCCAAACATAGATCAATAAAGAGTAAAAAAAATAAATTTTTCATTGCGATTCGGTTTTGAGATGAATTTCCGCAAAGTCACGCCTGATTCCATTGCATTATCATCAAACACTGTAAAATAGCACTTATAGTTTTTGTGGTAAGTAAACTATTATTTTTATCTTAATTTATAGTTGTATTATATTAGTTATTTTTTATACTATACCTACAACTAAGAGCAGCCATTCAACTGCCGTCTTCCTAGAGCCTAGTGTGCTTCCATATTCGATTCTTCAGTCATATGGTTGCTTGACATCAGGCGAGATAGTGGTCAAACATAGATACAGCGATAAAAAAAGTGTATCAAAATTGTGTATTCTTGCAAAATAATTATAAATTGTTCAAATTCAACACAAAATAGAAAAAAAATGTATTTTTATATTTCAGTAATTAAAATAAAAAAGAAAAAAACAAGAAAATAAGATTTTCGCAGAAAATCGACTGAGATCGATTGTTAGCTCAAAATAAAAATGTGGAATTAAGCAAGTAATTGCCACAATTTATAAAGAAATATTATGAATTAGTTTCTCAGAAGCAGCAAGTACATTAAGTACAAAAGTATCGAGTGTGAGGACGCTCTTATAAAATTAAATATAGCCTTTAAAATATAGAGTCTGAAAATTCGGGTGACAATTTTTGTCCTCACAACGTGTTCGGACCACTGTGCGAGCTTGATTGTTTAAACGTCACATTGATTAATGAGATGGGCCGAAGTTTCTCGTTTTATTAAACGGTTTGTTTTGTAATTTGTTTTCATTTTCCCGTTGCGAGTGAAATGAAGAATCGGAAATTAAATGTGTTGTATGTGCAGTTTGCGGACGGGGACTGATTGTCATTTGTTTATGGTCTTGTGAAAATTGCTGGATGAAGCACAATGCTGTGGCTCAGTGTGGCAGTGTGCAAACAAGTGCGGCTACGTGCGACTTCGAATCCAACGCACCCGTGTTTGAATCCCGCGAACCCCGTACTGACTTTCATCAAGTTAAATGCGGATTAAAAACTCGCTCTAAAAATGATGAAAGAAAACCTCGTGAGAACACTGAAATCTCTAAGAATTAACCACAAAAATTCAAGATCATGTGACATCCACCAACCCGCACTTTTTTTTTTGGGCGCTGGTAGAATTGCTTTACACATACCCCTCCATCGGGGGGAACACTGAGACCGGTATACCCACTAAATAACCCAGCGGTACTCTGGCATCGTCTATGCGGAGGGGGACTAGGAAACCGGCAGAGCCTTTCCTTCCAGTCCCCCGCCGACGACCATCCGCCATCACGGCGGGCCCCGCACGCCCCTCCCAGCGGGAGGGGCCCGGGAATGACCGCGAGTGCTCGGTCATTCCCGCCCGACGGAGGTGGTGAACACGTGCAATGCGGGAGAAGGTGCCCCCGCATCTGTCTCCCGCTATTCACCACCGGGAAGGGGTAGGAGAAGACCACGTCTTCTCCTACCCCTTCTCCGTCTCCGCAGCGGCGCCGCATGCCTAAGAATGAAACACAAAAATTCAAGGACATTTGACATCTACCAACCCGCACTGGGCCAGCGTGGTGGATTATGGCCCAACCACCCTCTACGAGATAAGGACCGTGTCCCAGCAGTGGGAACGTGAAGAGCTGATAATGAAGATGATAATATTATGATACAGTGCTGATGAAGGCATCTGAACCTTTGGTAGGTTTAGATAGGTGGCTGATAGGCTTAGAAGAAAACAAGCTAACATTACGTTACGTTGCACTTTTATTTAAGTAGGCGTAGGGCAAACTGTTACTGATAAACTCTTTAATGATATTTTTATTCAAACAATACTTTTTAAATAAGAAAACGGTGCAAATTTCATAGGTGCTAAAAGGCTATTGCACTTTTAATGAGAAAGACAACCATTTCTAATTAAGCCTAAGCCCTTTCACACCTTAAACCCCCATAAAAAGATCGCAATCTCCACCTCACCAAATTCTAATTAAAAATATCGCGTAGTATATCTAAAATAAACAGATAAAACATTGCTCTTTTAGATCCTTTGAGGCGTTGAAAAAAACTGAGGAAGTTCTTTTGAAAGTATTCAATGCAAGGTGTTGAGAAATGAGCACACCTTTGAGACGGTACCTTAAGCCGGGAAAGGAAATGGAAAAAAAAGATTGTAGAGCCTTGCTTTGATAGAGATTGCCAGTGGTCAGTTTTCAGACTGTTTGAGAAAGCTTTGTAGAGATTTTCCGTGACCATCCCAGGTTTATTCCTTCTAATTGCACCTACTTTAGTGGTATAAAATAAATGATAACGCTTATTTAGTCGGTTAGCTTACGACGATTTTGAAAAGGTAAGTTTTATTCCAACAGCGTAATTATATTAAAATAAATGTAGCACTCAAGATTTTGCAACAAAATCTTAAAGTTCTGATTAGAGCTGTAATTATAAGGGACATTTATCGATTATAGGCAATTAGAAAAAGTAATTAGGCAATTAGGCAAATGTTTTTTTTTATAATCACTTCATTTAGTTATATGTCTTGTACGTAATGGATCAAAAATAATCAAGATAAATCAAACTACTAATGAAGTAGGGGCACACCTAATCTTTTTAAAATGTATAATATATACTACTATCCTTTTAATATTACTTAGGTATATAAATGCCAGAGTATGAGTTTCTGTGTGGGGTGTGTGTGTAAGTGTGAGTTGGACGGAGTTGCGGGTACAGGCTAGTATTTTATTTTTCTAATGCATATACGGAAACAGTTATCTAATGATAAAAATTATAAAATACCTACCAATGCGCAAACGACCTTAACGAATTCCAAAAACATACATCAACAGCCTATTGTGTTACCAATTACAACCCCGGCGCTGCGTCATTTGTGCATGTCATAGTCCTTAAATCATTATTACTGGTCTTGGAGGATACTTAGATAGTACATAGAGGTAATATAACATTAAGAAAAAGGGTAAAATACCATGGTCATAGAAAATGGCACTTGCAGAAATCTTGGCATTTCTCACGAAATGCCTAATCTCCCTTGAAAATTCCGAATCTTTATCTTCACTCCACATGTGGCTTCCTTGTAACATTCAATTTACACTCTACGGGGAGCTACCGCTCTCAAATGCTTTGAGCACACAGTCTAGAAACTTGCCACTGTAGATTTTTTACTTCTGGTTATTCGCGACATGGTTTTGAAGGGATGTTATTAGGCTGTGGGTTACAATTTTGTTAGACTCGTAATGCTGGGGTTTTAAAATGTTTAATAAGTACCACCCAAGGCACGAGTGGGTACTTAAGGTTTTCGAGCAGTGCTCCTTTTACTGTCTCTTTGCCTTAAATACGGGAGACATTGTGTTAAGTCTGGAATGAAACTGGGGTTTGCTGTAACGAAAATGTAAGAGGTTGTCGGGATTTTGTAGAGTTCATTAAATTAAGAAGGTTTGTAGCGATGAAATAGTTAGTATAATTAGTTCGTGTGTTGGAGTAGCATGTTACTGGAAACAAGATGTCAGTGATTGTTAGGACAAATTAACGCCTGCTAGAAATCTGCCATTCATGGAACGCGCCGCTGTCATAGATTTTAATTAATGCTAGGATACTTTGACAGTCAGCGACATAAGTACCTAGCTGAACTATTACAGTCTTTCAATTGTCAATAACTCCGAAATAATACAAATTACTTGGGTACGTATTTAAATGTCTAAAATTAAAAAAAAAAACTCACGTTAAAACACTTCCATTCAAAATACCTAATGTTTTATTATACCTTAGCAAATAACACTTACATAAGAAATACCCAAGTTCAAAATACCGGACTAAATATCTAATGTTTAAAATGTCTAGAGCTATAACACCAATGTTAGATTTACACACATTTTAAATACCAAATGGTCAAAATACCTAAAATTGTGCATCACTTGCTAGCTATTTGTTTGAAATAATAGATCGAGCGTAATAGAAGGTAGATTGGTAAAATTGTCTATGTTTACAATATTTTATGTCAGTTGTTAGTCACACACTAAGATTGCAATACGTGAAAAGTTACGGAAAATGACTGAACACAGTATTAGTGTATTTAAAACGCAGTTTAAACCTAACCGATCTGTCTGAGTCGGTTCCGCCTTATGTTTGAAATGCATTATACTTGAAGGTCAAAAATAACTTGATGACGTGCTGCCGCTGCCGCGGCCGGCGAGCACGTCATCAGGCCGAGGATGAGCGAGCTGCCACGCTGCAGCGCGGTGGTATCCACCC
The DNA here is from genome assembly GCA_951640565.1 of Petrophora chlorosata. Taxonomy (NCBI): domain Eukaryota; kingdom Metazoa; phylum Arthropoda; class Insecta; order Lepidoptera; family Geometridae; genus Petrophora; species Petrophora chlorosata. The sequence continues at coordinate 13,557,165 of OX621207.1, read as the reverse complement.
AAACAGCCTCTCGCATACGAGAAACCTATCACTTACATTATAACATCTATTTGCCTAGAGTTCAAATTACTAAATGGAGTTGTTTTACAAGCTTTTAATTAACTTGCTATGTATGTATGTATCTTTAATCTTTTTATTGAACTGAGTGATGAGACGTCCGAGTCGATTGTCTGAGAGTCAGCGCCACGCCTGCCCATAGCAATTGTAGTGCCGCCCAGAGCTTTTAATATCATAAAAAGCACTGCGGAGGGCTGCATTGCGCTCACATCAAATATAAAGCCTCGTATATGCCCAGTAATTTCGCTGGCTACATTGCAATCTGAAAATGTTTCTCGAATGACATAAAACGATAACTCGATAGTAATTATTCAAACGGTCTGGCGTGAAACCACTGTCCTGTGCAAGACACGCGGCCTCCAGGGAAATCTCACTGGAAACAGTCTGGCGTCTGCCAGACACCACACCGCACAGGTATCTGGCAACGTATTGTGCTCTTGTGTAATAGTTTGTTTAGAACGTAGATTAGAGTCAGTATTTGCATATTTAAAATTCAAGTCAAAGTCAAATTCAAATATTATTTATTTAATATGCACAAAAATGCACAATAGTGTGTTTTTTACCAGCTTTTATTTAACTTGCAATTTTTGGTCAAATCTTGCAATACGGCAAGAAACTGAGTTGTGCGCTTCCTTAAAAGTTTTGGCCGAATATCAACTAACCCGGAAATTCTTAAAATTAGTTGCAAGATTCCAACCGTAACGACAGAAAATGAAAAAAAAAAATTAAATTAATTAACACTTTATTGAAACACACACATATAAAATTAATAATAGAAACAACTTAACAAAAAGTAACAATTGGCGGTCTTATTGCTTAAAACGATCTCTTCCAGACAACCGTGCAGGGAGACGAATTACGTAAAAATAATGGACGGTAGTTTTCAATATCAATACACTTAAAACAGCAGACCAACAAACAAAAAAGTGATTTAATAAAATTGTGGCAAATTAAATTATTATTATTATTACTTCTTTATTTCAGGTAACTTAAGAAAACAATAGTTACATAAGTGACTAAAGTAATTCTAAGACCCATATTATATATACCTTACAGACTAACAAACATGTTATAATATTAAAAGACTTGTGGCACTCGGAGACTGCCGCGGTAAAGCTATTGCATAGCATTCGGAGTGGGGGGTGTTAGGTTATTTTCGTTACGGAATTTCTGGATTCGGTCTCCACGCTCAAGGCCCGCGATAGAAGCTATGCAATAGCTTAAAATCTATTTTTATTAAGCTACAACAGGGAATTGTTTTCGCCTACTTTCCCTAACTACTACTACTTACTACTACTGCTTACTACTTACTTTCTCTAATAGTCCTATCACTCAAATACATATTATGCGTACAATAATATCATATCTTATACCAGACACTGCATTTCTTACGTTTTTGCACACATGCATATTAATAGAATAAATACATTTTTATTCAACTGCTTAGCACAAAGCTCACAGTATAGGAGATAACCACTGCCCTGGACAACGCACGCAACCTCAGGGGAAATTACACAGTAACCTGCAGCTTAGTGTGTGCTACACACCCCCAACCCACACAGGTGTTGTTCTTGTAGTGCTAGTGTTTTGTTTTCTTCAGCATTTTAATGAGTGACACAATGTAGAGCGCATTTTGTTTTATTTCTGCTTCGTGCAACATACTCGTATTTTATTTCTAACCGACTTTACAAGGATAAACCGAAGGTTTACAATTCGACGGTTTGTTCTTTTTGTGTGTTTGTTACGCAATTACTCCGCCAATTATGAATTGATTTCGATGATTCTTTTTTTGTTTGGTAGGTCATACTTCAGAGGTGGTCCCATATAAATTTTATCGAAATTCATTTAGCACTTTTTGAAAAAAATAGCAAAAACAAAAAATATAAGTTGAATCTTCAAGTCGGTTCTTGTTTTTTTTTGTAACCGACTTTCTTAAGGAAGAGGTTTGTATTTAACTGCTTCACCTGCTTCATCCAGGGTTGACTTCCGGCGAGGGAACTCCTCGACGGTGAATAGTACAGACACAACATTTTGTAAATGGATTTAACCATAACAGCCTGTTCTAAATTCCATCATGACATGGCTGATACACCCAGGATTGACTTCCGGCGAGGGAACTCCTCAACAGAGAATAGGACAGACATGATTTTTTTTGTACATGCATTTTACTGAGATAGCCCGTTTTAAACTTCGTCATGATGTGGCTGCTAGATCATAAAAGCTTGTCTTAAAAACTTTTTAAATTAATTTAATTAAAACTTGTTTTGCACTTAAAAGGGTAAATAAATTATTTCAAAAAAATATTAAACCGACTTCAATCAAATCAAAACTCTAATTAGGCACTCAAAAGTGAAAAATAAATTAATATAATTATTATAAGCGCTACCCACTCATATATTTGAAGTCGAAATTACTGGGCATTATGAAACTTAACAGCTAATTGTCTCAAGATGACGAGCGCAGTGCAGCGACGCGCAGGATATGGCAAAACAAAGTTTTGGGTGGTGCTTTTGCTGTTATGGACAGGCGTATTGCTTACCATTAGGTAAACGATAAGCTCTTGTCCACTCAGTTAAATAAAACAAGTATAGGTACATTTTATAAAAAAAATCGACTTCAATTTATCTTCGAAGTCCAAGGTCAAATATCGATGAAATTTATATGGGACCACTTCGTAGCCATACTGAAAGCAAAAAAATTCAAATCGGTTCATAAATGACGGAGTTCTGAAGTACCAAACATAAAAAAGGAGTAGAAAGCCTCCTCCTTTTTTGAAGTCGTTTAAAAAATAATAATATATATTTTTTTAATTATAGATTATTTTAACGCACTAGGTATCGATATAATCTATATTACCTACATCGATATAATTTCGTTTATATTATATCGATAGGGCGCTGCATCGAATCAAAAGTCAAAAGTTTCCATGAACCCTCGCAATGTCTAAAAATACCCACCATAAAATACCTACCCGTATTATTATCGTATTTTTTGTCCTTTTCTATCTCACTATATACTTAATCATTAGCTATTTCAACAAAGTTGTATGTAGGAAATAACTTTTGTATTTATATAAGAAGATTTATAATTGGCTGTATTAGTGTAACCCTTTAATCATCATCATCATCATCAGCCCATCACGTTCCCACTGCTGGGACACGTGCCTTCTCTCATAGAGAGAGAACGGGCCATAATCCATCACGCTGGCCCAGTGCGGGTTGGTGGATGTCACATGTCCTTGACTTTTTGTGAAAAATCTTGGACATGCCGGTTTCCTCACGATGTTTTCCTTCACCGTTTTTAGAGCGAGCGTGAAATCCGCACGTAACTTAAGAAAGTCTGATGCTAGGCCAGCGAGATTCGAACTCCGGTGCGTCCTCAGTTCTCGCTGAGCCACACTCGCTCTTTCAATATTATACCCAAAATAAACAACTTATCAAAACAACTGCCAATTAATTATCTGTCATTATCTCCGCACTTTATTCCGTTGAGAGGGTCCGGAACCTTTACGTGTTTCGCACAAAATTATCGTGATTAAACATCGGTGTTTATTTATTTTTGAATAAACAGTAGGTAGTTAAAACAACGGCGTCGTCTTATTTCACAGGGTTGTGTTCTTGTTTCCCGTATGCAAAAAAGAAACGGAGTGCATAATGATTTGTGTAGAGGCAGCAGATTAGTTTATTAGTTTTTAACAATGTAATTTTTTAGTACATAGAGACCATTGAAAGAAGAGCCAAAAAGCTCATTGGTGACGATGCGCTGGTTAAGACTAAGCTACAGAGTCTTGAACATCGGCGCAAAGTTTACAGTTCATCGGTCTTTTACCGGATACATTTCGGAGAGTGTGCGACGGAATTACATAAACTTATTCCGCCATCCTCATTCCATCACCGGATGACCAGACGTACGACAAGCCGTCATCAATTTATGGTTGACATCCCTCCTGCTTACACCAAGCGCTTTGTTTCGACCTTCATATTGCGAACGGCCAAGGAATGGAACTCTCTGCCGGCATCTGTGTTTTCTGATAGCTATAATCTGGGAGTCTTTAAAGCAAGAGTGAACAGGTTTATTCTAGGCGAGCGCCCTACATCTACGACCGCATCGTCACTTAACAACAGGTGAACAGGTGACATAGCGGTCAAATGCAAGCCTATAAATAATAACAATAAAAACAAAACATAATCAGTGTATTTTCAGTTGTATGGTTTGTAGAAATAAATAAATACGCCCAACGATAACATAGATCCCGGCCCCTAACTAGGATTCCCCGTATCCTGTTTATCTAGGGAACCAGGAACTACGAGGACCATGGTTCCACAACAACCAGCCACGAAACAAATGCTTGCCCTTTTTTCCTGTGCACAAACATTTGTCTCGTTGCGGAAATTGAACCCGCAACCTCGGTGGTGTATAGGATTTGAGCCCACCTGCCCAACCACTACACCACAGAGGCTGACGAAATTAAGTTTGTAGGAATAGTAATTGCAATGCAGTTAAAACAAACACATACATTAGGTACACTTGCTTTTTTATTTTTTTAGAGACTTTGAAACTACATGTTTATGCCAGTCCCATCGTATAAATAAATAAATAATAAAATAAAAATTGTTTATTTCAGATAATACACATCCATAGTTATAAATTACAATAAGATATTAAAATTAAAACTTAAAATCAAACAATACAACAAATAAAACAACCAAAACGTTATTTTGTTACTAAGCATCTTTTTGAAAACGATATTTATATTGTATGTGTAGAATTTTATACATTTATTTATCTACCTATAATTACTTAGATTGATATTTTTTCAGCAGCAACCCCATACTATCGTTTTAAAAGAAAAATTCTAATGAGTGAATAGCAATTTTACTTATATATTATATGAACCCCTCGGCATCGCGAGTACAAATTCATAATGACTAACGAGTATCGCGCGGTTTTTAATAATAATGAAACAGATATCAATAAAATATCGCCCATTAATGACAAAGATACTATATATGTATATATTATATATATATATATATATACATATATAGTATCTCGGATATATATATCTATTTATCTCGGATATTTTATATATATTTTTAACTCGGAGTTATTCCGACACAATCATAATAACGTGAGTGTAGCCGTTTATATCGTCGACTTAAACTTTAACGCATATAATATTGTAATATTTATTTCAATCAAACTCAAACTAACTGATCTAACCACACAAATCGATGGACATAATTCAACTGTTTTTTACTAACGCTACAGATCACCCACCCAGTACAGCGGAATGTAAAAAGCTGCGCCAAGCCGAGTCGGCGATCCAAGGGAATTATCTCAAATGAAGACATTATCCACTCGCCGTGCGCGAGCGCAGCGTACGTGAGCTTTTTGCAACTATACGGTCAGGGCAGTACGTTGCATGTTTTGGAATGGTATCAGTTGCCATAGTCATCATCATCATCAGCCCATCACGTTCCCTTTGCTGGGACATGGGCATTCTCTCATAGAGAGAGTATGGACCATTATCCACCACGCTGGCCCTGTGCGGGTTGGTAGATGTCACCTGTCCTTGAATTTTTGAGATAATTTCTTGAATATGTCGGTTTCCTCGCGATGTTTTCCTACTTAAAAGCAGAAAAGCAAAAAGAAAAATTACAATAAAAGGAGATAACTTAAATGACTGTGTGGTCTATCCGTTTGCCTGATGGTCAGCAATGCGCCTGCCAATAGCAGTTTCAGTACCACCTAGCACTTTGTCATACAAAATACTGCACTACGCTCGTCACCCTGAGACAATTAGCTCTACGGTTAGTTCTAGTTTTATGTCTCATGCGTTTTAAAATGTTCAAAGCTAGAGTACTGTTTTACACCGTCCCCCATGATCATTCGCCGCCATCTTGGAAGGGTAAAGTTGAAGGTTGCTTTAGTTTATGATGAGCTGTGTTTTTCTCAAGAGCATTTGCCTTGTTTTCTTTGGAGTTGTTAATTTTTATGGAGATTTTTGCACAATGAAGATAAGTAGTTTAAAAGGATCGTTATAAGAAACCTTAACTTTATACCTCGTTTTTATTAAGTCACTTTCTTTTCAGGTTTTGCGTCATTTCATTCTTTTTCGTACCGAGTCGATCCGTCGGCTTTTATATTTTTTTTGGACCAGTACTCCGCCACAAGCACAGCATTGTCCGTGGCATTGTACAGGTTCTCGCGTGTACAGGTGGTAGGACACGCTGGACAAGACAAAATGTGTGCCTTAGTCTGGGGAGAGAAACCGCACTCGCATGCACTGTCTGAGCTGTATCCCCACCTGCACATGATTTTCTTGCTACGGCCGACTTGGGTCCGGAGTCTGTTTAAAGACTTCCATGTCGGCCAAGGCATATTGTGTCCAGAGGGGAGTTTTTCAGACAGTGAAATAGGTGATGCTGTAGGGTATCTCTCCTGCCAAAGACTTAGTCCGGCTTTATACGCATCATTATCCTGTGGCAACGAAACGGATTTCATTAACACGTATACTTACCAACATTATAAAAAATAATATTATATATTAAAGCTAGGGCCTGAGGTGTGGTTTTATGACACTAGGTGTATAATGATTAAATTCCATTCCAACTTGTTTTAGTACCTACTTTATTAGGTTGTCGGCCATCGTGTTTTATTAATACCATTATATACCATCAATCAAAGGCAATTGGTATACAACAACCGTAATCAGGCGAACGTGAGAATTATGTTTCGGTAATCAGTACAAACCAGCTCAGAAACGGCTTAGTCAATTATTAATATAAAATCATTATTGAAATGTTCATTGGTCGATTTGGTTCGGTAATCTTTTGATATTTTTTTATTTAATTTAATTTTATACGTGTTAATTATGTGTTTTCATTTTTGTTCTCAATGAGAACGGTATTTCCTGGAAATCAACTTCGAGTTATTGTAGACTCAGACTGTAAAGAAATACCTTGGTAATTTGTGTTTTTTTCTGTGCACAAAGATTTTTCGCAAATATATTAAAAAATATACCTATACTCGTATTAGGGCATTGTAGCCAGCGAAATTACTGGGCATTATGAGACTCAATAGCTAATTGTCTCAGGGTGACGAGCGCATTGCAGCGCCACGCAGGATTTTGCAAAACAAAGTTCTGGGTGGTGCTGTTATTGTTATAGGCTGGCGTATTGCTTACCACCAGGCAAACGACCAGTTCGTCTCGTCATTCAGTTTCAAAAAAAAAAAACTATCGCCAAAAATATAATTCATGTTCAAAAAAACCGCTCCATTTCTGATGTACCTTCGAAGTTCAAGGTTGAAGGTCGATTAAATTTGTATGTGACCTTGAAGCAATACTGAACCCAGCGCAAAAAGATTTTTCCAAATCAGTTTATAAATGAAGGAGTAATCGCGTAACAAACATTAAAAAAACTTACAGTACAACTAAGAAGAAAGAAGAAAACTGAGAAGAGAATAAAAACAAAATGTCAGAGCAACTAGCTGGAATAAAAGTACTCGCAAACTTCATTTTACGACCGCACATACATTATCAAGAAGAGCCTTCCTAATAAAATGCACCCATAAACCTTTTGCAACGTCTAGTTCTGAAATAATGGAATTATTACCGACCTTTTTATATATACGTGTTTAATGTGGGATAGAGAGATTTGCCAGATATTCAACCGCTAGAAGTAGTGTGCATTACTGTGTCCAGCAGGGAAATCGTTTAACTCGAACACCGATTCCTATCGGTTGCAAACATGTCTTGTAATCGGTATTTGTCTTTGGAATTGTCGAACATTTCTACTCAACATCCGCGTCTCAATCCCGATCCTAGTCACGATCGCTAAAAATGATGATAGCTCGAAAGATGCTGACGCCTTTCAAATTTGAAATTAAAAGCGATCGGGATCGGTGTCCGAGTTAAACGATTCCCCTGCCGGTTTGACTGTTTTAAGTGAAATAATGGGGCATTATGAGTTGTCTCAGGGTGACGAGCGCAGCGCGAGATTTTGTAAAACAAAGTTCTGGATGGCGCTGAAACTGTTAAGAGCAGGCGTGTTGCTTGCCATCAGGTGAATGACCTACGCATCTCATCACTCATCATGCAAAACGATATAACTCGACAATCCATTATTGCCAGCATCTTGGGTACGCTGCCAACTGGTGGTGGGCTGGACCATTTGGGCTATCTATAAGCCTTTGGGTCTGTGGGTTGTCCAATTGCTTCTCCTTGTAAGTAGCTAGATAGATAGATAGATAACACTTTACAGTTCAGTTTTTTTACTTTTTCACTGTTTTTACTGTTTCACTGACGAAGCCACTGCAAGATTAGTATATTTTAGTTACTTCCACAGTATATGTCTTACGGAATTTTACTATGGGGTAAAGCCGCAGAAATTCAATCCATATTTGTATTACAAAAAAGAGCAATTCGTTCCATTTACAACATGAAAGCTTGTGACTCTCTTAGGGAACGGTTTAAAGAGATCAACATTCTTACAGTGGCTTGCCAATACATTTATGAAAATTTAATGCACGCTCGCAAACACCTTAGCACCTTTAACAAAAACAGCGACTTGCATAATTTTGACACGAGACATAAGAATAAATTGTATGTACCTAGATTCAGGTTGCAGAGGGTTAATGGTTCGTTTATGGGGAACTGTATACGCTTTTATAATAAACTACCTGAGGGCATTGACAAATTACCAATGCGTAAATTTAAATCATTTATCAAAATAAACCTTATGAAAAAAGCATACTACTCAATAAATGAATATGTTAATGACAAAAATGCATGGCCTGTATGCCCTAAGCCCCATGATGATGAAGATTAACACATAAGTGTGTGCATGATGTTTATATTTCATTTCTTCTTGGATTGTACAATGCTATGTGAGATGTCTAATTTAGTTAGTCATTCAAATAAAGCTATAAAAATTGTATTTGAGTTGGAAGTGACTAGGTTTTACAGTCATGCTCACTCAAATGTCTTTGCTTGCGGCGGCTCTGTGTGTCGGGTCACTCCCTTCCCTCCAATATGGTTGAGGGGGGTGATGGCTGGTCCACAAGTCATACTCGTGAACGGGTGCTGCTTGCGGGGACTGGTCTGTTCTAGTCACTCCTACTGCTACTGTCACACCTACTTATATTTTATTTACACTTTTCTGTTACTGATACTGACTATGGGACATCTCATTCGCATTTCTTGTTTTACATTCTGTTAATTCTAATTTATTCGTAATTGTGCTGAAAAAAAGACATCCCCGCAGAGTTTCTTGGTGCTATCTTCTCTAGCGGGCGTATTTCCGAAGCACTGGTAGAGTCAGTTGTCGCATTTCTTTTCAGCACTCAGACTTCAATTTGAGTATAGGAAAGAAATGGGTAAACATACCTTACCTTTTTTTCAAAGTCATGTTAACATAAGTTACAATTTATAACATTTTTTATTTGTATCATGTGTTTATGACCTTTAAAAGTGCTTTTTTGTGCCTATTTAATAAATGATATTTGACTTTGACTTTGACTTTATTGCACTTAAAAAGAGAATACAGAATTACAGATTGGTTATACATAATTTCCTATACGTACAATAGGCGGTCTAGTAGTAGTTAGTTTAGTTTTAGTAAGAAGAGTGCAAATGTTTTCAGTAAAAAGGGCATTTGCCGTTTGAAAAAAAATATAACTCGTAAATTACTATTTTATGGAGAGCCAAATCAAATAATCGGTCCAAATAGTAAAAAATAGTACTTCTCAGTAGCAAATTGACATAACCTGACAAGAATAAGCTCTTGACTCTCTCAAAACTTAGACATTTTGCTTCAAAACCTTCATTTAGCTTATATACAAAGTCAACACCTTTTCTTCCCTATACGTAATTGTTTTCTCATCACACAAGAGGGCCATCTTTTTGCCTATCAAACGTCGTTTAGGAGCCTACATGAGCGCAAAAAGTCTGCAATGAGCTATTAACTCTTGGCTCGTTACGTCTAAACAAAGGCGCCGGTCGCGCCACCTAGCTGATATCAAAGCTTAGAGTAAGGTAATGTAAATTGTCTTCTCTCTCTTAATAAAAGCCGTAGAATCATAATGCGTTTTTTTATGTAACTGAATGACGAAACGAGCTGATCGTTTGCCTGATGGTAAGTAATACTCCAGCCCATAATAATAACAGCAACACCCAGAACTTTTGCAAAATCCTGCGTTGCACTGCACTGCGCTCGTCACCCTGAGACGCTGTTGACATAGCTGTTGAGTTTCATAATATCCCAGTACTTTTGCTCTCTACAATAACACAGTAATGCCGGATTTTTAGGGTATTGTAGGGCATTGTAGACAGCGAAATTACTGAGCTTATGAGGCAATATCTGAAGTCTCGGAATGATGAGCGCAATACAGTGCTACGCAGTGCTTCTTTTAGTATGTAAAGTTCTGGGTAGCACTGCAATTGTTATGGGCAGGCGTGCCGGTAACGGGTGAATGACTTACTCATCCCGTCACTCAGTTCCACTTAATTTAACGTGAAGACTTTAAATAATTAGGAAGAAGAAAAATGATATTGCCAATCGTCAATGTAAACTTTGACGACAGATGACGTAGAATCGTCCCCGTAAGACGATAAAAGAAGGATAGAAGAAATTTGGTTGCTCGAGCAGTTGACTCGGTGGCCCAGTGTTTAAGGCGTCTGGACGGTATTCCGAAAACGCAAGTTCGATCCCTGCCCGAGCAATATCAGTTTTCTTCTTCCTAGTTATTTAGAATCTTGAGATTTTCGCCTAGCATGCGCTAATGCATTAAATATCAGAAAAATAATGTTGCCTGAAATAAAGATAAAATAAATAAAAAACACTAAATAAAAATACTGATTCTTACGTCCTTATCCAGTGGCAACAAATCTCAGCCAACTAAATGTTTAACCCTAATGATGGACGTAGACTCGCTGTAAATACAGTCGTTAGCATTTATTCACGTAATGGCTTTATTATGAATAATATAATGGCCGAGTTACAGCCTTATTGTAATGGCCCAGGGCCTTATTGTGATGGCCTTATTTCATGAAGCCGCGGTTTTTGTCGTGTGAAGGACGGTGTTTTTTGAGACGAGCTTTTGTAGGATATTTGGATATGAAGGACCTTTGTGGTACGAAAAGACTAATACCACAGAATACTATGGGATAGAAGCATTACTCCGCAAAGAAATTTAAACAAATAGCGACTCTTGCTATGACGCAATAAAATTCAATTCAACTCTCGTAGCGCTGCATAACTACCAGTCATATTAACCTACAGAGCGCCTCTCTTTCTATCGCATAGCTCTTATCTCTTCTGACGCAGCACGTGTAACGACGCGCGACCCGCCGTCGGTGTCCGGCTATGTTCTTGTAGCTTCGTACCTACAGTGCGGAGTGCGCTATGCTTGCTGGCTGCGGCTGTGCCATATTGTTATTTTTTTGTTTAGATTTGATTAAACACTTTATTATAACACCACATTACAGTAAAAGAACGAAACTAGATTATAATCTTAAAATAAGTGTCACAATAGGCGGTCTTATCGCCTAAAAGCGATGTCTTCCAGACAACCATGCAAAAAGAGGAATAGTGCTAAAACACTTAGATGGTGGCTTTCGGCTAACAATTTAACATTCTTTTTATGTTTCTGTGTGATGAGACGAGCTGGTCGTTTGCCTGATGGTAAGCAATTCGCCAGCCCATAACAATAACAGCACCACCCAGAACTTTGTTTTGCAAAATCCTGCGCGACGCTGCACTGCGCTCGTCACCCTGAGACAATTAGCTGTTGAGTCTCATAACGCCCAGTAATTTCGATAGATACAATGCTCTTCAAACCGGAACACAGTAATGCTCGCGCACTACTGCTAGGCGGCTGAATAACTGGCAAAACGGTGGAACCCACTCAGACAGCCTCTCGCATACGAGAAACCTACCACCAGTTTTTGTAGGTTTGCCGAATATAATATGTTTTAATGTGTACCTAGTATATGTATGTTTATGTTTATGTAGGCATTTATAATGTTGCTATTTTTTATTTCTTTAAATAAATAACGCCCAACGCTCACATACATATATAATATATTAAAAAAAATACGAGTAGGTACTTTAGGTTAGATAACGCTTTATTATCACACAACAACACGAAATAATTACAAAACAATGCTTTAAGCAATGTCAGTTTCAAACAGAAACTGTCATTGACTTAAAGCTAAAGTGTTACAATGGGCAGTCTTATCGGTTATAGTGATCTCTTCCAGACAACCTTTGGATGGAGAGGACTCAAAGAAACCGTGAGGTATGGTGGTGTTGTGTATAAAAAAAAAACTAACCCGTACAGGATAATAATATTGTGTACAGATTATTTATTTATTTATTTATTATTTAATAGTTTTGCACAAAAATGGTACAAGGAATGACTTAATGCTATTTAGCATTATCTACCAGTCTTCCAGGTCGTGAAAGAAATATAGTGGGTGTGCAGCTACGTTTTGAGCAAAAGTACGTTGAGATATACTAAATAAATGACATCAAAATAAATATAATAAATTGTTTAACAATAGAAAAATATATACAACATCACATTATATTTATAATTATATAATATAACAATATATAAATATATATATATATATATATACATATATATAATCATAAAGTGATAGGATCACATGTAGGTTTAGGTATAGGTAAGAAAAAGCGGATTGAACTTTTCAAAACAGCAGTATTGAAGATAATGTTAGTCATTAGGGTAAACTTGCTTAATAAAATGTTCATGGACGAGACGCTTAAAAATGTCTTTACTATTACTTTTTTGGATATTACCTGGTAACGCATTCCACAGCCTTACTGCCACGACAGCAAATGAATTATCCATGAAACAAGTTGAGTGTTTAGGAGTGGCGAGAAGTAAATTATTTGAGGATCTTAGCTGTCGGTCATGAGTGTCCCCAAGAAGTTGAAATTTTTGTTTCAGGTATTCAGGAGAATTTGGATCTTTCAGTACCGTAAAAAGGAGGCAGAGAATTCTTATATTCTTACGCTCACGAATTGGGAGCCATTTTAGTTTGGCACGATATTCGGAGACGTGGTCGTATTTCCGAAGGTTGAAAATGAAGCGGATACAGGAGTTTAATAAGCGATCAAGCTTATTGAGAAGTTCTTCAGAAAGATCCAAGAAACAGATGTCCGCATAGAAAATTATTGGGAGAAGAAGTGTATTGACTAGAGAGATCTTAGTTTTAATAGGAAGAAAATGTTTTAACCTGATGATTGAATGATATGCGGCATAGAATTTGCGAGAAATCTCTTGAATATGCGCAGTCCAGCTAAGATTAGGGTCTATAATGACACCTAGATCTTTAACTGTAGGCGAAAAAGGAATTTGACAATTATTAAAAGATAGAGGAGGAAGATTGGAGACACAGACCTTTGCAAGCTGGCGTGTGCTGCCGACCATAATAGCTTGGCATTTGTTGGGATTGACCTTAATTCCATGGCTATCAGACCAGTTACAAAGACGCATGAGATCGTCATTCAGAATGTCGATAGCATATGTCGATATGTCGATAGCAATGATTACATAATCATTATTATATAATAATATAATATTATTTTACAATAATGATCCTATTATTATCATCATTATCCTATTATTATTATTATGTTGCTCTTTCTTACGGGCTATACACCCGGTCCTTTGGAAGGCTTGCGCGGGGACATGAGTCCAACAGGCCCCTTAGAGCATTTAATTTAGATATGTAATGGGCAACACTTATCGGGGACTGTCTCTAAGTGCATCATTACAAGATACAATCAATGACATCCCCCGATAAGTGCGAGGACTATTATGGAAGATATGAAAATTAAATTAAATTAATTAAAATTCATTTATTTCAGGCAAATAATAAAAACCCATCAAAATCAATAATTACACACAGTCAGTCATATTACAAATTTAAATACAATAAAATCAATCAAATAATTAATAAAGCAAATAATCAACAGTCAAATAAAATCAAAATAATCTTCATCAAATTACTTATGATTGGGCTATTGAGGCGAATTTTTAATGGATGAGAGCTGACCTATGATATGAGACTCGGCACCTGCCAGTTCCGCCTCATAAAAAAATATTTTGGCAGGTGGTGACTCACCACCCACTAAACGGGCGACGACAGGGGCAACGTTGGTGTGGGTGCCTAAAGGGTGTCGAGAGGTGTGCTGCAGTTTCACTTAAACGCTACTACCGGCGTTATGCTTTTTAACACTTCCACCCTTGGAGCTTAGTTCTTAGCTCTTGCATCTCCACCCCCGGACGGCCAGTTAAGGCAAGCCGGGGGTCAGGGGTCTCATTAAGCCCCAGGAAGAATCTCGGGGTAAGGCCCAGTGTCACCACGCACCGACGGTCTATTATTATTATCCAAATTATTTATTTTCTTTCTTAAATTTAAGTTTCTTACAGTATTTCTATAAAAAGTATATACAAAAATATTATAAAAAACCTAAAGCTAGAGTGCCTCCGGCAGCGGGGCAGGGCCCAAACTACCGGTGGTTAGGACTGCAGAGTGAAGAACCTCCTGACAATACGTGCAGTGTCAAGGAGTACTGCTTTCTGCATCTGACCCTTAATCCAACCGTCTAGCGAGAGCCTCTTGAGATGTTTGTTGAGGCTCTTCGCTATTAGGCCGTTCGCCGAAACAACTATCAGGACAATGATCGTCGAGTCAATTATTATTATGTCGCTCTTTTTCACGGGTTATACACCCGGTCCTTTGGAAGGCTTGCGCGGGGACATGAGTCCAACACGTAGAGGCCTCTTAGAGCATTTAATTTAGATATGTAATGGGCAACACTTATATTATTATTATTATCTGATTTAGGTCTTGGAAACAAGATACTTTTTCAGCAACGCAATGAGCAACTAGTCTTATCTATTAAAATGCCGGTCACTTTGACGTTCTCCTTGTTCATAGTAGGTACCATTTTTCATCGCAATTTTCTAACAAAGTACCGGCTACCTGATTACATGTGTGTTATTTCGCAGGCCTTCCATCAGAGTTATGGCTCAATCACGTCTAGGAATAAAAAAACGTATAATTGCTTCATTCTGACTGATTGCCCGTCTGCTTGGCGAGGTAATGATAGGTTGGGATGTAAAGGTGAGTGCACAGATTCTAAAATGAAATTGGTGTCCTAGACTGGATCAGAGGAGACATTCAACCTTAGGGCGCAAAAACTGTGATCTTGGGTGAAACTATATATTAAGTAGGTATAATCATAATATATATTTTTTTAATTGAAAGTTTATTAGGAAGAAATTTACAATTGTCACAAAAAAAGTAACTATTAATAAGATACTAAAATATATACAACTAGAAATTTATAAACAAATGGTGACCATACGGCAAGGTGCCAAGAACGCTAGCTGCATTCCCGCGTTGAATGGCTAAAGCTAAACTTAGAGCCACGAATGAGCCAGCCCTTTTGTCACCTGCAGGCTGCAGCTTCGACAAGACGTGGGCAATTTTTTTTAATTATTGTTTGGTACCCGGTCTCTATTATTAAATGACATTATATTTATGAAACATCCATCAAACCTTCTATTTCATTTTATTTC
This sequence comes from Petrophora chlorosata, assembly GCA_951640565.1. NCBI lineage: Eukaryota > Metazoa > Arthropoda > Insecta > Lepidoptera > Geometridae > Petrophora > Petrophora chlorosata. Next base: position 13,541,484 of record OX621207.1, on the reverse strand, counting down.
ATATTTAAGATTTGAGGTTGAAAAATATTTTTTTCAAAACAAGCTTTTAACGAATTAAAATGAGATTAAAATGAGCCAAACACTAGTAGTTAACAATTATCCATCAAGGAGTTCCATTTACCATCTCTTTCAGTCTCCATCATCAGATCAGCGAGCTGTCACCATAATATTGCATTGTCATTGGACTATGAAAAGTATGAAAAATTTCAACTCCGTAGGATTAGAGGAAGTGGTTCTGATTTAAGTTGCAAAATTTGACCCAAATAAATAAATAATAAATGTTGCTAGTTAAATAGATATAATTAAAAATATATAAAATAAAAATAGACGCACACACACACTCACATACACCACTCACATGCATCGGTCGTAAGACAGGTGATCAATGTCAGTGCGTTTCTGTTACTTATTTTATATCTACCCTCATCATAATAATATCAATATTTTATATTGCTACCTCTTATCACATTATTAAACTGATTTATAAATCTAACCTATGTTTGTTTCGCTTTGTAAACAGCTATGGCCGAGCTAAGCCGAATGAAGAGACTGAATCCTACAACACAGGATTTATCCTAGTGTGGAACTCAAAGCTCATAGAAATGATTGTACCATACGATTTGTATTTGCAATAAAATGATCGATGGTTAAAAGAAAGAGCTTTTAAATAATTGCTTGTAATAAGTATTCATTTTATCAAACAAAAAAACCGTACTTCAATCTTCGAAGTACAAGGTCAAATATCGATGAAATTTATAATTCATTTTCAACCCAACGCATAAAGAATTTTCCAAATCGGTTCATGAGTCGGTTCTGAGGTAACATAAATTAAAAGAAAAACATACAATCGAATAGAGAACCTTCTCCTTTTTGAAGTCGGTTAAATAAACATTAGTTTTCGAGTGTACACCTTACTTTACAGCAAATTGCGGCGGTGTGAGTTCAATCCATAATTTACGCGATCAACGTTCAATCTTATTACCTTGATGTGATATGAGAACACTCAACGGCTCTATCAGTTTATTGATCCATAAAATGAACGTTTCCACCTACTTATAATATTGTACAGGCCAAAAACATGCTTTCTATTTTTAAACCGACTTCAAAAAGGAGGAGGTTCTCAATTCGACGGTACGTATGTTTTTTACGCGATTACTCCGACAATTATGAATTGATTTTGTACATTGACATATGTACTTCAACGGTGGTCCCATATAAATTTTATCGAAATTGATGAAAAAACATACTATACCGTTAATAAATATAAAGAAGACAATGCATGGAATATTCCGCTTCTGCCAAATAGCCAACTGACACATAAGAAACATAATATTGTCGAAAACAAAGATTGTAACAAAAGTTCTAAAAAAATACTCCTTAGTTTTTTCCCGTATTTTCTGAGTAGTGGTTCTTTTTCCGATAGGTTAGTTGAGTCATTGTTATAATTGATGTTCATAAGTGCTTCTGTGAAGACAAAATTAAAATTGATGAAAGAAGTTTTGGCTAAGCAGTTTATTATAATATACAAAATGTGTATGAGCTCAATAAAGATGGCTGATGAAGACTAAAAACTTTGCAACAAAATAGCGTACATGCTTAAGTGGCAGTTATCGCGACGCTCCCGGCGTAGTTTAAAGCAATTTCCTGGAGGGAAGGCTTCCACTTAAGTAAATAAGACTGCGTATGTGAGACCTTAATCTTAGATTTGGCAAAGCTGTTTATAAAAAAGACGCAACGAATTATAATAGGAATAACTATATCATCATAAGCCTATTACTTTCCCACTGCTGGGACACAGGCCTTGTATTAAGAAAGTATGGACCACAATCCATCACAAGAACTATTCAGCCTTGGTGAAGTGGATGTCACGTGCCCGCAAATTTTGATTTTTTAAGATATTTTCCTTCACACGGGGAGGAAAGTAATAAATTTGTTTTTAAGCTATTGCATAGCTTCTATCGCGGGCCTTGAGCGTGGAGACCGAATCCAGAAATTCCGTAACGAAAATAACCTAACACCCCCCACTCCGAATACTATGCAATAGCTTTACCGCGGCAGTCTCCGAGTGCCACACGTCTTTTTTTTATTCACTATTATAGGTTTGCGTTTGACAGCTATCTCACCTGTTTTTTAAGTGCCTACGCGGTCGAAGATGTAGCACGGCCTAGAAAACATCTATTTACTCTTATCTTAAAGACATCCAGATTATAGCTATCCGGAAACCCAGATGCCGGCAGAGGGTTCCACCTCATGGCCGCTCGCATTATGAACGTCAAAGCGACGCGTTTGGCTATAATTTTAATATGCGTATACAAATACATACATTTTATACATAGTTCCCCCTAAACTATACATAAATAAAAGTGACATCGTTTTAACGCGTTTCGGTTCATTGAGTTTCGGATTTATACATAGAAATCATTTAATAAAAACGGGAAGTGAACCGTAACAACGTTGATAGCAACTGTCGCTACGGCAACCGTGTGTTCGATAAATTTGTACACATTTTAACGATGGTTTGGTGAGTTGTGCGTTCGGGATAACTGAGTGTGAAATACATATTATAGTTTATTGTGAATATAATTTTTCTATACACATTTTTGGGACGACGCTGCTTTGTGGTGTTATATGTACATTGACGATATATGACTTTAATTGAGGTAAATATAAATGTAATAAGTTATATATTTGGTCAAACTTTTATCTCATTGATTGGATTGAGCAACAAACCAACCGACAACCAGTTTAAAGTGATTAATAGTAATAATTAATAAATACGCCTAACGATCATATACATAGATCATCATCATCAGCCCATCACGTTCCCACTGCTGGGACACGGGCCTTCTCTCATAGAGAGAGTATGGGCCATAATCCACCACGCTGGCCCAGTGCGGGTTGGTGGATAGATCCTAGATCATATACATAGATCCTGGTCCCTAAATAGGATTCCCTATCTAGGATATTTTATGGGCCTTTGATACTTTTAATTTGCTGTATTATTGCCTGAAATAAATGAATTTATTATTTTTATATATATAAATATAACTAACGTTTTTAACCTTAGCACTGCTACAACCATAAACATGACTTTACAGTGATAAAAAAAATTACCAACCAATTGGTCTGTTTAGATGCGCTGTTGCTATACTGAACTCTAACCCACTCGCATGAGGACTAAAAATGGCTAACAAAACCTACAACGACTTGTTAGTCGAGACATCAGAGCTTATAGGAGAAGCGACTCAAGAAGACGAAGCCATCTTTGAAGGTGGTACTGCAGATAGATCTGTTATTCAACCCTTGCTTCTTGAGCTGAGAGTAAGGTACACGGTGCTGCTTCGAAGGTAAGTTCTAGGCTGTTCTACTACAATAGCTCTGTGTCCTAATATGTAAGATGCCATCCCCTTGTAATATTTTATGTTAAAATAAATATGATTTAAGCTTTATGCTGTAGCGCTCGTAGCGTAGCTGGCCGAGCCATTCTTAACAGATCTTCTAGGTTAAGCTACGATCGCAGCGGTCACAACTTGGATGGGTGACCGTTTGTATTTACATCTGTGCGCTACCGTCCTTCAGCAGGCATGTTAAGCCGTCGGCCCCTGTTGTTATCTGAAGACAACAGTCGTTAGGCCGTGTCAGAGGCCTTAAAAATTTCAACACCAGGGTTGACCACACACCCACACGAGAGAAGATGAACAGCTATATGTTGGCTACAACTGGAATGAAAGAGGCACACAAAGAAAAAAAATATTTTTATTTTCGCTGAATAGATCTATGCTTGGCCACTATCTCGCCTGATGTTAAGCGATGATAGGAGCACATAGATCTAGAGAGTGATGGTAGTTGAGCGGCTGCTCAGACCCACACACACATACTGTGGAGATTTTATATTATTTCAGGCTGGATCTAATATATGATCAGCTACTCCAGCCTCAGAAGCGTTTAATCGTCAAAAGATTATTGGAGGCTTGTTTGGGTAGACTGGTGGAAATCAAAAGCGAACTAGTGGAGCTACATATGTCTGATTATACTTTTGATGATGATGAAGTAAGTAATGTTAATATTAATTAGCTGTGATGCTTTTTGTCTAGCCATGTAAAAGAAAATACCGGTTACTTTAACTTTGAACTCATCGTGAAAAATACTGCATCTGATGCTAAATCTGATCTAAACAATACAAGTGTTTATTCCACGAACCTTTACGACCACAACGTTGAACTCCCAAAATGTTGAAATCTCAAAAAGTGTAATTCCTAAATTAAATATTAGGTAAATTGAAATTTTAGGCTCTCAAGAAGCTACATGTGACTCCATTTGAAGCAGAACCATGCGTTCCTCAATACTTTTTACGCGAAAGAGAGGAGGAGATTGAATACAGAAGAAACTTTGTTATAGAAACTTTGAGGAAGCTGGGACATGAACCCATGAAGCCGAAACAGATAGTTTTGACGGAGCAGCAAGCCGTACTTATTATACAGAGCCATGAACGAGCCAGACAGGGAAGGTTAAGGTATGTCGCTATATTTCACTTTACCAATAATAATATAACCATCACGGCCAATGCAACTTGATCGAGTTTCAGCAAACCAAATGTGTTATTGAAACTACGTCTCGTGGATGAACTTTAGTTAAATATCTGTTTGGATCACAAATTAGCACTGAACATACAATAAGTTGTTGGCAAGATTTGGTCAATTAATCTTAAATAGTAACAAACCTATTTTTATTGTGTAACATTGTACCAAATGGAATAACTTTTGTAGAGGCCAGTTCATGAAAGAAATTCGTCAATTAAAAGAGAAAGGCAGGGATCAAAAAGGCGACATGTCACCAGCAGCAGCCACTGCGATTCAAAAGGTTTGGAGAGGATTCATAGCTAGAAGATTCACTAAAAAAAGGAAGAGAGAGGAACAGCTTCTTATTGGCATGGAACTTGGTCCGTATAAGGAGTCCAAAGAAATCAAGAAAGTAGAAGAAGTAAGTCGAAGCTTAATGCCAATTATAGTCTTTAACTTATAAATACGAAAACGTTTACATGTTATTGTGGGCTAAAAACTCAATAACGTTCTAATTCTCTCTTTTGCAGGTCAAAGAATACCGTCGGAAGCTTCAAAAAGAAAGGAAAGAAGAATTTGAAAACGCTTTAGTTACGCTAGAAGAACAAATAAAAGCCCAGCATGGAGTGAGAATTAATGAGCAGATTGGAAATGAGCTCAGAAGATGGATTATTGAATACTATGAGAGGACTGGGAAATTTCCTGAAATACCTTCGGAAGAAGCTGGTGGTAGTAGAGCTATGTATAGCCGACAAGGTAACCTGAACTTTAACCTAAACTTTGAACCCAAACTTTCATTGTTATCTGAGTCAACTTTATAACCATTATCGTTTATTCAATTCGTTTGAAAATTTTCGATCTAGGTACAAAATATAAAGTGTATTAATATTTTCTAGGAACAGGAGCAGATAGCGAACTAAGCAAATCGTCTCCTGCTGGATCATCAAAAGAATCTAAAAGAAGCAAAGAAAGTAAAGACAAAAAGAGCAGTAAGAATGAAGAGAATAACAAAGAAAAAGATGAGACAGAAGATTTCCAAACATATAAATGTAGTCCGTCTGCATTTCTCGATGACATTGTTAATTCAAACGAAGAATTTGAAGACATTTGGAAATTCAAAGATGATCCCGATAATCTTCATGAAAGATATTACAAAGATATGATTGAGAGAGATAAGATGGTCGATCTAGAACAAGAAACCAGAAACTTAGTAGATGAAGTGATGAGAGGCGAATTGGAACTATTACAAGCAGCTTTTGACAAAGACAGGGGAGGAAAAGGGAAAAAGTCCAAAAAGCCTCAGAAAAAGGTAAATATTAGTCATAGCCTAATACAATGAATTTTATGAATGGAAGCAAGCTTTTGTTAAAGTTTCCTAAAACTTATTTCCAAATAACATGTTACCAGGTAAGGCGTGGAGGCAAGAAAAACAAAAAGAAGAAAGAAAAAGATCTAACACCAGACAGAACAACCGAATCACTTTTTGAAGAATTGGTTTCCAATGGTATCATTAAACCATATCCACTTGTAAGCATTGACGACTATGTAGGAGAAAAGTGTTATGTTGGTTCGGAATATAGAAACGAAGGAAACGAAGCTCAACCTTGCTTAGGTGATATAAGACAGTTGGTAAAGGAATACTGTATTCTTCCTTTAGGATCAGAACATGTGAGAAACAGCGCTCCTTTAATAAGATCTGTTCTTCTCTCGGGTAAGTTATTATTATTGTACCTAATTTTAAGGCATTATATTTGATGTACCCCCGACGGAAGAGTCCTGGCTCCTATAGTACGGGTTTCGAGCCTAGTGTAGGACCAGTTGCTCCATATAAGTAAATGTACTTTTGCCTCTTTTACCTAATAAACATTTTTTCATTTTTTTTTTCAAGTATAACCTCTGAAAATTTAAAAATGTTTTTGTGTATGATCAACATAATAATACAAAACATTGCTAATTGTTATTATTTATAGGTTATTTTTTTGTTATATTATCAGGTCCAGCAGGAAGCGGTAAGAAGATGTTAGTTCACGCTGTGTGCACTGAACTTGGAGCCATGCTGTTCGACCTGACTCCAGCAAATATTGTGGGGAAATACCCAGGGAAGTCGGGGCTGATCATGCTTCTCCACTTGGTGATGAAGGTTTCAAGACTTCTGCAACCATCTGTAATATGGATGGATGAAGCGGACAAACCATTTGTGAAGAAGATTCCTAAGACTGATAAGACTGACCCGAAGAGATTGAAAAAAGATTTGGTTAAGATTATCAAAGGTGAGACTTCGAGATCTACGACATACTCAATAACTATGAAATTAAAGAAAAAATACCTAAAGCATATTTTTAATTAAGATTTCTAGTTATTTGTCTATTATTACAACTTATGAGTTACAAATCACAAAACCGAAAAAAAAATAAAGCTCTCAATTTAAAATATATTATACAGGGTAAATAAAAAAAAATTGAATTCCTTGTAAGGTGTTTAAATTGTTTTTTTTTTCAGCTATATGCAACGAAGACCGTGTCATATTCATCGGAACATGCCGTACTCCTTGGGAATCTGAACAGAAACTTCTCTTCCAATGCTACCAAAAATACATACAAATACCAAGACCTGACTATGGAACTATTTCCTTGTTCTGGAGAACTAACCTACATAAGGCTGCTGCTTTGTCTCCGAGATTAGATATATCCTGTCTGTCAAGGGTTTCAGACTCTTATACAATTGGTAAGGATCCTTCGATGTCATCAATAAGGAACACACGTTCACCTGATCCCAGTGATATCTGGGATGTTACCTACTATGCAAACTTACGAAGAACATAGTCTCATAAAATATAATTAATTCTCTTACAGTTTCTAAAAGTTGTCCGAAAGAGATTGATCGCCCATTGTAACACTTTAGTTTTAAGTTTATTATTTTTCCTTTTTTTTGTTATGATCTCTGGTGGTGTGGCAGTGAAGAGTTATTTATCTATTCTATTCTAATTGAAATAACTGTATTCGATTAAACAAATTTTCTTAATAGGATACATTTCGGAGAGTGTTCGTCGAAATTGGATCAACTAATTCCCCCATCCCCATTTTATCATCGGACTACAAGACATACGGCAATACGCTATACCGTATCATGGGGGACATTCCTCCTGCGCGTACTAAGCGCTTTGCTTCCACTTTTATTATGCGCACTGCTAACGAGTGAAACTCCCTGCCAGAATCAGTCTTTCCCGATAACTACAATCTGGGAATTTTCAAGTCTTGAGTGAACAGGTACTAAGTATCTTGGTAAGCGTGCTACAACGTCGACCGCATCGTCGCTTACCTCAGGGGACATAATGGCCAAAGACAAGTCAATTAGCAATAAAAAAAATATTTGACCTAGATTCTTGGCTACGTCCTAGTAATGGAAATTGTTGCTATTTTTAATTAATTTCATTAGCGTGCCAAATGTTATTCGTTAATTGCTAATATGAAATTTTGCAGTTGTGAATTCACAATTTTATTATTACGTATCGTGTATTATGAAACTATTGAAAAATGCAATAGCAGTCAGTTGCAGTTTGCATTCGTGCGTAAATTAAGGTGCACGCATGCTGCCCGCACAACGCCTGATATTAAGCAATGAATTTTAGCATTCATCGAAGTTCGCTACTAAAATGAATTTGATTAATGCTAGTATACATTTAGCAGCTTATTATAGCTGCAAGTGCTAATTAATCCGACATTACTACATCCCATGGTATTGTTTTAGGTACTCTGATAATATGCCTGAATTCAGTGTTGACTACTAAGAGAAGACTTCAACTAAAGATTCGAGCGCTAACAGCCCAGGAAGTTGCTGTCCAGCTCAGCTCTAGAGAGCCAGTTTATGCTGAACACGTAAGTCCATTTTCTTCTCCTCATATAGACAATTCAGCTCTTATATCTGGTATATAAAAGGTGGCTAATAAAACGTGCAATCACTTACAATCATCAGCTCATCACGTTCCCACTGCTGGGACACGGGCCTTTTCTAATAGAGAGAGTATATGCCATTATCCACCAATCTGGTCCAGTGCGGGTTGGTGGATATCATCATCATCATCATTATCAGCGTATATGAGTCCAATGCTGGACATAGGCCTCTCCCAATTCACGCCACTGAGCCCGATCCGATGAGGTGGATATTACATGTCCTTGATTTTTTTATGATTAATTCTTGGACATGCTGGTTTCCTCGAGAGGTTTTCCCTCGCCGTTTTGAGAGTGAGTATTAAATCCGCAAATTACATAAGTCAGATTCGAGGCTAGCGGGATTTGAACTCGGGTGCGTCGGATTGAAAGCCGCATGCTCTTCCGCAGAGCCACTCTCGCTCTTACAAATTAAATTAAATAAAAAAATATATTAATTATAATTCGGTGTCGAGACCCTTGGTCCGTGGGGTCCTGGCGCTATAAAGCTTTTTAAAGAAACAGCTAAAAGGTTAGTCGACATTACAGGAGACCGAAGAGCTGGCAGCTACCTCGGATAAAGAATTAGTCTAGCTATTCAAAGGGGGAACGCTGCCAGTATCTTCTGAACCTTGCCTAAAGGGACTCCTTTTATTAATATATTTTAGTATTATATTTTTTAAAGTTTTTGTTTTATTTCAAACATGTTTTAATGCAGATAAAGTGAAGAAAAAGAATATTGTGTTTTTTATATGTTATTCATTTCCATATACGACTCTCAGTTCAGAGCGTTTCCTGTAATGAAGGAGTAGGTCCCAAATTCAAACATCGGCTGTGGCGAAATATTTTGCCTACCTAAATAGTTTGTTTTCCTTCACAGTTTGAGTACATGCACATGTTAGTATGTAGTGTTTTGTTATACTTCATTCATCATCGGTGCTCAGGCATTCCTAGTCGTATGTCATTTATTTGTGACGTCATTCTTCACCCACCAGGATCAAGCAGCGGAGGCGTGGTGGTACAAAACGCCGTTGGAGAAGAGACGACAAAAGGTGTTGCAGATGCTTGAGGAAATGCAGCAAGAGGCTGAAGAGAGGGCTGCTGCTGGAACTAAATAAATAGATTAAGCAAAATATATTTAGGTAACTAACTATATAATGGATAAATGAAAGTTATTATACGCTTGATGAATATTTAAACGACTAATTCAATTAATAATATACCTTATATTTATGACGAATATATAATACATTATACATGGACTATTATATATTAAATGACAAATTGTAACAGTACCTATACATTTTATAAAAAAAAACCGACTTCAATGTATCTTCTAAGTTAAATATCGATGAAATTATTTAATTATTATATGGGACCACTTCGTTGCTATACTGAACCCAACGCAAAAATAATTTTCCAAATCGGTTTATAAATGACGGAGTTCTGAGGTAACAAACATTAAAAAAAAAAATGAACCTCCTCCTTTTCGAAGTAGGTTAAAAATCCTACAAAACATCGATCCTACGAAAATAAAGATTAATCAAAGACTTTTTAAATTAACACTATTGTTGGAGACCAGAAGATCAGCCAGCGCTGGAGGGTATAAAAGGCTGCGTGTCCACGTGGCCACTCTCATTTTGCCGCCAGCCATGGCCGAGGAAACATCGCTCTTTTCTTAAATTTTGTTTATGAGTCATTTTTGATTTTGTCATTTATTTTGCTTAAATTCATAAATTTTGTTAACTTTGTAAAAATTATTTTTGTAAAGATAAAATTTTGTTTTTAAAAAATTTAATTCGTTTCAAATTCCCAAAACTATTATTATTATTACTTTAATTAAATAATTGATAATTATGCTATTTAATTTTTATACTTTGAAGCAGTCTTCCTCTCCTCTAAATTGCGTACCCGACAAGGTCCATAATTAACTGTTTACAACTCGACCATCTCTTGTACCTACCTACATTAAGGAATGCAATAAACGATTGAATTGAATTGAAATGTCGTATTGAATTCTTAACAACTGTTTTTCTTGAAACTGTTCATAATATTTTGAACAACATAGATACAAGTTTTTTGTGTGCATAAAGTTAGATATAAGTGCAATGTGAGTAAAGCATTTTCACAAAAGATATAAAGTTGTTTAATTGTCGAGAAACTTAACTTATATCTTACCCGACGGAACATTCCTTTACAATTTAAAAGGAGTTTCAACTGAAATATTTTACTGAGAAAAATAAAATACTTTTTCTTCTTAAACTTGTAAATACTTCGCAAAGAGAATCTTCAAAGTATAAGGGATACTAAAGTGTGGGTGACAGACTTGCGTGCTTCAAATTGGCGAGCTAAATGTTTGCCGTACTTGTTCGGAGATCGAACTGTAGTCTGTAAAGTGTTAACTAATATTGAGGGCACCACTTATCGATCATTTATGATAATACCAGGAAATTAATCAGTTTTATCAGATACTCGACAATCTTTTTTAAAATCCTGCCCCTCGGAAGTTTTTTTTACGGAATAGGGGATCGGACTACTTTTCAGAAAGTGTTTTAAATTAACAACAATGAATATATATAGCCATGAAAAATACTATTTTAATTTAATAACGCTCTAAAAGTACCTAAAACTTTGTTTAAATATTATGTTTCAAATATTGCCGCGCAAACGGTCACCTCAAAAATTGTGACGTCATATGTAGGTAGAAGACGACAAACTCTTCGAAATAAAACTTGCAAAAAGATTCTAATACGTTTTGTGAAGTTTGGCGACTATATTGTAGTAATGGAACGAAAAAATTGGCAAAAATATATTTTATGAAAAGCAAAAACGTAAAATAAACACAAGCTTGACTCACGGCATTTGCCTACAAATGACGTCATGCGCTGTGATTCTTGTTTCGTTTGAGATGAAGAACAGATTAAAATGTCAGAAGTATTTATTGATTTAAAAATATAAATAATTATTATTTCACAAAAATATTGATTGAATGATCTTTCTGGTTCGACGAACATTCGTTCTAACTACATTTAAGATTTTTTCTCGATTACTATCCGATCCCCTATTGAGTGACACAACGAGCTGGTCTTTCACCTGGTTCTAAGCAAAACGCCTGCTCATAACAATTGCAGCACCACACAGAAATTCACTCTGTTTTGCAAAATTCTGCGCGGCACTGCACTGCGTTCGACACCCTGAGACAATTAGCTCTCAAGTCTTATAATGCCTAGTAAATTCGCGTGCTACAATTTTTTTCAATCCGGAACACTGCTTGCGCACTACTACTTGGCAGTAGAATAACTGTCAAAGCATTGGTACCTACCCAGACGGCATCTTGCATGCGAAATATCTACCACCAGTTCACATACAGTAGGTAAGTTTGTTAACTTTACCTACGTTTACATACATTAACTCCTATTTTTGGTCCGGCCTTAATGAGAAGCTATTACTAATATTAGGTTAAAAGGGATCATAACGTAGCTAGCTCGATCAGAAATACTATCAAATTTTATCGTATATTATTTAGGCACATTTTTTACAGTAATTGACTGGAGGGACTCTTGCTATAAATATTAAGTTGGCAGAAAATTTCGGTTAATTCCAAACATCCGCTTTATAGCTTGTTTGTCAGTATGTCACCTTACTACGAGGATGTTCGGGTTAGCACCTGGTTTGGTTCGCACGGATATTTTGAAGGGTGTAAGAGAAATTAAAGTCGATATCGGATTGGTGAAATGTCTATGGGATGCGATTTATGAAATCAGTTTATATTACAGCGGTATAAATATGTGGATGGAGAAGTGATCTTCGATAAAAATGTATTGGTAGAATATCGATACAATAAACCGCGATATGCCTACATTGCGACGTTATAAACCTACTTACTGATAAGTAAACCTATATAATATCGACATAGGTATGACACTTACAATAGATTTGTAGTAGCGCTCGTAGCGTAGCTTGCCTAGCCAGTCGTGACAGATCTGATAGGGTAAGCAACGTTCGCAGCGGTCACCACTTGGATGGGTGACGTTTGTATGGTTTTTACATCTGAGCGCTACCACGCTTGAAGGCTTTGGGCGGTCTAAAAACTCCGAAACCAGGGTGGCCATACACGAAATATGAATATATTTGTCGTATTAATTTAACGAAATAAAAAAGTAGCATTGAGAGCGAGTGTGGCTCAAGAGCGAGTGTGGCTCAGTAGGAGCACGTGCGACTCTCGATCCGCTGCACCTGAGTTCGAATCCCGCTGGCCCCGCACCACTGACTTTCTTAAGTTATGTGCGGATTTAACACTCGCTCTAAACACGGTGAAGGAAAACATCGTGAGGAAACCGGCATGTCTAAGAACGAATCACAAATGTTCAAGGACATGTGACATCCACCAACCCGCACTGGGCCAGCGTGGTAGATTATGGCCTATAGTCTCTCTATGAGAGAAGGCCCGTGTCCCAGCAGTGGGAACGTGAGATGGGCTTGATGATGATGATAAAATAGTAGCATTTGCAAATAACTTGTATTTATGGTTTTCATACATACCTACTAATAATATATACTGTAACGCGGCGGTGACTAAAGTTTGTTAAGTATAATTTAAATAATGTTATATAATGTTATATAATGTTATATATAATGTATAAGAAAGATGTTTTAGGTATAAGTTTTTTGCTACACCCTAATCTACAGGGTCCAGGTCGATAGTTATGTAACTATCGTACACTGTATTGCATTATTAAATAAATAAATAAATCAGTAAAAAAACAATAAAAAAGTTATCGAAAGAAGGACGAAAACTCAAGTGATTTTATCAAACTACGAGTATTTATTGCTGAACAACATTTTACTCGTGGTAGGTCTCTCGTATGCGGGAGGCTGACTGGGTAGGTACCACAGGTATGCCAGTTATTCTGCCACCAAGCAGTAGTGCGCAAGCATAACTGTGTTCCGGTTTGAAGGGCATTGTAGCAAGCGAAATCACTGGGCATATGAGACTTAATATCTGATGTCTCGGGGTGATGAGCGCAATGGAGTGCTACGCAGTGCTTTTTGTGGCATTAAAAGTTCTGGGTGGCACTGCAATTGTTATGGTCAGGAGCGGCGCTTACCATCAGGCGAACAAGTTGTTACATAAAAAATCTTGGAAGTAAAACTTTTTCAAATAAAGAACTTCGTTGTTCTCCGCAAAAACATTACTTACCTAAGTCATAACTTACTAAAACTTAGTCATGTTTCTAGCTAACCAATGAAGCCACCCCTACAGCCAACATTTTACAAAAATACAAAAACTCTGCACAAAGAAAAAATATTAACAGCCTGTCGAAACCAATGCTCCTTTTAAAAACCTTGTCCCTATGCACAAAACAAATCGCCTCAAACAAAAACTGCTTTTTTTTCCAAAAGGTAACCCCACAAAGGGTAAAAGCGACCCTGTTACTAAGAAAACGCGCGAAAATCTACGTTAGCTAGTTGCTACGCTTTGAGAATAAACTGTGGAGATGGAATTCAAAACAGTGACTAAGCTTAAAATTTTTAATAATTAGGGAGAAGAAAAATTATGTTGCTCGGGCAGGGATCGATTCTGCATCTTTGGAATACCGTCCCGACGAATAAAGCACTGGGCCACCGAGCCAACTGATCGAGCAATCAAATTTCTTCTATCCATCTTATATCGTCCTACGATATCATACTTTGTTTTGCATTCTTGCGACATTTTTTTTATGGAACTGACTCATTAGCCCATCATGTTCCCACTGCTGGGACACGGGCCTTCTCTCATAGAGAGCGAATGGGCCATAATCCACCACGCTGGCCCAGTGCGTGTTGGTGAATGTCACATGTCCTTGACTTTTTGTGAAAAATTCTTGGACATGCTGGTTTACGATGTTTTCCTTCACCGTTTTAGAGCGAGTGTTAAATCCGCACATAGCTTAAGAAAGTCAGTGGTGCGGGGCCAGTGGGATTCGAACTCGGGTGCGTCGGATCGAAAGTCGCACGTGCTCCCACTGAGCCACACTCGCTTTCAATCGCACTTATATTATGTGTTATTCGAGTCCATTTCTTTTTGTATTAAGCTCTGGCTCTGTCTGTTTACTATACCGTAAGTTTCTACCTTTTATACGCTTTCAACCTAGAAATGTATATTAAGTTGTTAGCAATGTAGGCTACGAGTTTGTTTTTAACTTTTTTATTTCTCTCCATCGCTTTGTTTTGCAGGTTTTTGAGTTCTTTTAACGTAACGTGGTCCACAAATTGATAGCTATGTAAGGTTTGTTTCTTTATTGTTACAATTGATGTCGGGTCCTACTATATCGTTTGAGTTTTTATTGATGATTTATGACTCCTTATTATACCACAGAATACTAAGTGACAGAAGCATCACTCCGCAAAGAATTTTAAACAAATAGCGACTCTTGCTATGATGCAATAAAATTCAATTCAGCTCGCGTAGCGCTGCATACCTACCAGTCATATTAACCTACAGAGCGCCTCTCTTTCTATCGCATAGCCCTTATCTCTTCTGACGCGGCAGGTGTAACGACGCGCGACCCGCCGTCGGTGTCCGGCTATGTACTTGTAGCTTCGTACCTACAGTGCGGAGTGCGCTAGGCCTGATTATACTAAGTTTTAAGTATTATGGTATTACGAAGAATGTACCCAAAATTAAAATTCAATGTACACTTAGTTTGGGAAATAAATGTATGAATATGTAATAAGAATACTTACATATCTGATATGTGCATTTGGTAACAGTAAATTTTAAGTTTAAACACAGGTTTAAAACATTTTTAAATGTTGTTATTAACTGGTACGATATGAGAATAAGTACTATCTTAGACCTACGTATTAATATAGGCATGATAGCTCTGTATGAACTGGGTCCACGCAATCAAAGTTCCTGGCACTGCAGCTAGTACCTGAAACTTATAGAAGCTCTCTTTTCATTTCCATTTTTTATAAAGCCGTTTCTTCGTTATTTAGAATGAAAAAACTACCTACTTGCCTCAACGCGATTTTTCAAATTTGTTAGTCAGTCATCATCAGCCCATCACGTTCCCACTGCTGGGACACGGGCCTTCCCTCATAGTGAGACTATAGGCCATAATCCACCACGCTGGCCCAGTGCGGGTTGGTGGATGTCACATGTCCTTGAATTTTTGTGAAAAATTCTTGGACATGCCGCTTTTATCACGATGTTTTCCTTCACCGTTTTTGGAGCGAGTGTTAAATCCGCACATAACTTAAGAAAGTAAGTGGTGCGGGGCCAGCGAGATTCGAACTCGGGTGCGTCGGATCGAAAGTCGCACGAGCTCCCACTGAGCCACACTCCCTCACTGAGCCACACTCCCTCACTGAGCCACACTCCACTCAAGTCCGTCAGTCAGTCAGAAGATATTTATTAAATAGTCACAAAAAATGCACTTTTAAACGCTTTCATATACATATCATACAAATCAATAGAATGCGTTTCAGTTTCATTGAAGATATGCAATGGAATGCGTTTTAGTTTCAATTAAGATACGTTAAAAATTGTAACTTTATAGCATTAATTTAAAAAAAAAAGGTAAACATGTCTATCCATTTCTTTCCCACTCAAATTGAAGTCGGGCCCAGAAAAGAAATCCGAAAACTGACTCTACCAGGGCTTCGGAAATACGCCCGCTAGAGAAGATAGCACCAAGAAACTCTGTGGGGATGTCTCTTCCGAGTTATAAATATTTTGGCATTTATCACTTTACATTTACACGCAAAAAATGAAATATAATCATACTATCCTACTAATCTCGGGGCACTACTAGTACACACATAAGCCGTTATTTTGCTTCACAACTCCCATTCAATTAAAGCCGCCGCGCCGTCAAACTTTACTCCTAACTGTACAAAAACACCGTAAACATTCACAGAACGCTCCAGCCACTTGCGAAATGATTTACAAGGAGTTCCACGAGAAACATGTTTCTGGAAACATGTTACGTTATAAATCAGGCCAGGCGCAAACTTTGGCGACGTGCATTGTCGTAAATAAAGAAATCTGTCTTTGATTTGAAGGGAAATAACGCAGATTTGAATGTGATATTCGTAGTTTGATATTCATTTTTGTGATGGAATAAACACGTATATTTGATATAAATTTCAGTTGCTTCATTCATGATTGTATTATGCTTTTCCACGTGAGTGAGTGCTCAAATAGATAGCGGATAAGCAAGCTCTGATAGCCAAATTGCTAACAAAGCATAAAAAGGACCGCTCTATTGCTTTTCAGATCTTTCTCTATTCTAATCTTTATTTATAATAGCCAAGCTTATTATTTTTGTTTTTGATTTCGAATTTGGACGCATAAAACAAGGTAGTTATGATACTCGAACTATAATTATACGCACCTAGAATAAATAGTTCTAGAGACCAGGACAACCAAAAAACTTAAATAGCTACTTCTAAGTTGAAAGACATATCTGATCCTACCTATTGTTTAGCTCACATTTATTTAGTTATGTTCCTAACTATGAATATAGATCCCTATATACTAACTATAATTAAAACGTTTTCGGAAGAGACTAGTGTCCCACGACACAGAGAATCCTAGTGTGGGAACTAGTGGACTTAAATAACTTAACTATTATTCCTACCCTATTTGTAAACCTCAGAATAAGTTTCCGAGTGCTCTAATATTACGTTTTTTTTTTGTACCAACATTTCTAAATTTCTTAAAATGAATAAAATTATTATTATTAAAATTAATAACTAGTTGCTCCCTGCGGTTGCACTCACAATTTTTCGAATTTAAGTAGGATTTCACGACTCAACTGAATTACCTATTTGACAGAGATATATTTATAGATATAGCTTTTGTACCACATTTCCTTTATGTATGTTTTTTTACTTACGACAGTCTTTCATCACATTTCCCCTGCCAACCAAGAATCTAATAAATCATGGTCCCAGTCAGTCAATTTAACGCTAGCTAGGGAATCCCATAAAGCCATGGATTCGTTTTCACCGTCCTAAGAATGTGGTAACGCGTCGAGTGAAGTGCACGCTATGCCGGCTACGGTGTCACTGTCATTTATCATCCCACCCACCCCATTCAGTGGTGAAGGGTGTTATATCCTGTGGAAATTGGAATCGCAACTATTGTGGTATTTTTTCGGAAAAATATGGTTTGTTTGTTTGGATTAGGTGCGGCTGCAGGGTTGGGTAGGTCGGAGAAACGCACGAAAGGAAAGCAAAAGGAATTTTCACATAAACTTTTACAATGACGCTACAATATAAATGACACAGCTCAATAGTTTTTGAACTTTTGCGAATCGTTTTTATAATAAGTACAAAAGCTTTCATCACACAGTGCTTTACTTTTTTTTTAATGATATTAGAGTTATCAACGATCTATATATATACGAATGCATTTTTATATGTAACTACCTACTTGGTTTTATTTCTGGCAAGTAGGTACTATAATTATTGCAAATAATTCTTATTGTCTTTACTACTGCTTCATGGTGAATGATGTATTCGCCTGTAATAGGTGTACATATCAGCACAATACAACCTTAGAATGCTTTATATATTAAGTATAGTAATTTGTACGTTGTTGGCGTTTCACAATTGATAAATAAAACAACCGATTTTTTGTGACAATTCATGTCCCAGAACATTTCTTTAAATTTCTCTATCCAAATCCTCTCTATCTAAAGGTTGTCTAGAAGAGATCATTTTGAGTAATAAACACTCATTATTACACGTTATCCAATCTAATTAAAACAATATTTTTTCAGTGTATATCGTCGTAGTAACCGCACCAAGAAAAAATAAAAATTATACATAATTTTGATCTTTGAGGTACATTTCATAAGAAAGATATTTAATATATTAAGAACATATTTGGTGTAGGAAATAAAATAAAAGCTGTTTTATTTATTAGGATAATGATCCGCTGATCTAAAAAATCCTAATATACTAATAATTTTACAAAACAGCACTGGTATGTATAACACTGCAACTAACATATATATAAAGCTAAAGGAAGCACTGATATGTGTAGCACTGCGACTAACATATACACAGCTAAAGGAAGCACTGATATGTGTAGCACTGCGACTAACATATACACAGCTAAAAGAAGCACTTATATGTATAACACTGCGACTAACATATACACAGCTAAAGGAAGCACTGATATGTGTAGCACTGCGACTAACATATACACAGCTAAAGGAAGCACTTATATGTATAACACTGCGACTAACATATACACAGCTAAAGGAAGCACTGATATGTGTAGCACTGCGACTAACATATACACAGCTAAAGGAAGCACTTATATGTATAACACTGCGACTAACATATACACAGCTAAAGGAAGCACTGATATGTGTAGCACTGCGACTAACATATACACAGCTAAAGGAAGCACTTATATGTATAACACTGCGACTAACATATACACAGCTAAAGGAAGCACTTATATGTATAACACTGCGACTAACATATACACAGCTAAAGGAAGCACTGATATGTGTAGCACTGCGACTAACATATACACAGCTAAAGGAAGCACTTATATGTATAACACTGCGACTAACATATACACAGCTAAAGGAAGCACTGATATGTGTAGCACTGCGACTAACATGCACACAGCTAAAGGAAGCACTTATATGTATAACACTGCGACTAACATATACGCAGCTAAAGGAAGCACTGATATATGTAGCACTGCGACTAACATATACACAGCTAAAGGAAGCACTTATATGTATAACACTGCGACTAACATATACACAGCTAAAGGAAGCACTTATATGTATAACACTGCGACTAACATATACACAGCTAAAGGAAGCACTGATATGTGTAGCACTGCGACTAACATATACACAGCTAAAGGAAGCACTTATATGTATAACACTGCGACTAACATATACACAGCTAAAGGAAGCACTGATATGTGTAGCACTGCGACTAACATATACACAGCTAAAGGAAGCACTTATATGTATACATATCAGTGCTACCTTTAGCTGTGTGTTATATAACACTGCGACTAAAATATACACAGCTAAAAGAAGTACTGTAGGGGGCACAGCTTGGTTCGGGCTGAAGAAAACGCTTCCAATTCTTGCTTCGAGGTATTTTTATTTACTTGATTTTCAGTGGACTGTCTGATCGTAACTAACTCATTCTGTTGACAATTGCTCTACTTATATTCAAAACTTATACCTAGCAATCGCTCCCAGTCATAAGGAGCGACGCACGAGTTTCCACCAATAGTAGAGCCGCGATAAGTCTATCTCTTTCTATCTTGACCTTGAAGTTTTTTCGAGTATGTTCTATCTCTTTCTATTTCTTTTGTATCTTTGGTTCCTCGCTCTAACTGGGGATTTTCCATGCGTTTTGGCTCTACTATTGGTGGAGGACAAAAGTGAAACAACCTAACTATACATTTCTTATCCTAGGCCCTAAGTAAAATTCAACTTTATTTCTTACGTTACTAATAATACAAAGTCTTATCATTATACGTTGCTAACACTTTCCCCGCCAGTGCACGACGGCTCGAGCACTCCATCTCCCGGCTGCAACGTCTTGCTCGCAGTCACGAAGATGAGTCTGGATACAGGGCGCCTCATCACGCCGCCCTTGGTTCGCACGTTCACGACGCGAGTTCTTCCGTCTGGTCCTGGGAAAGTCTCCTCGATTATTCCCCGCGGCCATGTGTTGCGCGGTAGCGAGGAATCTGCGATGATCACCACATCGCCTTTCTGGAACTCTGCATACTTTCTGCCATCTAGCTTTCTGTAGGTATTTCTGCTCAATAGGTAGCCATTTCTTATTTCTTCCCTTTTCACTGCAGGCCGTACGCTTCTTCTGTCGGCAGGCATCTACGAACATGTACATTCGTGCTGTAGTTCTTAGCAACCGAGTCCAGTTGCTGAATCTGTTCGGGTCAGGCATGCTTCTTTCTTGATCGGTTCTGATCGTAGCACAGGTAGCTCTTTTCATTTCTTCTTCTTCTGGGCTTGATTCTTCTTTCTCTATCTTCTTGACCGGCCATTCTGATTTCGGTCGGTACAGGAAGGCGGGCCCTTTGAACCACCTTGCTTTGTCATCAAAGTCTCGTGGCATGTTTCTTGTGGCATCATCTGCTGGGTTTTCTTTGGTGGGAACCCATCTCCAATCGCGTGGTTTGGTGATGTCTTCTAATTCTGCCAACCGGTGAGCGACGAATGCCTTGAAGCGCCGTGGGTCGGCTTTCATCCATTGCAGCACGGTGGTAGAGTCCGACCAGAAAACCCGAGTTGTGACTTCCAGGTCGGATTCTTCTGAGATGGTGGTAGCTAATCTTGCTCCCAGCAGTGCAGCTTGTAGTTCGAGGCGAGGTATCGAAGTGGTTTTCACTGGCGCTACTCTGGCCTTCCCCGCCATCAGGGAAATGTGGATGTCCCCGTTGCCGTTTTCGGTTCTCCAATAGACTGCGGCAGCATAAGCAGTTTCGCTGGCGTCAACGAAAGTATGCATCTCGCCTGTTCTTGTTGCTGTAGGCGCCAGACATCTGGGGATCTTCAACTCTACCAGCGTCTTGATGTCTCTCAAGTATAGGTTCCAGACTTCTTGCTGGTCTTTATCGATGGATTCGTCCCATTTCACCCCAGTCCTCCATAGATCTTGGATCAGTTTCTTTCCTTTTATCAGGGCTGGGGCCGCGAGTCCCATCGGATCAAAGGTGGACATCACGGCGCTCGTGACTTCTCTTTTCGTTGGAGCTCTGCTTCCGTTGGCGACTTCAATTGGGGTATTTCTCAATCCAACGTTGAATGCCAGCACGTCTTCATTAACGCACCACCTCATCCCGAGAGTCTTCTCTTCCTCGCCAAGTTTCTTTTCTTTCGGAGCTTCTTCTGTTCTCAGATTGACCAGTGTTTCTTCTTCGTTGCTTGCCCATTGACGAAGTTCAAAACCAGCTGTTCGATGTATTTTGTCTACTTCCTCTGCGATGTTTCTCGCTTCCGCGATTGTCATGAAGCTCTGCAGGTAATCGTCCATATAGTGATTCTTGATGATTGCTCTGGCCGCCTCTGGATGTTCTTTCTCTTGTTTCTTCGCGTTGGTGTTTTTAACGTAGATAGCAGTCGCTGGTGAGGATGCTGCGCCGAAAATCACCGATGTCATGCGGTATTCCTTGGGTTTCGACTTTCGCTCTTCTCCTCGCCAAAGGAAACGCAGGCTGTTTCTATCTTCTTTTCTTATGTGAATTCTCAAGAACATCTCCTTGATGTCGGCGACGACTGCTACCGGCCCTTCTCTAAATCTCAAAAGTACTCCAAAGAGTGATTGGA
The DNA here is from genome assembly GCA_951640565.1 of Petrophora chlorosata. Lineage (NCBI taxonomy): Eukaryota > Metazoa > Arthropoda > Insecta > Lepidoptera > Geometridae > Petrophora > Petrophora chlorosata. The sequence continues at coordinate 13,519,668 of OX621207.1, read as the reverse complement.
GTAGGTCGGGTCCCGGCAGCAGGGCATCGTTCAGACTCTTTCCTTCGTATCTGGCGGCGGCGTCGAACACGATGCGTAGCTTCTTCTTCTGTGGATGTACCACGGCAAAATGAGGCAAGTAGAATGTTCGCCCTGGAGTGGTTTCTGTCGGGGCTTCTTCTGCGTATCCACTGTCCAGCAGATTCGTCAGTTGCTTCTCGTATTCGCTCTTGAGGGTTGCGTCTCTGTCTAGTTTCTTTTCCACACCCAGGAGTCGGTTGTAGGCTTGGGTGTAGTTGTTCGGCAACGTCTCGTTTTCCCCCTTCCACAGCAGGCCGGATTCGTATCTGCCATCTGGCAGCTGTTTCGTTGTGTTTTCGAGTATCGTCAGGGCTCGTTGATCGGCATCATTACTTGGGCGTCGCTGCTGTATTCCGATTGAGTCTAATTCGAAGTGCCGCTTGATCAAATCTTCGATATCCTTTTCCTTGTTCATACTGCGGCAGTGGTTTACGTAGTTTACTGGTGCAGCAGCAGCTCCGGTGCAGCATCCGTGAAGCACCCATCCTAGTCCGGTGAGTGATGCCACGGGTTCGTTCTGTTTGCCCTTCAGAATCTTTCGGGAAACAATCAGGTCCCAGTTGTCCTGACCGATCAGTAGTGCTGGTCTCTCTTCTCCATAAAGAAGCTCATTTTTCATTTTATTCAAATGACTGCATTTTTCTATTACTCTCGTGTCCACGCACTGTGGCGATAGTTTCAAATGTTCTACGGTGCGCACGCCTTTGAGAGTTCTCTTGTCTCTTCTATGTGCTCCTTTAATCTTCAGATTCATTTTCAGAGAATCTTTCTTTTCTATTATCTTTCCACCGACTGTTTCCAAAATGAGAGGCTCCTGTTCGCCGGTGGCTCCAATGCGAGTAGCGATGTTTGCGTCGAGCAGTGATATAGTTGACCCCTCGTCAAGCAGTGCCAGGATGCGAGTGGATCCCTTAGGGCCAAATATGTCTACTGGAACCATTTTCAAGTATACTTTTGTTCCATCAGCTACCGCGTATACGGATTTCACAATATTCTTTGCCTCTTCATTTGTATCTGGTTTCTCTTGCTGCTGGGGCGGTGCCGTAGCTCGTTTCGTTGGCTCCGAGTGCAGCATGGTGTGATGCGGTCGTTTGCATGTTCTGCAGGGCTGTCCCCTGCAATCGTTTCGCATGTGTCGCCGGCGTAGGCATCTGAAGCATAGTTTCTTCTGTTTTGCAGTTTCCCATCTTTGGTCAACAGTAGCCTCCTTAAAATTCTTGCATTCGGTGAGCCAATGCTCTCCTTCGCACTGGAAGCAGAACTTTCTGTTACCCTCTTGAGCTGCGGCGACTGTGTTTCTTTCGTCTTCTTGGTTCTCTTCTTCTCGCGTCGCGTTCACAGGGTATCTCTGGCCACCAACCCTTTTCTTCCCAACTGGCTCGGGAGGTGCTATTGTTGCGGCCAATTCCGCTTCATCATTCAGGAAGTTCTTAATTTTCAAGAGATCAGGCTCTTCATCGCCTACGCGCTTGCTGTAATCCAACCATCGGTACCGCATCATGGGTGATAACTTCTCTATGATGTGTCTGTTCATGTCCGGTGAACACAGGTAGCCCGGTTTCTTCAGGGCGCTGATTGTCATCACGGTATTGTTGATGCGGTTTGCAAAGATGCAGATATCTCGTGGGCTGTCACCAATTCGTGGTAATGCTTTTATCTTCTCAAGTTCTGATACTATCAGTTGTTCCGGTCTCCCGAATCTTCGCTCTAGTGCAGCGACAACGTCCTCGGGATCTGAGGCAACAAACAGAAGGCTTCGCACTGCTTCTTTCGCTGTTCCCTTTACAGCTTTCCGTAGTCGGGCCATGTTGTGTTCGTTCGTACACAGCGCCTTGCTGTCCTCGAATGCTCTCTGGAACGGCAACCAATCTTCATGCGCTCCATTGAATTCTGGCAGGTCCCATATCTTCATGGGCATCTTGCTCGGCTGAGCTGCTTTCGTGGCGCTTACGATGGCATCGGCTAGTTCTTTCAGTTCCATGTTCCTGATTGGTCTCTCTGGTTCCTTGGGTTCTTCTAAATATTCAGCGGTTTGCTTCACCCATTGTTCGACATGCGTTGATCGTTCTATTTCCAAATCCTCATCTGAATCTTGTTCCGATTGGCATTGAGCTAGCTCTAGCTCTGTCTCGGCCAAGGCAACAGCGGACCGAGCGGCTTCCAGTTGCTTCTTCTGGAGTTCCAATCGGGCTTCGAGTTCCATCCTCTTAGTAGATTTGGTCGATCTTGCAGTCTGTTTCGATTGTGGAACCAACGTTTCCGAAGACGCGAACGGTGGGACGGCAGGTCTTCCTCCAAGGTTCTTCGGATTGCCCGTTGTCGACATCTGTACTGGGGCTACAGGTTTGGTGGCAGGCGCGGCAGTAGCGAGCGCGGTAGCGGCGCGCGCTGTGGTCTTGCGCTTGCCTTTGGTGGATACAGTACCCGGGGGTGCCGGTTGCATTCTCGCGGTTGCAGACGTAGACGCGGTCGTGGATGCGGTCGCGTACATAGGTGCGGACGCAGACGCGGGCGCAGCTGCAGGCGCGGGTGCAGGCGCGGATGCGGGCGCGGGCGCGGGAGGGGGCACGGACGCGGCCGTCGCTGCGGAGCGCAGGTATCTCCCCGGCGTCGGGGCGGCGGGCCCTCGGGCGACGCTACCGGACGCGGCGGCGGAGACGACGGATGCGGCGGAGGCGGCGGTGCCGGCTGATGCTTCCGTAGATGTCGACGTAGTGGCTTCTGTTTCAGTCGTAGCGGGCGTATTCATTGACCAATCGGTCGTTGCGTCGGTCGATTCACGACGCATAGGTGACCTCGAGCGTACCATTTCAATCTTGAGTCTTCAGCGGCGATCCGGTTCGAAGGACCAACAATTGTAGGGGGCACAGCTTGGTTCGGGCTGAAGAAAACGCTTCCAATTCTTGCTTCGAGGTATTTTTATTTACTTGATTTTCAGTGGACTGTCTGATCGTAACTAACTCATTCTGTTGACAATTGCTCTACTTATATTCAAAACTTATACCTAGCAATCGCTCCCAGTCATAAGGAGCGACGCACGAGTTTCCACCAATAGTAGAGCCGCGATAAGTCTATCTCTTTCTATCTTGACCTTGAAGTTTTTTCGAGTATGTTCTATCTCTTTCTATTTCTTTTGTATCTTTGGTTCCTCGCTCTAACTGGGGATTTTCCATGCGTTTTGGCTCTACTATTGGTGGAGGACAAAAGTGAAACAACCTAACTATACATTTCTTATCCTAGGCCCTAAGTAAAATTCAACTTTATTTCTTACGTTACTAATAATACAAAGTCTTATCATTATACGTTGCTAACAAGTACTGATATATGTATAACACTGCGACTAACATATACACAGCTAAAGGAAGCACTTATATGTATAACACTGCGACTAACATATACACAACTAAAGGTAGCACTGATATGTATACATATCAGTGCTACCTTTAGCTGTGTGTTATATAACACTGCGACTAACATATACACAGCTAAAAGAAGTACTGATATATGTATAACACTGCGACTAACATATACACAGCTAAAGGTAGCACTGACTGTATTACATAAAATAAGGTCCTCAAAGGCAGAAGTTTTTTCGTTTCGTTTCGTATTTCATTTCATAACATATACTAAGCTAATTGTATTTAGATTGATATCATTTTCTATATTCCATTTAGAGACAAGAAACATAAAACAAATTGCATTTGGAACATTGTCTGACTTCAGGAATCGTGCAGATTTGGATATACACCCACTAGATCGGCCACGGCCACGACCACAAGCCATCTCACTTCATCATAAAAAGAGTATAGGCCACAATCCAACACGCTGGCTCAGTGCGGGTTGGTGGATGTCACATGTTCTTGAATTTTTTGTGAGTAATTCTCGGACATGCCGGTTTCCTCGTATTTTCTTGCACCATTTTAGAGCGAGTTTTAAATCTGCACATAACCTAAAAAAGTCAGTGGAGCAAAGCCAGCGGGCTCAAATTCGGGTAGGTCGAATCAAAAGTCGCACATGCTCCCACTGAGCCACACTCCGTCTTACATACACCTTACAAAGTTCGGGTCCGGTTCATGAAATTCAAAAGTGAACATCAACGTATGAAAACTGCACTGCAACTGATGTCGGAAAAAAATAGGTTTACTCATGGCAGGTCTCTCGTATTCGGCAGGCTGGCTGGTTAGGTACCACCGCTTTGCCATCTATTTTGCCGCCAATCAGTAGTGCGCGAGCAATGTAGCCAGCTAAATTACATCTGTTAATTAGCTGGCTACAATAGGTGATGAGCGCAATGCAGTGCCACGCAGTGTTTTTTGTGGTATTCAAAGTTCTGGGTTGTACTGCCATTATTATGGACAGGCGTCAACGACTTGCTCATGTCATAACTCAGTTCCGTAAAAAGATATGTTCTAAGCTGCATGCGGCTCGAGTTGTGGTCGTGTTTATGGCCGCTCCAGTGCACGTAGACCTTTATCTAAGCCCTGGTCAGCCAAGCCTCCGAGACGTTCCAAATCCTTCGCCAGGAGGCTTTTGAGGCCTAAACCTGGCGAGACTTATCGATCCATCGAAAATAGTTTCAACGGCTGTAAGTCTGTGACTTTTTACTGTTAAAACTAGTTTTTATTACACACTTTTATTTAACTTGCAATGTTTGTTTTTTTGGGTCAAACCTTGCAAGTTTAATCAGAATTACTTCCTCTTATCCTACGGAGTTGAAATTTGGCATACTTGTTAAAGGTTTATTTTTTATTTTTTATGTAACTGAATGACGAGACGAGCTGGTTGTCGCCTGATGGTAAGCAATACGCCAGCCCATAACAATAACAGCACCACCCAGAACTTTGTTTTGCAAAATCCTGCGCGGTGCTACACTGCGCTCGTCACCCTGAGACAATTAGCTGTTGAGTCTCATAATGCCCAGTAATTTTGCTGGCTACAATGCCCTTCAAACCGGAACACAGTAATGCTTGCGCACTACTGCTTGGGGGCTGAATAACTTTGAAAGCGGTGGTACGTACCCAGACGGCCTCTCGCATACGAGAAACCTACCACCAGATAAGTTCAATGACAATGCAATATTATCGTGACAGCCAGCTGATCTGATGATGGAGACGGAAGGTGGGCAATGGGACTCCTTGACGGATAATCGTAAACTACTAGTGTTTGGACTCATTTTAATCTACTCGTGGTTCCGATTACGAATTTGTTAAGATCTTATCCTGAAAAAAAAATATTACAAAAATCTTATTTATAAAGAACTAGCACGGCACCCCACGGTTACTCGGATAAAAAGAACGGCGCACCATCTTTTCCATTTCTTTATTTTTTTGTTATTTAGTCAGTTAGCTGATCTCACCCAGAGTACCCTGTTTCTAAGCAACGAAGTGTAAAGTTATAAAGCGTAACCAAACTCTAACTCCTTTTCATTCTGATACCAAACTTAAGTAATAACTATCGAACTTCAACGAAGAATCTTAAATTATAACCCACCTGCTAGTGTACGACAAGTGGGATATATAGCGGTCTGACCTCACTAGGCATGGATTATGGGCATAAGACCGAATTATGCCCGGGGCATAATTTAAACGTAATGAGTTATTTTTTGTGCCTTATTTTTTTTTTATTAGTTCAAAGTACGGATGGAGAGATGTCGTGTGAATGCTTTAAAGGTACAAAAAGCGCTACTTTTTTTTATTACTTATAAGCAAGCATTTGACCACAATGTCACCTGATGGAAAGTAACGACGCGGTCGAAGATGGATCATGCTTGCCTATTCAAAATATATATATTTATATAATATATTCATTCTTATATTGTGTAACTCTAACAAGTATACATTTTATAATAAATCGACTTTAATTCTTATGCATCTTCGAAGTCCAAGGTCAAATATCGATAAAATTTATATGAGACCACTTCGTAGCTATACTGAACCCAACATAAAATTTTCCAAATGAATTTATAAATGACGGAGTTCTGAAGTAACAAACATTAAAAAAAACAATCTAATAGGTTAAAAAGAGCTGGTTGCTTGTTACCCGTATTTTTATTAAGCACAGTAACTGTGTACTCGCACGGTTAAAATATGTACATATTTATGCTAAACAGTACGCACTTGACGCACTACGCTAAAGCAATATAGGTCACTGCGCATTTTCAGGAATAACCTGTACATACAAAATCGTGTGCCATTAATCGACGTGTTTGTTTAGCCTCACTCCGTACCGGTACAAATTAACGCGTAACAATTGCGGAACACCGGCCTTTTCATATAACAGTATGGAATCTAAGTGTTTTTATGGAACTTAGTTATGAGACGAAGAAGTCGCTCGTTTAATGTTAAGCGCCATGCCTGCCCATAACAATTGCAGTGCCACCTAGAACTAAACTACCGAACTATCGAACTTTTCTTCTCACTAGGTCCGTGTCTAAAATGGACAAAACCTTTTGAATTAATTTAGTGTAGTGCTGTCACTGCACTAAATTAACACACAGAGTAAGTAATAGTTAGTTTTCTTTGGTGACAGTGTGTCGTAGTTAAGTTAGTGCTACCCGTAAAGAACACAAGAACATAGTGTCTTCCAAAAGTGTTGATGGACATATTCTTAGTTTTAATCTACTAAGCAGTTTAAATTAAATTCAAATTACTTATTAGCCTTATTAGATTGTAATGTTACTGAAGTGTCATTTTGTGATACGACATTATATAAAAATAACCTAGAACTTTTAATACCGTACAAACCACTGCGTAGCACTGCATTGCTCACATCACCCTGAGACATCAGATATTAAGTTTCATGAGCCCAGTAATTGCGCTGGCTATAATGACCTTCAAATCGGAACTCTGTTGGCACTACTGTTTGGCGGCAGATCTGGTCTGGTGCTACCTACCCAGACGGCTTTCCACATACGAGACACCTACTACGAGTAAATAGAGACACATGTCGGTCGTTCGACCATCTTCAGACAGTATTCTGGCTGTCGTGTGCCAGTTACCAAACCAAGTGAGTTGAAATGAAGACAAAACAGCTATACACTCCCAAAATTAACATGTGCATGGGCGTTAAAATTTTAGGCATTTGAACATCTAATTGCCTAGTTTGAATGATTTATTCGAGTTGTTTTCATCAAGTTGTTTCGTTGTCATCCTTCATACTTTGGAGTATGAAATCTGTAGAAATAACAGTATGTAGAAATGGAAATCTGTCGAAAATGAGTTTGAAGGATTGGACATTTCTGTAGACGTGGTTGTAAACGGTATGGATGACTTCTTTAATTTAATAGTATAAATTGCAAGAATCGAATATATTGTAAATATTAAATTTCCGTAAAAAAATATTTACATTCTTACTAGCATTAAGTTCGCCTATGTACCTACAAATTTGTTTGTGCAATAAACAATTATCTATCTATCTATCTAAATGAAAGTGAAAACCGTATTAAAATTTGTTGCGTGGATCAGAAGTTAGCGGAGATACATAAATGAGGACGCGGATAGTGACTTTGTTTTATACTTTTAAACTCCAACGCATAACGAACATATGAAACTCAATGCCGTCTTCTCTGTTTCCTGATAACTACAATCTGGGTATCTTCAAGGCCAGAATGAATAGGTATCTTCTAGATCTACGTGCTCCATATTCGGTCACATCGTCGCTTAACATCAGGCGAGATGGTGGTCAAACGTAAACCTATCTTATATAAAAAAATAAATAAAATAAAGGAGGGGTGTTTAACACTCGCTCTAAAAACGGTGAAGGAAAACATCGTGAGGAAACCGGCATGTCCAAGAATTTTTCACAAAAAGTCAAGTACATGTGACATCCACCAACCCGCACTGGGCCAGCGTGGTGCATTATGGCCCATTCTCTCTCTATGAGAGAAGGCCCGTGTCCCAGCTGTGGGAACGTGATGGGCTGATGATGATGATGATGATGAAGGAGGGGTGTTATAAGTTTGACCAGTATTTGTGTCTGTCTGTGGCACCGTAGCTCTAACATCGCGAGGCGTGCGTCGATATGAGTGAACCGATTTGGATGCGGTTTTTTAATTTGATAGCAGGTTTTCTAGCAGTGGTTCTTATACATGATCTATACAATCAGTTTAGCAGTTTTTTTACTTTTTTTTTGTGATAAATCTACGTTTGACCACCATCTCGCCTGATGTTAAACGACCATGTGGCCGAAGATGAAGCACGTAGATTTAGAAGATACCTATTCACTCTAGCCTTGAAGACGCCCAAATTATAGTTTTCAGGAAACAGACAAGATGGCAAGGAGTTCCATTCCTTAGCAGTACGCACTATAAACGTGGAACCAAAACGCTTTGTTCGAATTGGCGGAATGTCTACTATATAGGGATGATATTTGGCTGACTTTCTGCTCTATTTTTGGTGTCAAGGGGTTCTTAAAATTTTTAGTATTCTATAATTCTTCTAGTTCACCACTTGTCTACTTACTGACTCGATTTGAAATACTGCTTCTAATTGATACGGTGACTACAGTTGACTATTGCGACCGGAGGGCGATGCAAATCTAAAATTCATGCGATATGAGGGCCAGTGTGCGCCAATTTGCCAATTGGAATATAACGAACTTAGAAGCTTCTAGTTGTGGTTTAGGTAATTGTACCAGTATTTTTTTTGCTTTTGTGTGGCAGTTTAGGTCTAAATAAACAAGATTTTTGTTGATAAATATATTTTTCAAGACAAGCTGTAGGGACAAAGTACGTATTAGAGTGCATGTCAGCAGTTTTGTGCGCGAGCGAGATGAATGATAGAAAGTCGGCCAGTTACTGCGCCTTGACCGGCTCGCGTGCTTGTGTTTTGGTTTGTTTTTTGGGAAATCTAAATTAAATAAAAGTTAAATTTGTAGTTTTGAAAACCGTTTTTTATTGAACGTCAGTGGCAGTGACTCCCGGCGTAATCAGGAACCTCACACTCATACAAGGTTAGAAAATTAATAATCAGGTACTCTAGTACATTCAGGCACGCATTTCAGCTTTTTATTCGTATTACACAAGGTGCATAAGAACCACCTTTACAAAGCTTTTAACAAATTCGTAATCAAAACCGCAAGCAGATTAAAATGAGCCCAAACACTAGTAGCTTACTATTTTCCGTCAAGGAGTTCTATTGCCCACCTTCCATCTCCTTCATCCGATCAGCTGGCTGTCACCATAATATTGCATTGTTATCGGACTTTGATAAGTATGCAAAATTTCAACTCCATAGGATAAGAGGAAGTCGTTGTGATTCAACTTGCATGATTTGACCTAAGCATTGCAAGTTAAATAACAGCTTGTGACAAGTACCTATACATTTTATCAACCAAAAAACCGACTTCAATATATCTTCGAAGTCCAATGTCAAATATCTATGAAATTGATTTGGGACCATTTCGTAACTATACCCATCGCAAAAATAATTTTCCGAATCGGTATGAATGACGGTGTTCCGAGGTAACAACAAAAAAAACATAAAAACGAATAGAGACTCTTCTCCATTTTTGAAATCGGTTAAAAATATCTGTTA